>JAWQFL010000003.1:1330986-1930986 GCA_033442365.1 Creolimax fragrantissima
ACACACAAACACACAACACACACACACACACACACACACACACACAAGCACACAGACAGACACTCACTCACTCGCACTTGCTCTTTTATGTATGCGTTGAGAGAGACGCACACACACTTGCTCGTACACTGCACACCCACGTAATTGTTTAAAGCCTTGCAAGACGTCGGTTACAGTGCAATTCACTTCATCATGGCATTGCCCAACGATGGAAGCTTCTTGGCCCGATTCCAGAACATGAAGCAGACTAAAAAGGCAAATCCTACACCGAAAAGCACACCTTCGTCTGCATCCGCTTCAAGTTCAAGTAACTCGAAAGCTGGTGTGAGCCTACAACTGTCTCGCCCTACACTCGCAGCGAAAACTGCATTCAATAATACCACTGGGCATGCATCTGAAAATAGTACCAGTAATCTCTCTAGCGACTCACAGAAAATACAACGGTGTGAGAAAGATGAGGTATGACGGTCCTAACTTAAAGTGACCTTAGTGAGCTAACCTGTGCTGAAGCACACACTTTACAGTAAAATGTTCTATGTATGTATTGTTTTCAACCTGTGTGAATGAAATTGAATATTTTAGATATCTCTGTGCTGGAACTGTACCGTGCTTCATATTCCACTCGGGAACTGTGGCATACATACATGCACACAAGTACTAAATTGTGTTTCATCATACAATTTACGAAATATCAGGTGGCACCTGCATACCAACCTATAAAGGCCCCTTCCGATCCAAAAGTGCTAGCGACGATTGAGTCGTTGGCGTCAAAGGTAGTTGCTCATGAATGCAATATTATCAGTTTAAGAAACCAGCACGAGGGAGATGATCACTACAAGTATGTGTCTTGCACTTCGTACATACACTACCATATAGTTTGTTGTTAGTTGTTCTTTACTTAGTTAGTACGAACAGCATCCGATGGGAAATGCACAGTAGACAAACTGGACAACGCTGGTATGCAAATAGTTGATACTGAATCGCCCTTCTTTTGCATGTTTATTACGTGATCTCAGATTTCTCTTCACGGACAGCATCCACTATACATACTTTGTAAAAAGAATCGAATATCATAGCCAAGTCGCTGACGCATTCTCACAAGGTATGTACACTGTCGACACGTGCTACGCTTACATATTTTTACAGCGAACATTTAAAGTATTATACGTATACTTGGCAGGCTTTGTCAGTCCAGTGTTTGAAATTGTAGTCAAAAGAGCAGTATCGCTGGTGCAACCGATCGTCAATATTATATCATATCTCCCTTATCGTGGGTGTCGAAATCTGTATTACTGACTCCTTGTTACAACACAGCTAAAGAAAAGGCAGCTTTATCAGAATCATCCGCCAGCAACAATAGCACCATCGCTTCAAATATAAGCACAACTGATGAAGGTACACGGAAAAGGAAAAGGAAAAGCAGATGGGGTGATGGACCGTCGACAAACTCGCCTCAGCAATCTCAATCAACAGCATCGTCAACGTTGTCTAATGAAAACGTAGCAGATGTCGAAAGACCTGATATTGCCGAAGGTGGCTACGATGAGCGAAAAGAGGAGAAGAACTTTAACCGCGCCGCATGGATCCACGAGCAACGAAGAAAGGAGATGGAGATGACTGCTGGTACGACTCTGTGCGCTTGTTCCTAATTTTGATATGTATATTCATGTGAGTCATGTGATTTATGGCACGAGAGATTCTACTGAAGGAACCGATTGGTACAAATTGCACATAGAAACGTTGATGACGCCACTTGGTCCTGTCTTATGCAGATTTTATAAGTTGAGCATATTATGTTATATATTTGAGATTATGCATGTTATGTTCAACTGGGGTATTATGTAAACCCTATTCCCTAATCCCTAATCGACACAGAACGAGCAAGGCAGCTTACAGAAGCAAACAAAGGAAAACGCCATATGTCAGACTATCTCCCGAAGGAAGAATTAGACAAGTTCATGCGTAAGGCCGAGGCCATAAAGACAGGAAACATGGACTATGACGATAGTGAATATCAATCGCACAAAATTACTGAGGAGAATGTTGGATACCAAATGGTTGAACAAGATGGGTGGGAGGAAGGTTTGGGGTTGGGTGCTGAACACCAAGGTATTAAGGTACCGATCAGTAGAGCTGCAGCGACAGGGGGGATGGGTCTCGGATCGGCCAATGTTGGCGAGGTAAATATTCATCAATTCTGGTCAGGCGAGCGCGAGCTGGGTTGATGCTCGTTTTGTTTGTGAGAATCTTATATTATAGTTCTATACTGCGGATAGTATTCACAAAATCACACGATGTAAGAATCTGTTCAGTAATTTTCAAATGTATTGTTTTTGTATGTTTCGAATGTAACAGATCAAGAAAGATGATGACGAGTTCGAATTGTATAGAAAACGAATGATGTTGGCCTACAAGTTCAGACCTAATCCATTGGTAAGTACAATTGAAACGTCTGAATTATCCTGCTGTTTTTCATTAACACTTTAGAAATTTTTCGCCCACACTTGATATGCGATTTACTCCTGATTTGTTCTATTTGTTAACATGTAGAATAATCCGAGGAGGGCATATTATTGAACTTCGCCATACGCTCTCTGGCGTCTGTAAAACCTCAGACCTAAATAAGCTTACAAAGCGCCCTATGACCACTACGTAGCTTGTGTGTATCCACGACGTGTCAGTGGTTAAATAATGTTGTTCCACCATCTGTGTGATCTGGGGCATGTTACCATGCAATGCCTATATTCACTACAATTATTGCATCGTGTAGCTTAAAGTTAGTAGATCAGTTGGCGGTATTCTTTGTCTCAATGACAACCCTGTCATTTCGTCGATTTACTGTGCAAGGGACGGTTCGCAAGGTCTTGCACATATACCTACATTCATGTCCGTTATTGACGACAGTACTTAAAAGTATGATAAATAATAAAATATTGAAACAAACTATGATTTCCGGCCATATCCAGACTTGCAATACATGTTTGGAATGTCGACTGATGCTGCCGATACGGTCTACCTACAACCTCAATCTTCTTCGCTTTCTCGACTTCTGCATACAGACATGTCGTTTCAGGGTTTTCAGAACATATAAAAAGAACAGGTGGGCATTCTAAGGCTCGCCATCTTTCACGGCAAACTTACTTTAAAGACCAAACCATACAATTTAACGGGCTCCTCCAATATTCAGTCAAAGAACGTTCTTGGTGCACAAAATTGACTAGACATTGTCTTGGTTATCTCGCGTGCGCATATAAGCCCATGCACAGTTCAAACATATATAAGCACTATCAAACTGCGTCTATTTGTCAGTTATCGCCTGGTATTCCACTGCATCTACATCTTGGATTGGGTTAGGACTGGAAGGCATAGTCAAAAGTGCATCTAAAAACTTTCTACGGATTGCGACATTGCTCTCCGCCTTCTTCAAATTGTCTAGTGCGTTAAAGCGCTGTGCCACTCGTGTTGCAGGAATCTTGTCTGAGATTCTTATATACTTTGGGTCATCTTCGGGTATCGCACCTGGACTGAAATCGTCTTCGTTCTACAGGTATATGTGTGAGTATATAGTAGAGTGTTAGAACGGATGCTGCGATGAGACAACTACATCCGATATTGGATATCGTTTGAATTCACATATGCTCGTGTGCAAATTTGGAAGGGGGCTCAAAACTTGTCACTTATAGTTTCACTGCACGCACAATAGTAGGACATTGACATTAATGATACATCAAGGTTAGGTTTAACGTCAATACCAGAATAGCAACTGAGCTCACAATGAATACAAACAAATCAGATTAAGTACGACAAAAGCGCATCCACTTACCTGTTGTTCAGACGGCCAGTCAATAGGTATATTGTATACTGTACGCAGAAAGTCGTACTCAGGCGGTTTATCTTCATCCCAGTTGCAAGTAGGGTGATTTTTACAGCACGCTTTGTCGAGTGGCTCGACAAACAGAAGAACTTTACGAAACTCTTGCTCACTGACTGGCGCAGAACCTGGAGTGTCATAGATATAGCACCATTGAACAATTAGTGTCCAACGAAATGATTTTACCAAGCACGTAATACTAGAAAATTGAACATACGTCTGCGCGTGGGCAATTATTACCCCTGCAGTCGCAGGTACGAGTGACTTGGTTGATACCTATTGGATTGGTCGTGGAGAGTCCGGTTATATGTGTCTTCTTGTCGGGATGATGTTCTATAAAATTCACACAAGCTCGAAGCATTGCCTTGATCTCCAGTCGCAGAACATTTAAGTTTTCAGCCTATAGAAGAGTGGTCAGGTAAAGAGGCAGTCGAGGAAGTTCAGTAGTAATAAGAGATTTATACATAAAAAATTGGTAGCATACCATGTTCTTAACAATTAGTGCGCTATATTGACTATTCAACATAGAACGGCGACGAGAGAACAGGAGGACCCATCGAAAATGAGAATAGCATATCTATTCACACCCACGATAGCACACCCAGCTACTTGATATCCTACTCATACCTACGGCGAATGATATTAACCAGAGAGTTTGTACTGTTGCTCGTCCCATATGGAATTTTGCATCTAATACCAGCGCAAACATTCACAAACGTATGCGTATGCATGTGTGGAAGCACATTCTTCACTTACATCAGGATCGCCCACATTTCTACGTCTCAGCCATTCATCTGTCAACTCGCTACGCGTAGGATTGTCTATACCAATTTCCCTTGTTTCGAGTCTTAGGCGAGAACGATATCTTTTCATCGTCTGTAAAATTGCTCCCGGTTTTATTTTATTAACTATAGAAAACGTCAACTCCGCGTCTTGTTCGGCCTCTCTCTCTTTTTGATCGCGTATATCTAGCTGTTAAACCCGAAATCGTTTGTGTTGCAACGCGCATGGAGTGGAAATGGATGAATATATTGTGTGTGCATGTTGTGTGCTGGTGTGCGTGTGCCGGTGTGCGTGTGCTGGTGTGCATGTACAAGTATTGGCGCTTTCAAAGTATGTTTGTACATAAGACCAAACTTGTACGATATCATATGATAGCAATATATAACTCCAGGAAGATATTGCCAACTGCATGTTGGTGATATTATTGGTATGCGATCAAGTAGTTTAATTGTTGATATATTGCGGATACTGTTGCCCTAACCTTCGGCATACGAAAACTTGTGAAAGACCTTGCTACCTGATGACGGTAAAAAGCGAGACTGAACGCAGTAAGTCCAACACAAGCGTTCACAAAGCCGGCCTCGCCTGGGAAGGAGAAATATTCTTTAAGCTAACTCGGTTGACAAAACTATGCAACAGAAGTAAGTCTGCATTGTTCATTTCTCTTGATGGATATATACAGAATCCTTCGCAAGCATATTAACATGAAATACATAGTGTTCAATGCATCTCAGGTTCATACACAACGTGTAAACATCGGCCAAATTGTGTGGATGTACGTACGTACAACTGTGAAGAGGCCTGATAAGGAAACACAAAAATACATCCGCGCCAAGGCACACATCCTGTCCATTCGCCTTCACGCAGTCTTGTTATACAAAAATTTGCATAAGCGCAGGAACTGTACTGTGGACCATATCACATAAGACTTCAAACCCATGTAAAATATCTAAATGTTCGTACCAGGACCAAGAGACTTCAGGAATAGTCGGAACCTTCCGAACTGACCTGTCATATTCACTTAGATGATACCCCTCTCTTCTATCATTATTGAGCTACTGTAGTAACTAATATTTGTCGTGATTTAGGGTTTCACGTACGAGACAAGACGAACTGGAAGAAACAATTTGTAGTAATGCGAGTGCTTTAAAGCTGTGTATGTATGTTATGTATGGATATATGTGCTTCGATTAACCTTAGAATCTTGTTATGTATATACAATGTATGATTTGTGCTTCAGCAGAGCAGAACGAGACGTTTATGAGACGTTTATTGAAACAACAATTTCCCTTCGTTTTATTGGTAAATAGAGGAACTAAACGATAATTCCTGTTCATATGATTGGTGGAAAGGAAACAGTTCTTGGTAGTCTTACAACGCACAAACTCCCGTGACACCAGAGCATTTGTGTCTATTTGCTTGGTTGCTGCTGTACACTGCGTTGCCAAGTTCGTTGAAACGATCATGTGCTATTAAACCCAATAACGATCATAAGTTGAGTACCCTCCGTGCGTGTAGTTGAAACTAGTCGAGCATGTTTACTAAATGTACAATGCGGAGATGATGTGGTTCCCTCTGGTTAATATTATTAATATTCTTCCAAGTTTTTCTACAACTGACAAAAAATCGGGGTCAAGAACAGGTGGATTCAAGCGACAAGTAGAACTGATTCTGGCAAGCTGTCGGTTAGTTCTTGAATTCAGCAAGCTAATTAATCGTATACGTAGTACAATTAAATGTACAAACAAAAGCAAAGTCCACTCGCTCACAACACTGAACAACTCTTTGTCGGAATTTACAAACGAGTTCTTGATATTTTACTAGTATGTCAAAGTGGAACTAGGTATATACATGTTTTGTACACAGCAATATGTCGTCAATTATATATCGTACTTGATGGTAGCTCTAAACCGATGATTTTGCAACAAACGAACTTAATTTCAGGGGAGGGCAGCGATCGTGCGTACCATGGATTTTACATCGATGCTATATCAAAGTGGTTGTCTCAAACATATTTCAAACATGTCTAACAGGAACATGACTTAACGTATGCTTCAGTCAAGGCAGCAAATCAGATAGTTCTTCGCATATGCCGATCATGAAAATGTTTCCCAACTTTCGCGTGAACAAAATCTATTAATTGCCGGTGCTCCATATCTATGAAAAGATTTGTATATCTACTTACTTTGGCTTGGCTAATGGCTCTTTTCAAAGAGAAAGGACGCCATCCAATGCTCGAAGCAAGAGATTAAGTTCCGCAATTGTTCAGCTCGGTACAACTCTGACAAAGATAGCGCTGTTTGAGTCGTGCCTTCTTTTGCACTGCCACAGATTTAATGAAGCTTGTCAAAATCGCGTACCAGTTACGACTAACAACGGAAAAGCTTAAATTCTATGCTCTAATAAAGTCTCCAAGCGTTTCCAATCTCATACCGGTGGAACGGAATCAAATAAGTGATAAGTTTAACCACAACGCCTACGAGGTATAGCCATTGTAATGGTCACGTAAAACGCAAACATACAGGTGCAACTAACACATTCTGGTGTGTACTAGGGACATACATGTCATTTTATAGAATTTTCAAACTATACGTACATATTTAAGAGACACAATGTCGTACATTAGACTGGCAGTATTCAGCAAGCGTTTTATGTCAGAGGACTTTTTAATACCCTAACGTATGTCACAAATTACGGCATGTATACAGGTCCGCCTTACCCCACAGACAATGTATAAAATAGCTTTCTCGTCAGTACTGTACATATCTCACAGAGCAAAAAACCACTGAAAAGAAGTTTATCCTCACACTGTACTATGGAAATACGCAAAGAATATAACCAATTGAGCGCAAAAACACGAGCATTATCCTTACTATAGATGTTGGGTAGACTTAGCGAACGTCGCCATGAACGCTTTAGCGAATTGTGACATATAAGCACCATGTGTTTGGTCATGTGCAGATGAGAAAGCGTGCGCGAGCTCATGACATGTAGTCATAAACCAGTACGCATGTGTGTCAAATGAGTTTGGAGTGGGTGTGTAGATACCGAACATTCGAATATTGAAGAACAGCGAATTTCCGCGGTTAAATGCTATAGTAGTACTTGCACTCGTGTCATAAAACATATGCACACTTCCGCTTGGAAGGTTAAACACGTTTCTTTGAAGGTTGTTAAGAACGAAAGCAAGTCCATTTGCCCATGCAGTTACGTCCGCTTCTGCTAGCGTCGAATTGTCCAACGATTTATCAACATACACATCGAAATCACTGATCTTGGACGCCCATCTAAGCCTATGTCCGGGTATAATTTCACACTCGTGCTTTGTAGACGTTCCTCCTTGGTCGTTGGATGAGATTAGTTTCGTAGGGCCTAGATTGGGCAAAGAAAGACATGATATACATATGTAAATACCTACACAACAATATAAATCGTCCAAAACACGAAACGGAATACTCACCCGAATCCACATCACGACTATTTGGTTTGCACGACTTAATCGCCTTAACCAGCGTTTGCTTCATCATTGCTGGCGTGGCTGGCACTGTTCCACTCCCTGCACCACCGATGTTTGGGTGTGTATTCACCACGGTCGTGGGTGTTCGCGTGGGTTCGGGCGTTGGCGATTTTGGCTGTAGGTTGTGTGGTTGTGCCTGCTGATCGGCACCATGATGACTAACGCTACCACCACCCGTTAACATCTTAGACAGACGGTTTCTGAAACTTTTATATGGATATTGTTTAGTCTCTCTATTCACCGGTGGTGGTACCGAGGGTGTGGTTGTATTAAGTGCATTCTTTGGAGTCCCAGATATATATGCAGGAGGCGGTTGTTCTGATTTTGAGTTATTTTGCTTTGTGTTTGTGGATTTCGGATAATCACCCTTCAACAATTCGTCCACGGCGTTTTCAAGCTGATTCGCATCAAATGATGAGACTAACCGTGTCAAATATGCACGATCACAGTCTGGAAACATCACTTCGAGCTGTTTCGTGTACTTTGCCATATCACTTGTAGACAACGTCGATGCCTCACCTCCTATTTCCGTACCCCCACCTGGCGAATTGTGAGTAGATGATTGCTTTGTTGATACGGCAGATGTTTGTTGGTCATTTACCTCTGTGTGTGTTGGAGTGTTGGGCGTCTGCATTGTTGCTGGAGGTTTCTTCTTCATTAGCCGATCAATTGGGAATCCTTTTGCCCGAAGGCTGCCCAACGGCGTCTCCAATAGAGATGCAAGCAACAGGGCGTCATTTGGTCTTGCCTGTGAAAAGTATTTCGTTAATATACTATTATACATTTCACTACAGACGTTAGAACCGCATGCATCACAGTGTTTTCGAGTCGTTTGTGGAAAATTGAAGTATCAAATATTCACCGGTATGCAAATATAATCGCTCATAGGTCGAAAAAGGCAAGCAGAATGGCACGTTCATGCATACTTGGGTGAGCCGTATATGTACACCGGCTGGTGTACGTGCACAAAAACGCATAAACGTGTGCACTCATCAACAAATGCTCTCTCTCATATATATACCATTGAATATATGTCCGACGCCAGCGTGCTGGCTACATCATGATACTCCACTGGGCTCATAATCAACATGCATACAGCTCGAGAGAATGTTCCAACCTTCCCCATACAAGCAGTAGGCGTTTGCATACGAGTTTGCGTACGATATACAAGCGTCTTTTGTATAGCAGAGACCTCATACACACATAAGTTGGTTAATTTCCTCAATGCAGTCATCGTGTCTGTTGTGTCCTGTGCGCGTGTTTCTGACAGGTGAGCGGCGCGTGGCGTATGTACGAGCTAATGTGTGTGGTTATGCACGCAATCACAGGGACTTGCACCTGTGTGGATCGAACCCGCAGAATCTACATTAAACGCAATACTCATTGATAGGTACGAGATGACTAAATGACGAGGGAACAGACGAAAAACTGCCTATGGTGAAGGCAGTACTAATTAAACCATTCGTTTTGCTATTCGTACAAAGTCATAAAACACACATGTACACACTCTTAACCAAATTTCATACGCACTCATCACGAATTTCGTTCCAATAGCACAACTTACCCACCCACCCACATAGTGCACCCATTTTAAAACACACCTTTTGATTTTTGTGCGACGACTGATTGTACATCAAAAGGGGTGCCCTCTGTCGAATCAACGTCTGCAAACGCTTTGAGCTGAGTGTCTCTGAAGGCGATCCAACAATGGACGTTGACTGTTTCACCTCACTTTTCAATCTCTGTGTCCCCAGAGCCGCGTACATGGCCTCAATCGATTCTTCCATTGGCGCAGAGAGAGGGTTGAATGTTTGCTGCAAGATAACATCATCAATGATATTACACTCATTCGCAGTACACAACTCGTACTCGAATGTCTCTGACCATAGTCCGACTTCGTCATCCATGTCTTCTTCCAAATCTCCATTGATACTGAGTTTAACATTGTCGTTTTCGGATCTATTCATTGAATCATCATCCTTCGCGTCATTCTTGTTCATATATCCCCTGTCATTACCACCTATTCGTTCCACCCGTTTCGCACCTAGCAGACACTTCGCGGTCCCCATTTGATCCTTCAACTGCTTTGTAAAGCCTTTAAAATGAATCGCACATTCACGCAACACTGACAAGTATCCTTCAACCCCTCCTACACACTCTATGACCGACCACGCATCTTGGACCATTGCCCGAGCTAGTTCAGTGGGGGTAGGTTCATCTCTCACACCGCATTCCGCAAGAAACGAGTTCGCACCAGGTCCAAAGTCGACGTAATCAAACAACATAGAATATCTCGACGTCGCGTTGGATGTGGTGCTGGCTGTGATAGGGTTATTCACATACACACCACTTGCATTAGTCCCAAAATAGACCTGAGTTGGTTTACGAAAGGTTACCCTTTGATTGCGTGTTAGAGTAGTATCTGCATTGTCGCTATCGTCTTCTATATTTGCGTCGGTGCCGCGTGTGCTCACAGGTATGAACTGTAGAGTGCTCAGAACATCTCGCCACTCTTTTCCTATTTCGTTGTATATATGCAGATATATGATTAGTTTTGGAAGTCCGAGTAATAATTTATTTTATTGTTTCTATGCAATTACAAAAAAATCATGATTCGTGAAGTATAATGTTATACTAAAACACCAGTGTGATATTCAAACGCTATTGTGCGGAGTAAAGTGGATAGTATGAAGTTCTTGCTATTCATCACAAGCTCATTGCTATTTCGCACATGCGCATGAGTGTAAAACAAGTCTTGTGAGAAACTATCCTTCTATTTATGTACATCTACGGGTGACAAAGCTTTCACCAAACATTTAACGACACCACAATCATAGAAAAATGCAAAAAAAAAAAATACCTATGAGCCTATTTGTGTGTATTATGTTCTAATACAACAAGTAATATACCTGGGTTTGCAGAGCGTGACGCTCCCAAGAAAGCAAACACTCGTTTCGCATTGTGCAAGTGTGGCGGGTTCCTTTTGAGGAAAGGAACAATAGCAGAGCAATTTGGATACCTTTCAACACCCAATATTGCTGCGTAAGGCCTAAACGACTCTTCCAGCACAGGAAGGCGAACGATATGTGCCTGCATGTACGTCGTACAGGGTATTTGGTTTTTGTGAATGCCATGAAAAATATAGTTAAATACTCAAAAGTGTCCCAATCGTGCTTCATCAAAATCAATTATACTACGTTTCCAGGGGCTGAAATAATAAACTGATGATTATTCACTAAATAAATGTAAATTGACGCCTACAAAAGACCCAAATAAAAATATGTTGTATGCAGACAAATACAAATACAAGCAGTCCCCATACTTCTCAATTTGGGTGCATCGAATGCCATGCATGTATACATACACGTATACAAATCTCTCTTCCTGTACATGGCATTTGTGATGTTTGCAACAAAAAGATTACCCTTCTCAGCCTCGTATCATTAGAAGACACATCCATGCGCATGTAGTTGATCATAATTTTCGTAACGGGACTTTACTCCTCTTTAAAGCCTCTCCTTAGCGCTTCTAAGGTCTGGATACTTTTCCTCATCTTACTCTAACAGACAACCATATACATGCACACACTTATTTGCACCCACAGATATATACAACACACACCTCTTCTAGTGCATAGCACTCGTTTGGTTTGCAGTATACCGAAATTTTCCTCCTAATATCTGTGGGAGACACTATTATGCAAGGGAGGAAGGACACTTTCACAGTCCGTGCTATAAAGCTCCTGTAGTATTTTTCGTAGTTATCACACAAATACCCAAGAGCAACTCTGGAAACCATCTCTTCAGCAAGATTCCCGTTTGATGCCCGGTGATCACTACTAGTTTCAATCCTGCCTGTCAGATCTTTCAAGCCATCTGAAAATTATGAAATTGAAATGTTTGGATGTGATAAGCGTGTATGTACTTAGTGTTTTGTATTATGTTGTATATACAATAGTACAGACGTGTGCGTTGTGATTCTGAATATAGCTACCTGGTGAAGAGCGCGCAGGTCTGTGTTCATTGGAGTTTAACAATGCTGGTCTACAAGCCAGATCAATCAACACATCCACAGGAGGATGATCATTCAATCCTAATTGCATCAGAAGCAGTGCAATTGGAGTCCTCTCCCTCCATCTCTTAGTGTCAACCGCAGATCTACTGCCTTTATACCCGTTACCCCATTCCAACACGTCCAACCCAAGAAGCCGGTGTTCGTCGATTGGTGTGAACAGTTCACTGGCTTTATATCTACGTCTCTCCTCACCTATTTGCCCGTTACCATTTTGTCCTACCTTCGACGTGTGGCGTCGGGTTGGGTGACTGGAATACGGTGGAGGTGCCACGAAGTCCTAACATACAATTTTTAACGTGATGCGTTTTATGACAAATGAGCAATTTATAGTTGCGTAACGTGCTACATCCAGGTGCTTATGCAAGATATGCAGAGAAATATGTTATGTGTTCGTTTATATAACTTAGCAAAATATATACTTGATATGTATGTGCGCTAGTACAGTTATATATCTCTATGCTCAGCTACACGACATTCCATATACACCATCATACATGCTATAAACATGATAGATAAACCTGTCATTGTACTGTATATGGACGGAGAGGAATTTGTTCACTGGTAGCAAAAGTTGAGTTAAACAGATATGTATGCACACGGCGTAGCGAGCCGGGACAATCCCCGTACAAGACTATTCAAGTTTTTCAATATGTGAAATATCATTTCATAAATGCCATAAAAAAACTGACGTTAGAAACCTCTCGCAAAGAAAGAACGAAGCTTTAAAATTCTATTCCATGATACAACGTGAATTTTGTGCTTTTTTTGCACACCTCATTAGCCAAGTACGAGACAGGTCAGATTAAAACGAATCGAAATCAAATGGTTGACAAATGTGGAATGAATAGTAGCACCTCACGTACATATACTACATGCACACTATCACAGCAACGCATACAATCCTACTGGACTTACCGTCTCGGTCGCAACGTTGGCCAAGGATGTCCTGCTTTGGCTTTCATCTGCAGTCAAAAACGCCACAGTTTTAAGTCTTCCCCACTCCTCCGCCGAAAACTCACTCATCTCGTTCGCCAAGTACGACAGAAGGGAATCTTGGTTCCAATTCAGTTCTCCAAGTCTCTCCAAGACAAGCTCTAGTGATACCCTTGCACGTACACCCAAGGCGAGAAGAAAATTCTTTGCTACCGGGTTTTCCGTTTCGTTGAGCTTCACATGTGGTAGATCCTGAGATATTTGTATACGTGTATGTGTGTGCATATATGCTAACAGCCACTACATGTTTGTATACTTATACGCGTATATTTTTTGAGAATGCATACTACTATATTTGCCGGTAAAAGTCTATCAAAACGTAGCGAAGAAATTTTGTAAGGCAGCTAAACATCAGAGATCGCACCTTTGATTGTCGTCCATTTTGCTATGTGAAAACGTTACAAGCGTAGATAACGAAAAGACAGTACATATGATATTATCGGTTGTCATATGTACATAAATCGGAGACGCTCGTGTGTGTGCTAACAGCAGCAATGATTTAACAAACGTCTCTTGGATAAGTGATTTCTATATTGTACGCAGTGTTATATGACGCACGTATATGAGTACACTACCAACACGCCAGTGCTGAACTATAGAAGGCTGACGCAAACATGTAAATGTCCTAAAATCGGAGATTGGTTAGATATTCAACCTCGGAAACTAATTATCTCTGAGGAATGCAGATATTCAACAAGTTGTTCTCGCGGTCCCGTTGGCCGGCCATGAAATATTGCTGATGCTATCGAACAAGTGTGTAATACACATACTAATTATAATATAAACATAATACCTTGAAAAATGAGACGTTCGGTAGATAAGTAGCCTCCGGCAATAACAGCCCCTGGGATGTAGGCATACATTCTACCAGCTGAAGCTTTTGTATGCAATTCTGTTGGTGGGCCCTGGACATATTCCCGTAACCCTTACTTACCACAGAGAGCACTTTCTGAGCAAAACTGCCATTCGTCCGAACAAGTTTGTACAATTCAATGTCATTCAACACAAAGACCAACCACGTCGGAATAGTAAGTTCGGTGAACTTTAGAGAAGTCAGCTGTGAGCGTGTGAGCTTGTCTGAGATACTAAAAGGCAAGAGCGTACACGGGAAAGGGACATCTCGCGGTATGGTCTTACCGACCGAAAACTGTTTAAACTGTTTCATTGACACTATTTCCGTTGTTTTTGTATTGATCGAGCCGGTACTTGTACATTTCTCATCACCTGCTTGACTCATACTGTTACTTTCCAAAATGACCTTCAAGCAGGAGTACAGCTCATGTGAATACTCGCTCGCCTTCTGAGGTGACACCTGGGCCAATACTACATCCGCCCACCACGTAAGCAATGTCGTACACCTAGCCTCAGACAACGCATGCACTTCAAGCTCCGTATATAAATTTGTTAAAGTTAATACTCTCGCATTACTGTCACCATTTAGCTGTTCCAGAAACGCATTGCATTCTTTTTTGATGTTTTGGGGTATCACTGCTACTTCGCGCCACACAAACCTATCAAAAAAGAAGTGTACTTATCATAATTCATGCATGGAACTTGACTCTACTAATCCGTGCGTAGCTCCTGCAGAGCAGGCAACATTTAACAATTTAAGAAGCAAAAGATTCCGTTCTAGCACCCTCATAACCGTAACCCTATAACCCATCATGCAGAGCAGATAACATTTAACAGTTCAAGAAGCATAACAGTTCATTTTAGTACTATCATAACCGCAAACCTACAACACATCATACCGTCAGATAGGAGATAATATGTGTATACATATATGCTCACACATACTGCTCACACATACATGATGCATGTGAATTTTACCTATGCCAGTGCCTGTACATAAGCTTTATGGTTGCAACTTGTGATATATGCACTCGATTAAATACCACTGCTTCCATTCAGAGCAACTATGTGTATTAATTTGTATGTATACATTGAACAAAGCTCATAGTGATTATACAGCTTGATAACATCCTCATAAGGCGATATCGTGACTATAGAATCGAACATACTGCATACTCAACCCTATCGAACATATGAACATCAAATTTATACATAAGTCCTTAATGGTAACTATATACATGTGAATTGACAATCCAAAATGTTACACGTACCTTTCGAGCCCAGCATTAGGCAAACGTGCTTCATTGCACGCAATAACCCCTTTTGATGTAAGTACGGATGGAGGGCCTAGTGGACTATCATTCAAACTGCTAGAGAACCCGCTCATGAGGGCAGCCCCTACGGCTGAGTATGGTGTAGAGGGTTTGAAGGTGAACGTGTTCATGATGTGTGCGGCACGTCCGTGTAAAACGGCAAGAGCAGCTTTGTCGGCCTCGTATGTTTCGCCTGTATGTTCACGTATATAATCTTGAGTGTACGTTACATGAACGTTCTCCTTTGTGGGCGAGATGGATAAGTAATGAGTAGTTCGTCCCAAGCTGTGAGGTTTATCGATTAACTTTATCTTGCTCTCGTGAACGTTTTGAATTAATTCTAATGAGTGCTTGTACCAGTGTGTACACCACTATTGTGTAATAATCAATACGCTTGCCGAGGGTAAGCTGGACGCCAGTAACACCTCCATGCTAGTTTGATTTCTCTTTAGTGCAATTGTGTTCGCTCAGTTTATGTAACGAGTGTCAAATATTCCTACATATATATAGCTATGCTCTAACTATATATTTAACAGATCGTGATCGTCTTCTTTCATATAATGCTCACAATCAGTAGGATGCAAGTAATCCGGTGCATGTGAGTCATTTGCCATTTACATTTTCTGATCATACAGATCGCACTTCGACCAATTTTTGAAATATTTGTACAGAAGCTATTGAAGCACAAAAAGCTGTTACAATTTGGACTTTCGATTTGGGGTCTTTCTCCTCAGACTGTTCATTCTGTGTTACATTGGGATGTCTAGATTGTCATACTCATCCTACCACAATACTGAATACATACTCGCACATAATATACCTGTTTGTTGAAGTGGGACGCCTTCTTTCACAGACTGTTCGTATTCGGTGATAATTGAAAGCTTTTCCAATGCAGATAAGTCTAGATTAGCATGCTCATCTTCATACATAACCCGCGCTACGATTCCGCTCACAGCGAGAAGTTCGGTATTCCATTCCGCTAGAACGGGGTCTACGAAGTCAATATTTTCTCTTTCCACCTGCAAGTTTATATGAAAAGGTATAGTATGATGTATGTATTTATCCATACCCACTTGTGCATGCATGTATATATGTACACGAGTATATTAAGAGAGCTGAAAGAAATATCCTAGCTGTAGTTTTAAAAGCCACACAGTTACCGTCTACATGAAGTCCTATAGAATAGTGTAAATAAACCAGAGTAAACAAAAGAAAATTGCACGGACTATGTCTACATTTGTACATGAATACTATTAAGCTTACCGTGGGTATAACTGGGGCGGACACGTGAAACGAGGCACCAGTGGTTTGGTGAGTAGCGAATCCAATGAAAATTCGTCCTGCATAATAATAGATCTTCGGTTTAGAAACGCTACGAGGTTGTGACTGTGGGCTCCAAGTGCACGTACAAGCTTCGCACAAACACAAGCGATGATTGATTGTTGCATAAATTGTATTGTCAAATAACATAAACGCACGCCAGTATATATATTTATACATAAACCCGCCTGCCCATTCATTCAATAACACCTTTATCACGATATGGATTGAATTCGTCAAAGAATCGTGCAGCTTCTTGTTTTGTTGTGACAGCAGTCTTGCTAGTAGTCTTTTTGCTTGAACCAAATAGAGAAAACAGCGATCCGAGCATATCCCCTGCGGCCGAAACTACACCTTTATTGTTCTGTTTTTCTTCGTATCTGCATCAGATTGTACAGCGGCAATATATTCAGATAGGCGATCATATTCGTGATATTGTTATATAAAGTCTGAGAGTACAACACATAAACAAGAGGGTGCAAGAGGTATTTTTTAAAAAAAAACACATACATGACCGTTATATGTAAACTGTGAGATGTGTAGCAGCCTCACAGGCTTGACGAATCGTCATTTTCGAACCGCGACAGTGAGCATCTCATTTGTGTGCTTTCTACGTATACCCTCAATATTAGTTTCTATATACATACTTACACAACATATCATATATACATACAAAGACAGAGGGGTAGCTGTACTCCGACTAGATCCATAGACGACCTGAACCTTGAGAGTGGACGGTGGGTTCTTTTTGGTTACTCTTGCCATATCCCGTATGAGAGTTGTTCCTGCGTGTGCAGTTACATACCCGGTACCTATGTCCAGCTCAATCGACGCCTTATCTTCTGGTTCCTAATATGGTCGGTTATTGTTTTAATATGCATGACTGGGTAAGTGGGAGCCTTTTTTTATCGTTTTTATGCATATGAATAGAAATATATTGTCATACGAGCCCAGATGCAACTTGGCCGAAAAAATAAATATAGTCAAACAAATAAGAAAACACAAAATATTGTGAAAAGCGAGCCCACTAAGAACAAAAACACTTCCATTTTGACATACACATGCACATGAACACAATACATGGAGACCATACTAGCATGGAAAAGGTGCGATTCTTCATGTTTGACACACTTTCGCAACGCATTAACATTTTACATACAGTCTACACACACTGCACCTACCGCTGACGAGCTCTGCCACCCGTTGTATGCGATATCTAATCTTATCTGCTGGATATCAGCGTTCATAATCTCAAATATTTTCCCTGGAGAATAAAGCTGCTGTACCTTCGATTTTCCAGTAACCCGTGACCACATGCTTGCCCCTCTGTATACACCCGTGTGTGAGATATATTACGCAATTGTGCCTGTTGGAACCCAAATGCTACTAACACACAGTACACAAACACATACAACCCGGTCATCTCATATACTTCGAATAATTCGGCTGTGCGTACGTCACAGCATTCAATGTGGGCTAATTATGTCCTGCGAATACGTGTTTTCATATTCTAATGTTGGTTTTCCGATCCACAAAGTTTTCACAAACTTCCCGCTACCGCGATATGTCAATTAAACTTAATTCTTAATCAACCAGTACACATGGACAGCAATATCACGATACATTCACAATTACCTAGCGATTTCTTGTCTTTCAAAGAAAGCCGCTGTGTGCTGGTTGTATAGTGTCTTACGAATGCTCAATGCAGGTCTTCCAGATACCAAAATCTCCACCGATCTTACATTACGGGTAAAAGCAATGGCGTTGGCCAAAAATCGTCCAAATGGAGTGACCTCAGGCAATTGTGAATGTGAACGTAAATCAAATACAAATTCTGTCCATGTCTTATCCTTTGAATTCGAATCACCAAACATGGTTCGAAGTTGATCTTTGTTCCATTTGAAGGCCAGCACGTGACCGCCCGAGATCACCATGGGCTCCTCGCACACTGAGAACACACTATAGAATCCTACACCAAAGAACCCAATCTGATATATGCGTATTTGTATGTTTGTGCGTATAGTTGTGTAAGTTATGTGTGTATGTTGAGTAATAGTATGCGCACCACGTGTGCGTTGCACTGTGTTTCATGTACATACATGTGCAAAGAACGACGCTTATACTTGTAGTAATCGAAAATGTATAAGCGGGCGATGAAAACAAACTTAATACTTTCTGTTCGTCCGGATTACCCTCTGCAATAGTACGCAAACGACTCCAATCTTGAGGCCGAAAGTTTTCACCATTGTTTCTATAAATAATAGTTCCAAACGATTCGGCCGATCCACTCGCACTGTGGTTTGCAGATGCATTATCCACATCTTTACCATGTTGAAAGTCTATTTCGATCTGAGTCGCACCTAATTAAGGGTATAAATATATGTGTGAATGTGTCATGTGTGGGAGTGTGTGGAGTGTTTTTCTTTGAGCTGGTAGTATAACCTTACATAAATCGCTGCACGGCTGCAAAGTGTAAAGGTGATTGAGTACACGTAAAATTATAGACATGTCCTATGTGTACTCGTTAAAATTCCTTATTTCCCTACTGTGCAACTGAGTAGGCACAAGAGAGACCTTTTAGAAAACCTTGAAATGTCAAGAATACTCAGACATACATCGTACGTCAACTGCAGAGTGTGTTGCACATCAAGATCCACATAAATACACACAATATTTTATGACTAAAACATAGCAAACGCATACCAGCATCGTCACTGTTCTGCATCAACTCTCGATAAATTGTGTACTCAGCTGAGTAACGAGCTAGGATTTTATCAATTAGATGCCTCTGATTGACCTCCACTTTCTCCTCCGTTCCCTCCAAAAGCACGTGCTTTTTAATATCAGCGTAATTAGCCATCTTATACGATGAATAGGTAGATCTAAACTATTACTTGAAACTAATCATTTATTATGATGCCTACGAGTAAAATTCGGTCACAATTCTTTTGAATGATTCTTTGTGCTAGAATATTGAGTTATATACAGATGGGCATACGCAAGTGCGACAACGAAGAATCGATCAACACTATCGAGATGTACATGCGCATACATACACAGTCGAAGAATAAAGAGTACGTTGTATATGCATGTGCGATTGTATCTATCTATATGTATGTGTATATGTGTATATGTGTGTATGTATGTATGTGTGTGTGTGTGTGTGTGTGTGTGTGTGTGTGTTAACGTGTATTGTGTGCGTATTTGTGTGCGTGTATGTGTTGGTATGTGTGTGTTGTGTTGATGATACTAATGATTACACACAGCTTGGGATACGCCCTCTTATTCTGTCCTAGTCCTAACTTATCCAATCCTGGTCCCAACTCTGGGATTCTTCTGGGCTTCATTTTTCCTCTCTGCTCCATCGTCCTGGCCCAGTCTCAACGTTACTCAGTGTTTGGATGTCCAAGGGTTTCAGGTACGAAAAAAAGCAGGCCATCTCCAATATTCAATTTTTGGAAATATTCCAAAATTTATCATGAGTCATGCCCAATACTAAACCACAAAGTGAAGGGCCTTTTTTGACGATCTCCGAATTCAAAACTGGTGATCCAAAACCAATTTTGAGGAACCCATTTTTAGTATTGGAGATGAAAATACCGATATGACTCATTTCATTGTGATTACGTAGGCCCACCCCAACGAAAAGTTTTGTTTTTTTTTTTTTGGTTTTTAGTGCAAGTTTTTTTTTTTCGTCGTATTTTTCACATTGATTCTATTTATAGCATAGATGGTGCCGATAAGGACTCACTCCCTATAATAACTCCTTCACACCCCTCTCCTCGTCCCATTCCCCCCCCCCCTCTCTCTGTCTCTCTCGCCCACTATACGGTCTCAACATAAAGACAGAGGCACATTTGAAAGTATACAGAGTCATCCATGGACAGCGTTTATGGATGAAGACAGTAACTGATAGAAACAAAGCAAAGAACTTTACAAGCATACACAAAGTCACGATCTCTCAGAAAACGCGAAACAATGGTGGTAGTTGACCCAGCAGAGATCTTTGTTCGACATGAACGTCTCGGTCGTGGATCTTTTGGGGAGGTGTTTAAAGGGTATATGCATATATATACGATGTATACATACGCACCTCAATAGTCTGCAGCACTTTAATTCTAGTCTATGTAAGGAAATGAAATTAGTTTGCTATTTTGGCCCACTATTGACGGAATTTTACAGAGATGAAGTACTAATACGAATCGGATGTATGATTCAGTCATCATCGCATTCATATATACAATCGCATGCAAATGTACCAAATTATTGCAAACTTATGCGTAATCTACACACGTCTATATTGAGTACACCTAATACATACTACATTCGTGTTATTGGAAAATTGGAAAATTCACATATACACGCTCATGGATACAAATGCAAGGAGATCCTGAGGGTACGTAAATATATACTTCTAGTAAAATCCCAAGGATGTTTGAAAGCACGCTGTTATATCTAGAAATATGTATCAAGATATTTACAGTCAGCAGATATGATGTTACAACCACAACTCACGTAACTTTTCTATGTGTCTTCCATTCGTTATTGTGTAATGTCGACACATTTTTCAAGCTGTTCCTGCATAAAAGCTCTTAAATTCGCTACATTATTCAAATTTTTATGTCAGCTCTATCTGCGAGGAATTAGACGTTTGCAACGATGTAATCCCCGGTTTGTTTTTTTGTTTTCTATAAATTAGTATCGACACGCGAACGCAAAAAGTAGTAGCCATCAAGATTATTGATCTCGAGGAAGCCGAGGATGATATTGACGACATTCAGCAGGAAATTCGTTTGCTGTCTGAATGCGACTCGCATCACGTTGTTAAGTACTTTGGCTCATATGTCAAAGGCTCACAATTATGGATAGTTATGGAGTTTCTCGGCGGTGGATCAGCCTCTGATTTGGTAAGCGTAAATACGTTGTATGCAATTCACAAGTGTGATTATTTACAGGTTTATCCCTAAACATACCATATATTCCAAATGCTCGTACATATGTGTATGTAGCGATGACATCATACGTGCATATGAAATATCAAAGATGATATGATTACTGTACATTGCGTTCAACATGACTGTACATTTGCGTAATTACCTATCCAAGATTGTAGACTACATTTTCACACTTTATACTTGTCAAAGACATATGCCTATACTTTCGCATACTTAGCAGCTACATATATGATAAACCGAGATAATAGTAAGCCAAAATCATTTCATACTTGTTCGCGTGTGGCTTAATTCCTACGATATACACGAAACCCTTTCTATATGTATGCAAATCCATAAATGCACAGGTCTTAATTTACTCTTTGTATACTCCACTTACAATGTTGGCAGCTCAAGCCGGGTGTTATGCAGGAACAGCAAATTGCAGCGTTTATAAAGGAGACACTTCTTGGTCTACAGTACCTACATACAAATAACAAAATACATCGAGACATTAAATGTAAGATTCGATTGCATATAATTCATTGCTTCCATTGCTTTGAACCCAAAACGTCTTTATACATAAGCAAACCTATGTGTTGTATATATTTTTGTGTTTATGTGTTTTCCTCAAGGTGTCGCGACAAAAAACTGAGCTTGGAACTTAACCAAACGTGCTTGCTTTACAACACTCTTGAATACATATTTGTATACATACGCAGTGTACACTGTCAGCTAAGCATATGTAGAAGAAAAGAACTGTAGATCATGTGCGTGTTATTTTGGCTGAGGTACGTATAAACCTGTTTATCAGATATGCTATATCGAAGGGTAATATGGGTATAGCCAAACATCAGAGACACTAAATGAAACGTCTTGGATCATACGTGATATTAAAATCCACACCATTGTTTTTAATTATCCTTTAACATAATAACACTTTTTTTTCTCCTGTACTTGTATGTGTACATGCAATAGCTTCAAACATACTGATTGCGGCCGATGGTAGTGTTAAATTAGCTGATTTTGGTGTCAGTGCCCGTATTGGAGATACTATGTCTAAGCGTAATACGTTTGTGGGCACTCCATACTGGATGGCCCCGGAAGTTATTCGTCAGGCTGGATACAACTGCTCGGTATGTATGTGCAACTGTGCACACCTACATACACACAAAAACACACAAAAACACACAAAAACACACACAAGTATAGATAGAAACTACAAACTATGCGCGAGTTTGTATATTTATTGGAATTGGAGTACTTCAGTACTCGTAGTCATAATTCGATATTTCGAGCAACAAGCTTATGGATGTACTCTGCTGATATTGTCTGAGGTCTAGTCAGGGCTGATATACCTTTTGGTCGTCGAGCTCGTATAGCTGTTACGTACGTCATGGCAAATCCAAATTTATACTGATGTTTAGGAATGCTTGGTGAAAGACAACATTAGTATATAGTGATTTAACTTCGCTACTCATATGATATGAAACGTTAATGAAATGTTATTTCATATTGAAAAACTCGTTTTCATTATTTGTAGGGTTTCACACACTTACTTGTGCCTGTATGTACGTACTCTAATACGAACACCCTCGCGTGCTTACTGTGCAACTGAATTTATAAGGCAGACATCTGGTCATTGGGTATCACTGCTATTGAATTGGCAGAGGGACATCCCCCTCGATCGAACACACATCCCATGAAGGTACTGTTTCAGATCCCACGAGACCCGCCACCGGAGCTAGATGAGACAAAGAATAAGTATAGCAGAGACTTTAAAGACTTCATCAATCTGTGTCTTAAAAAGGACCCTGAAGAGGTATGCATGTATTTACATTTGACCTAGGTGATGTATCAGGTAGCTTGAGATACGCCTCTAGAGCGGGTAGAACAAAGACAAATACCAAATACATTTTAAACTTAGTCTGTCTACGTATGGGCGTGAATGTAAATTTTCCTTCAGTTAATATCCACGACCATCCTCTGAACAAGACTAAATTGTATTTTATCTAATGTATGTGAAGACCAGCGAACGTTTTGTTTGCGTGCGTGTTAGTGTATGTATTTGTGTAATGCATTCATATGATAAGGCAAGTATACGTGCAGATTTATCTACGCAGTGTATGTACATACGGGTGCAGAAGTGTATAGCTATCGCCATGTATTGTTTACTTATATTTAGATCATGTGCAGCACAGTTGGTTTTATTGAGAGAACGTATTCCAAGTTTCTTCAACTTTTCAACCACAAACAGAGGCCATCCGCTAAAGACCTTCTTAAACATAAATTTGTAAAGAACGCCGGACGTGCAAATGTACTTATCGAGCTTGTGGAAAGGTACATGACGTCCAAGACGTGTGTGATGAAAGTCATATTTCAAACTTTTATATTTTAATTCAAGTGTGAAAAATCTGAAACACATGTTCCCATCTCTGTTTTTGTAAGGAATGACAACATGTTTATAAGGTTTGGTTTTTGTCGTTATTGGCTTTTGCTATAGGTTTCAATTTTTTCAAGCCACCAACCAGAACTCAGACAATGATAGTGATAGCACATCAGACAATGAGAACGGAAATCACCAAAACGATACTGTTACGAGCTGGAATTACGATACCGTGCAGGCAACAATGGTGAGTGTACCTTTTAAGATTTGCGTTTTTCTATCCGTAAATGTTATTGTCTATCTATGGATTTGGGTGACTATGAGAAATGTGTGAGTGCGGAGATGTAGCACTAAATCTTGGTAGAAACACAAATTATTACTCATGCTTCATATTCATATACATACGTAACATGCGTACGTTGAATACTCCCTAATGTGCAGAAACCTCACCTCACGCATCACTCCGAATCGACACAAACGGTTAAGGGTACAAATTTCGAGTGGGATGAAGATGTCACTATCAGAAAGGTACTTTATTCATTCGAGCTGATTCAGAGGAGATGTACAGCCCATGCACAGGAGTAGTGTTCACTATATTATCGTAGATACATATGCTCGCACGGGCACGTTCACAAGCATATCTACACTCGACCCCATACAACCTTCAACCTCACTAAAATCTAGACTCCACATTGCTGCAACGTATGTCTAATCGACAATCTCTCGTGTGCTTTGCTTGTCTAACAGATGGATCCTACCATCGCAAAGAATCTTGCAACCGCCGGAACACTTACAAGTACTTCCTCTGATTCGGTACTGATTAATAATTTCCACTTTTAGGATGCATTATATGTAATCTTGGGTACCTACATGTATTTCTGTGTACTAATAGTTGCACGCATGACTTTATCGAGGAACATAAATCTATAGGTGTTTTGATTTTGATATACTTGTCTACACAGGTCTTACGTAGGGCATTGGTGAACCAATGACATATTATCCGTTTTTTAATTTGATCTAACAATGTGTTTTCCAGCTCACGCATTCGCTATGTATATAAGCTCAAACGCACTTGTACAAATATCAAGTCCGTACAAACCGTATTCATACTGCTCAACTTGTATGCAGGGGTCGATGGTTGTAAATCCTGGAAAGAAGAGTCCTCTTATGGGTGTGATAATGAACAAAGATATGCTGGGCGTCGATAGTGCTGATATACTACACGGACTGGTAAAGCCTATTTTTGCGCGGGTAAGTACGCCCCAAACATAAAGTATACATATTTTGAAGTATGCGTACTTAATACATGCTCATATACAAACTCGCCACTAACACTTCATTCTATTTGACATGTAATATGTGCATGCTTTCTTGTAAAACTTGCACATACAAGCTTTATTTGTATCATGGTTATTTTATATACTAAATGATTCTGGACACGATTGTACGCAAATTTACGCACAATTAGCTATGTATTATTTAATTGTACGATACTATTATCTTATGTGTAGCTCATTTCTAATGAGCCTGATGCTGCTGTCAGGTTGACTTTGGGTGAAATTATCCGTGGTTTGGAGAAACTCGAACGGCAAAAACCACTAGCAGTGGGTAAGCACTCGCTACATTCACTTTTTTATTTCATATTTGTTTAACATGCCTATCATGCCACGCAGGCACTCATATTCTAGTGTGTACACGATTATTTAATGCGTATTGTGCATCAAATATATGTGACTACATTCAAGTGTTTGTCACTATCAAGGTACTTACATATAGTCATGCACTTTATGTGCTTTCACATGTGATTGATTGTACTTATTTATCTTGTTGCTTCTCTATTTTCGGTTCCTAGTCTACACACATGGAATGCACTCCCCGCCAGATTCCTGATTTCAGTGGGTAGTATTAAGTTTGACTGTGCGCAAAACAAAACGTACTGAGTTACGGTTGGTAATTCAAACTAATGCTGTTATGTCTTGACATGTCCTGTTCTCCCTCCTATAACATACATGAACACAGCTGAGATTGTGAACTCGATAAATAAACCAAGCCAATCTTTGAGCAGTGCTTCTACACCTAAAGACAATGAAAGATCAAATAGCTCGGTGTCCCAATTTTTACTTTCAAGATGGCGACGAACATCCTCTACGACAGCTGAAGGCAATGAATGAATTCAATGGTCATTTATTCAGAAACTAAGATAACATGCTAGTATATATCATACATTTTTATACAATTTACTCACACATACTTGGTGTAGTACTGACGGTCGTCCATACGAATGAATGGCCCAACTGTTTTATCTACATCAGATGAGAATTGAAATGCAAATTGACAGTTTTGTATACCTAATAAATTCTATAGACATGCACACACATATATACATATATATACGCACACGCTCACGTTTAATCTTACGCACACACTCCCATGAATACTCGGTCCAGATACACTAAAATTATAAATAGATTTGTATAGAAAACGATCTAAAACTTCAAATCTCTAACATGTACATACCAAACCATCATTAAGTGCAACTGGCGTATTTATATGGAAAATAAGGACAAACGATACTATTCTATGATATTCCGTTTATAATTATTTACATATTTTTGAACTGAGCCGACTATGCGTACGTCGCATACCGTATCCTATAAATGGTATGTGCATAGATGTAGTGGATTCTACACAATCTATCATTTATAATACAAGATCATATGCGAAAGACGTAGACAAGATCGCGTAGCTACAAAGCGCTGATAGTTGTAGTATTCTCCTCGTTGGTGATGTACGTATGTACGTGTGATCCAGAATGTATTTAAGTCAAACAAAAAACAGGCAACTGCGTTCACTGCGCTGAAGGTATATCTTGGTAGGAGTAGCCCCTGTAGCCCCTGTGCGTAGAAGTGTATATGATATAAAAAATGATTTTAAATTCGCATTGCAATAACGCGCATACGGTTTAAAAATTTGTAACTGGTATTATAGACAAATCTGCCATACATTTGGCAGGTAACTGGCATTTGAAAACACACAACTATAGCCCATCCAGGAATATGTACCCCCTATGCTGTACCAGAAAACGAATGACGGTGAAGGTAGCACAACATACTTGTAAGCATAGTATGCGATGCGAACATGGTAGAACCCTGGAATGAAGATAAGAATCCCGAGAAAAAGTAGTGGAATTCCCCTGTCCGAATCCTGATAAGTGTTAAAGAATGTAAAACGAAAAAGCCTGATTACTTACCACTCGGAAGTAGTGGTACATCACCGAGTATGTGTGTGAGTTCGTATGTGGCGCAAGTGCATTTAATGTGCAGTTATGCCTTTGTATGTGCATGCGCACAAATGTGCACTACGACGTAACACATAGGCCTAAACATAACTATTGCGTTATAAGTTTGGGGAATAAACTTATATCAACTAGGTAAGAAAGCAGATATACAATTGTGCGCATGCGTGGTAACACACACTTATGGAACATTTCCAATACTATCTGCTTTGTTTATTTACCTTCGTATCCACGTAGCCGGTAAGAATCATAAATCCCAGCACAATCAAAAGAAATCCGGATATGAAAAGTGCCGCAGCCAAACCAATTGCTCGAAAGGGAATCTAAATAGCATTGTGAGATGTATGAGAAACTCCGAGAGTCAGTGGAGGATGGTACGAGTGTGATCATACTCGACCACATGATACAAAAGGGACCTTCATAGAAATATACAAGGGCTAGCTCAAGGTATGTAGTGGGTGGTAGGTGTGCATTTAAACATCGCTGACCATTGTCGACAGAACACATTCATTTTGAAATTAATTTTAACAGTCACTACCAGTACAGAGTGTGGCCATCAAGAGTATGGATCAGTAGGATAAAACATATTTTGGGGTGTGTTCCCATGTATATATATAACCCAATAAAAATTTAGCCCCCAGATGCAAATGCAAAACATCAGTGAGTAGCAACATTGTGAAAACATTATGTACGCTTTGCGTTGGCTTCTTGAACTGGGAAGTGTGCCAATCATCCGTGGGGTTGAGGTTTCGTAACTGTCTATAATTTCCCCTTCCGTCTTTCATCTTGTTCCCAATCATATCCCCAGTCGGATACACAAACGTGAGTATACGGGGATTTGTCTGGCGTATTCGAACAACAGTTAACGGATGTAAACGGGGAGGGATACACCACCACCTTATACATACAACAAGGAGCTTTCTAGTTAAACAGGCTATTGCGTACACGTTATACAGTACAGTTCAGTTGTGTGCTACGTATTATAGTGGTAGTTGAATATATAGTTCAGTATATAGTTATGAAGTTGACTTTGTAAGTTGGTAGTTATACATGCATAAGAAAAATTCGGCTTTGGCTTTTTCGACGATTATTTTTGGGGATATATTTTGGAGATTCATTTTGGGTTTTTGGGAAATTTCCTAAAATATGTTGACACAGAAGAACACACTCAAAAAGTTTTCCAAAATAATACATATGTGGGGGTCCCAAAGCGAACCCAAAATGCAGAAAATTAGGACATTAAAATGTGGAATCCTAAAATGAAGAAAATTAGGACTTTAAAATATGGAATCCTAATTCTATTGACATCAGGTGAGTACGGTTCTTCCATACATAGGGAAACCTAAAACCCGATTTTACGATATCCAATTATTTTGGTGTGGGGGTTTTTTGGAGCGTTTTCAGACCAAATTCTAAAAATAAACAATACTGATCGATACAGTCCTTTTGGGGTATTTGTCACCTCATGGTGTCAAAAGATTCAGATCGGTCCAATCAACGCCTGTCACCATGACGACCGAGGCTACTATGTTGATGTGACTACAATCAATTCCGGTGGGGCGGTGCAAAGAAAAGCTGTCTTTCTGTATGTATGTATACATATGAAGATATATACACGTAGGAACGTTCCATACACATTGCTTCAATTACACACCCGACACATACAGCTAAGATGGGTGTCTTGGCTATTTCCGCCCGTACGCAACGGCGATTTATCCTAACATTTGTTTTAGTTATTTTGTTTGTGTCTTTTTCTAATGTTTGGGAAGGCACCTTGGTTTATAATTCACACAGCCATAAACAAAAGGTAGGAGGCAATCTAGATGGAATTTCCAGTCATGAGGACACGACGAACAAATTTGAGTATGTAGCTGCTATATATACGTTCTCGAACGTATAATGAATGTTGTTATATGTGTTATAGCACCTACTTATATTGGTAAGCAACAATTTGCAGCGAGTACGTGTCAACCATGGACTTGCGTATAAGACAACGTCACAATACATGCAAAACTATGTAGAGCATCGATACACTCAAGTAGTCTACGACATATGGCGAATTATCGTGTTTGTTATAGACGATCTTAACGTCTAGGTTTATGCGCTTACGTTCAATGATTGAAACTATTGCATCAGCTATCTCCATTGCCTAATCGCAAACCATCATTTAGTGCTATTGTAAATGAGAACGAAGTGATCGCAAAGCAAACAATGTGTTCCTAGTACAACGAATGTGACAAGTTTACGATTGAGCTATGTTTACGAAGAATATGGGAAATTGTATGTCATCAATACTTTGTTTTGCACATGAATTACCTTCTTCTTGCAAGTAGTGATCTATTCCTCTATCTACCCTTTCTCCCACTGACACAGTGGCAAGACAATAAGACAGAAGTCTGCATACAACAACCTTTCGTCGTCTTACGAACACAACGAATCAGCAGCCAATAAATTAAAGAGAAAGGAAGCAAAGAAAACATTTCAAACGATGGTTGCTGCAGAAGCAAATATGAAAGCACCCACTGCAGTGGTGGTTCGTATTATTGCAAAGTACGTATTCGGACTGTGTATGCGCTTATGACATTGATGTTACAGATCCAACATCTGAATGCACACATGTGCATCTCATAGAAGCAACTTACTGCACTTTCACGCACATACTAAAGATGGATATTGCAATACTCACGTATCTTGTTATTATAATTGTTTTGTGTGATCTGGTCTATGCATGATATCTTGTACAACTTCTTCTACATTGACACTCTTCTAAGTTGTTCGATAACACGATTCTACGTGCTGTACATGCAGTGACTTTCGATCTACCAAAGAGACTATTCAGCATGTAAAACTTATTCTTGAGCAAGAAGGTCAAGCAAATTTTCCTGGCGTGATTGAAACTCGTTGGATTCTCAATCGACTCCACGACGTTAATGAAATGGTGTGTATCTATTTAAACAGTATATATTAATAAGCTAGCTTACATACGTTTACATTGTATTGTATAAATGTGAGTACGAATATTGTGTAAGCTCAGCATAAACATGACAAAGGCTACATGTCAAAACACACACGCAGCTGTTCTCTTGCTCTTACCACACACATAATACGTCACTCACTCAAGCACACATTTTTAAATATAAATCAGGCGGCCATTGTTGCACTCCTTACGAAGCACAGAGCCGTCTATAGTATTATCCCATTTGAACTTGACGTGTATAAGAGTAAGGCTCTGAATTACGAGGGACGAGATCCAGTGGATATTCTCAGGAGTGCACGTTATTATGAAATGTCTTTAGCTGAGGTAAGTGCAACATTACGGTAATGGCATGTATTCTACGCATTTCAAATTGATTCGTACTTGTCAACTTGTTTCTTTTCATTGGCATAGTGTCTACCACATTAGTAAAATTCCATGTGAATGGGATACCATTCTTTCGTTCCATAAAGTTGGACTCATAAGAATCATAAGAATATATACGTGGCTGCTATTTGTATTTAATATCCGGAAAGACGAGTTACTCAACAAAATCACGAACCATTTCACGTCGAGTACCCAAGTCACACTGGGAACGATATATGCAATAATTTTCTAGTCCAATCCCATGCCTCCCTTAACTTACATCTGTATATTACATATATAAATAGTAGAGGTTTTTTACTGGCCACAAAAATATTCCTATTTGAATCAATTAACCAATCCAGTCCACATTCACAAAAGTTTATTATATTTTGATGGATTTAAGCTTATCAACAATTGTACTTTGCATGTAAACAGAGAATGAGCATAAATCATCATATATACCGGTACAGGAAGAATTATATGATCAATCTTCAAGGTGGACGAGCCTTTGCTCTTCGCCAGATAAATTACATGAACCCCAAGCCAGATTGGGTAAGTTCTTTAGTTTTTTGCTTACGACTTACGTCCATGTAAAAGTACAAAAAAGCGCACCTTATCAACATTTAGGTACAAAATTTCTTGCTATTTTTTTTACATATCTAAGACTTATCTTGTACATGCCGTTTAAATAGGCACTACTACTAGACTGGGATGTTGTTCTTCTCCCCGTGCAATGGACGATGCTTAGACGGAATCTACGTGAATTTGAGGGAAGACAATATATTCGCCAGGTACTATACTATGCACCGTCGACTATTTGACATATTTTGTGGCACTCTAATTCAAGATTATTTGTTTGTTCATATACCATTCATCATTGTCTTGACATACGTGCAGATTAACATTCCGACAGCTGTAGTGCATTATACCAATCTGACTTCATACTCGCAGATCATGCCTGAGCAATATCAGATTGGAAACCAACAGGTTCGTTGACAATTGTTTATAGTACACAGTATAATTTTATCATCGATTCTTTAAGGCAAAAGGAAACTTAGTGTATGGTGAGATGTCACCGTTCGTATGTGTGCACGTAAATCTTTTCGTGAATAATTATTCTCTAATGTTACGGTTTGGTTACAATCAGAGTGCGATTAAGATTTCGTCTAGACACGAAAATGACAAGTGGGAAGATAGCAGCAACAGCAGAGATCGAACATTGGCATCTCTATTGCTGTTTCAGGTGTATATGGATACAAAACCATATCGAAACTCAAAAACGTAAGTGGATCTTTCAAAGCCAACACCCGTGCTTTAAAATAATTACCAACTTTCAGAATAGTACTTACTCAACAGATCTTTCATGTACGTGAACATATACGCAGCAATGCCACGATGTAAGTGAAACCATTGCTTTTGGATATAATGATACACTTGCTTGTTGTGTTTACACGCATTAGTACACACAACTATTTTCTTATTCTAACTCTCTTACAATTATATCATTGTCACTGCCGTGTAGCTACCTTACAAATGTGTTTACGCAGCTCAAAAGTTTGGATGGAAGAGTAGCTAAGAACTTTTATGGTTTTACAGATCAAACGCTGCTCATGTACAATGAAACAGTTCTAAAGGTATGAATGGATGCTAAACATGCTGCCGTTGTTGGTTATGTCGTCTTGCATATTAATTTTTTTTTCTTTCTTATCGCTGTATATATATGTAATGCTGTCCAGGCGGAAAAGAAACGGTACCAACAAATGAAGAACAACAAATTATTGCAAAGTGGGACGGACAAGGAGCTCGACACGCTCATTGATGGTCTCGTGAATAGGGCGGAGTACGCATTAAGGTATGAATTTCACTACATACTTGCCTGAAAATAGAACATATTAGACAGCTCGTAAGCATGTTCTGTTTTGTATTGTATTGCTGCACGCAATGATTTAATTCGTATAGAGATTTAGAGCATAGCTTAGCCAGACGTATACTTAAACCTGCACGAGAGTACTGTGTGTACAGCACGCACATTCACACGGTAGGCAGCAGCACTATAGCGCGCAATCCTTTCGACTTTACTGATCGTTTACCTCTACGATTTTTTGTAGTCAAGGCCCATGGTCCGTGACAGACAAAACGGAACAGCCTCCTAGCCGCAATAAACACGACTATTACAGGTATATTTTATTCATAAATTCCAGTCCCTCATATTGCAATCGCATAGACCAATAAAGTACGGCATCGTCACTACAGATACTCCCAACCCAGTTCTAAGAAACAGGTCTGAGTTATGTAACGTGAGGATCTACAGTAAAGAATAGTATTTACTTGCTTGTACTGTAGACGCTTGTAGGTCACCTCTTCATTTTTTAACTAGCAAATTTGTTTGACAGACTCTTCCGCACATAGCATCAGACAATCTCATTGTACAACAGATACAGGAAGATTATAGGATGTGTTTGACTTTATCGTCCTATGATTGTACTTCGACACATACTTATCTAATTTTCCTTATATTCATGTATGCTGATCTATTTCTCAATTAATTTCCAGTGTAAAGCCCTATTATTGGCCTAATCCAGATACACCGGACGGCCTTCCATATGTTCGACGTGACGGAAAAGTATGTTGTGGTTTAAAGCAGAGTAGGCAAGTTCTCTCGTACAGCAAGATGTTTTATGCTTAAGCGTATGCTCGTAACGTTTATCCCGCATCACAGCGTATTCCAGGCTCTATTCTATACGACGAAGGGAGCGAAAAGTATGATCGAACAGCATTGGCTAACATGTTTCGAAACACGACTACTCTCGCGCTGGCTTTTTATTTTACTGAAGATGAAATGTATGCTCGCAAAGCAACCGAGAACATTCGTGTTTGGTTCTTGAACGAAGATACACGTCAAACACCTCACTGCATGTACGCACAAATTCAATGGGGTGTCAATGGCAATCTAGGTATGCATACGTATGTCATTCTATAACGAAATAGTCGAATATATTGGCGTTTATGAGCGGTATCCGTGTTTATACGTCATCAGAAAATCAAGTATACATCGGCAAGATTTTCTTCATCACACATTTCTGATAAATTCACCTCTAATAGGTCGTAGTACTGGGGTTCTGGAATTTCGTAACTTCTTTTTCTTTCTTGACGTTGTGCGTTTATTGGAGTCGGCAAAATCTTTCACTGACAAGGATAGCGCACTGTTGAAGGAATGGATGTCGGACTACTCTAAGTATCTTGATACGAGCAAACAGGTAGTATCAATATCTCACTTAACCTACACATCCTTCACTTGTTACGTAGATTCTTTTTCTTGTGTGCGTGTTTGTGTATGTACTCTTTTTGTCTATACCAACAAGTGCTATAACTACAGAGCTGTGCTCACATGACGATCCCACATATATTTTCAAACAACCAGGCAAAAACTGAGTACAAACATAACAACAATCATGGCACGTACTTCGATGTTCAACGGCTTGCCATCTCGGCATATCTCAATGAATTAGACGAGTTTGTATGGCTGGCCCAATCAAATGTGGGACGTATCCTGGATCAGTTCGTGCATGGTATGGTCCATTCATGATGTGCTTATATACAATGTCTTCATGCAATAAGGTGTAATCTATGTTATTCGTCGACTTAGAACCTATTCCTCTGGTGCTCCTGTGTTGACAAACCAATCATATCATCCAGATGGAACAATGCCTCACGAGATGATCCGGCCGACTCAGTTGCACTACATGATGTTCTCACTGCAAGGTTGGCTGATCATCGCACACATGGTTAAACGTGCCGGTGTTGATTTATGGAGCTATGTGGTATGCTTTAATTATATACTAAATTCTACACAACACTATGTCGTAGCATTGCATTGTTACAATTCGTTCTTGACGATTTCGATATTAACTTCTATACAGGAACCTGGGGAAACAGAACCAGCTCTACTGCGCTCGTGTACGTACACAAGTAAGTAATTACGTCTTAGCTATCAAAACTTTGCTTGCATGCAGTATAGCATGAACTGCAAGGTACTCCAACCATTCCTAACTATCCACAAATTTTCTACTCCTGTTATATTCTTAGTTCCGTGCTTTAATTCAACATGGTCCCATTATCAGTCCGACACGGAGAACATGTCAAGAATGATTCCATTGGCCTATCAGGTGTGCATACACATACGTAATGTGTGCATGTCTCGTGTGTAACTTCCCCAGTACATGCGCATGTACAACTATAACGAAGTGTATGTGCTGCTATAAAACTATTTATTTGGAATGCCTCACTTCTCATGCGTGTATTCAACGGGAAGATACAACCAAACAGAAAGGATAATACATATCACTGACGGAAGAGGTGCAACGCATATTGTAATGTAAATACTGCGATTTTGAATGTACCCTTCAACTCTTGCTCATTGTTTTATTACGTACGGATTTTGAAGGCGCTCGAGGGATACCCAGAACTCAAAGAGAGGCAAGGTACGCCCGAGTTCTGCAAACTTCCGAGCTTGTACAACGCTAACCCGGAATATAGCGAGCTAGATGGCCCGCATATGTTCTGGAACCTCGGTTTATCAGATATGTATAGTTAGAATTCAATATTGCCATATATGGCTGGTTGTTTTCCAACCAAATGAAAATGCTGCCGTCGCCTGGATGGATAATCTCGACCGTTACAGTGAACTTTTAACGACAAGATTATGTTTCATGATTGTATTATGTAACTCATTAGCAAAACTGAAGAGTAAGGAGAAATTAAAGTGGTGAAGCGTGAGGTGGTGGTTATTATTGAAGGGGGAACTCTCAATATGCAAGAGGTCTCAGCAGGATAGGGGTTTCTACTCTTATTTATACTCGCAAGTATGGACAGACGTACTTTGAATGGAGCGGTCTGGCTACCCTCAAATATACGGTATTGAAAAGTGTTACTATGTGAGTGACATAAGTAATACACGGACAACTCAAACTTCTTCAATCCAAGAAATGTAAATGAATGATTTAAACAGTAGTAATGATTAAACAGTAAATGTTAGGATAGTCCAGACTCCAAAGAACCTAACCAACAGACAATGACACAAAAATTAGTACAGTAAGTAGTACGTACATAGTATTTGAATCCATCGTGAGAACGATCATTCAGATTGCGCTAAAATCCCAAAAGGGTCGGCCATACCTCCTAAACTATGCGTAAGGTTGTCTTCAAAAATGTATTATTCAGTACAGCAACGAGATAATATTTGACGTACGATAATGATTGAGGTTGACTTATCTTTAGGGCGCTTTCGGTTAACGAGAAAGTCAAAGAAACACCATCACATTTTAAATACTACGACTATACAATGGAAAGCGAGAACTTTTCAAAAAATCGCGAGAAGAAACAACCAACCATCCACGATTTCCAAGGGAGGAGAAAGCTACTCGAAATACTGAGAGAAGATATCCTTCTCAACTAGCAATAGAAACAATTCTTCGCTCAAGAAAGGGCGTGCTGCCCGTTAGTGTAGCATCAACCAAGTAGCATTCTTATCAACCAGGCAGCTATCTTTCATGAGACAGACGAGAGCTCGCCTTCTCGACTGACAAGAGAAAGAGAGCCAAGCCTTCCTTCTCTACTTTTTCTGCGTGTAAGGCCTTGAATCGTAGCCTTCTTTGGATAGCAAAGAGGAGGTGTAATGAATTTTTATCTATTCTATTTGTGTGGTGTGTGTGTGTGTGTGTTTACGTTAAGATGTAACAATAATAAATAAATGAGAACGCGTGCACACGCAACACTTACAGTGTGTTGGTTGTGTAACACTCACACACTGCATTGCATGCATTTGACGGTTAGTGTTGTGTATACCCACCCACTTCTATTCCAAAGCATTGATTGTTTTGTCTCACGATACGAAGTCTGAGATTCTCACTCCAAACGATCCTTCACTACGTGAACATGAGGTAGTCGTGTGAAGTACTAATTTCATCTGACGTAGAAGAACATGGTCGCATTCACCATGCTTCCAGTCCACTTTGTTCGAGTTACAGTAGGGGGAAGGGGGATCCTAATCCATTCAAAACGCCTCCTTACGACACCTTCAATACGAATATCTCCGCTTACCAATGGCAGTATTTTTGATAATGAAGCCATTACTACTTGCGCAAAATCGAAAAACCACAAACACGGTCAATCTTTACAATTCATGTACAACACCAAAGTAGCAGAAGGCACCCTCAACTACGACCCTAGACAAGTGGACGCTTTGGCACAGTTTGATAATCTATATAGGCGCATTGCGAAGTATACGCCACCCGCCTGGCCCGAGGAGGAGATCGTAGAGATCAGGTGTAAGGTTGGAGATAATGTACTAAAACTCACACGCGGCATGCGAATTATCTCTGTACAGGACGCAGACAAAGGTACAGATTTAGAAACGAGCACTAAAGGAAATGTTCCTGGAAAGGGTATTCGTGCGGGGGGTAGGAGTATTAGAATGAGAGAAGCGCGCGAAAGCGAGAACATGCTTGTGAAAGCTGTGAGATTAAAACCAACTTCAGCGAACGCGCCGAAAGGTCTTTATCTGTATGGTGGTGTTGGGTGTGGGAAATCCATGCTGATGGATCAGTTTTTCGAATCTATTTCGGTGAAGCGGAAGAAACGAATACATTTCCATACGTTCATGCGGCGTGTTTATGCAGATATGCATGCATGGAGTACACATGAAGAGGGGAATCTAGGAGCACTTACGAGTGTCGCTGAATGGTTGATGGAGGACTCATGGTTGATATGTTTTGACGAAGTTCAAGTAGCTGACACAGTCACTGCATCGCTTCTCTCAAGTATATTCGACTTATTATTTCAACACGGTGTTGTGTTGGTTGCAACGAGTAATCGACCGCCAGATGTGTTGCATGGAATAAGGGATCTAGGGAGAGACACTGTGTTGAATTCGCTTCCACAAAATATTCTCGCACACTGTGAGGTACACGATATGCATTCCACTATTGACTATAGGGAGAAGTTCTATCATATGACACCATCTATAGGAGCAGTCACTAGCGCAGTCCATGAAGGCAAAACGAATACTACCGTTACTAAGAAAACACAGAACAATCCACAAACGTATTTTCGCAGCGATAGAGAGGAACATGATGCATTTACACGCCTATTAAGCAAATGCTCTACTGCAACCGCACAGCAACCTGCACATACTCCAAGCTCTTCATCAGTACGCGTGTTAGGCCGGGACGTACTCATACCATACGCTTCGGAGGGAACAGCCAAGTTCACGTTCGCGGAAATATGTGCAGCGCCACTTGGGCCACATGATTACTCAACAATATGTAAACATTTTCATACTATATTTGTCGAAGGAGTACCCTCTCTTACGTCCGTTTCACGGCGCAATGAACTACGTCGATTTATCACGTTATTGGATGCCATGTACGAAACAAAAACGAAACTTGTCATACTCGCTGAGGGAGAGTGTACCCAGTTACTACTTGTTGATCATGGTGTGACAAGCACCGACGAAGATCGTTTGTGTGCAAAGCGTGCACTCTCTCGGTTATTCGAAATGCAAAGTGCAACTTACCTCGCCATTCCGCACCAGCCTTCTGCCATGGATATCACAGTGCGAAATAGACGCGCTCTTAAGAAGGCAACCGAGACAAACAATTACGCGAACCCCTCTTGCGACACATCCCAACACTCGTTCGCCATCTTGGATAAAGACACTGCAGATAGGAAACTCGCGCCACACTTTTCCCACTTGAGCACACCACAGAGAGATAGATTCGTGTCTGACGATTTTGCCGACGAGGCAAGCTATGGAGGGTTTTGTATACGGCAATCCGCTTTAGCTAAACAGCGTGCAACTGCGCATATAAATGCCCACAAGGCCAATCCACCAACGTTTGGGGAGAAGCATTTTTTTGGCTACGGATGGTGGGAGAATGCGCTGCAGAGATACAGGACTTCGCGTGATAAGTATGCAGGGAGAGGATACTTAAAGTAGCAGAACCCGCTATATGTAGGCAATGATTACAGTAATGTAAATAAATTGTGATATTTTCGACCTTTAAGGTAGCGAGGTGGCGAGGTGGCGAAGTGTTCGGAAAACAACGAGTGACTTCTAGCAGTGTCGAGCACTGCGGAATTGTGTTAATACATGAGAAGCAAATTTCAGAAATGGCTACATTCTGGACATGCAAGCTACGTTAGAATTGGCAGTATTCTCCCAAGTACATGAGAATCCAAACCGCTACGATGAAGAACAAATTGTTCCTTAAAACAAACTCATGTACCACCACCTTCATGGCAAATGATCCAGAGTATCGAAAATCTGTTGAATTCCTAACAATCAGTATTATAATATGTCTGACAACGACACGTGCAGGAGCAATTTATTTGCTTTTAACTGGTGTTCATAACGACCAAGGAAATATCTCTGGCACTCTATTATCGCCTCGTATCAACACGTGGCATCTTATGTACATTTGTATTTTCATTACTATCTCTGCCTGGTTGAACGGCTTTGATCAGTATTATCCGACTACTGTACGTACCTATGAATGAGAAAATACAAAATTAAAGACTGTATCAAACACTTCATGAATGATCTACGTGTAAGCTTATTAAACAAACAGACGCATGAGATCGAAGCCATGAAGACATCTGCCTCTCAACTATTTCACAACACTACCAACTACAATGTAGTAGCACTTAACAAACGCAATAGATGACACGCAGAAAGATGGCACACAGACACATACTTCTTCATAAATCGTCTGTGAAATGCTGATCGAATTGTATCATTAATGTAGGTCTGCTCTTTCTTATCATTCAGTCCTCTTGCGCAGTTTTTAAACACCACATCGTCATCCCATCTGCGAGTATAAGGAGAGTTAATACACAGATTCTTGGCGCACTTTTGAGATGAGAATATTACTTGTACAAGCGATTCACAACTATGAAGAACATTCGGTAATACTCAATATTTACAAGCTCTGGCAGCCGCAACACACCTTCTCTTGACCTGAAAGTCACGATTTCCGTGTAGAAGAGGGTTGCCTTGCATGAGACTCTCAGTACGTATGCGTTCCTCATCTTCGTTTTTCTCCTCCTCTCTCTCTGCTTGTTCCTGTGCTCTCTCTCGTTTTATGTTTGCCAACTCTCGCATAAGCTCGGCTTCATCATCGGAATCGTCATCGGAATCGTCATCGTCTGTTTGTAAAATGAAAGAATGTAAAATTTGTATGTAACTATTTTGGTGTGCGTTGATATGAAGTGTTCATGTGCTAGCGTCAGTTATTACGCATGTTCAGTAAGTATATTTCAAGTATAAGGTGGAGCACGTATACTAAAGTTTTTTGGTCCATAATAGTAATCATGCCTTCTTCTTCATCATCACTGTCCTTATCATCTGCATCTAATGCAGCAGTGGCCTCATCTACAAGATCGAACCTTCCTTTTCCTCCAGTCAAATCCAAAACTTCTTCCTCGTCTTCCTGAATTGCGTCTACATCCACGCCACCCTCTTTACGGCGCTTTTCTCTAGCATTTCGCTCTCGACGAAGCAGCTATAAAACAAATATATCATTGGTGAGTAATGGCAAACACATGCTTCCACATGCACAAGACTTGAAAATCCCAAACAACACCCGCCAACGTCAGAACTGAATGGAGTGAGAGCAGTCTTAGAAGAAACAGGTAAGCACACACACACATAGCTCACATATCCTGCGAGCCTCGTCTCGAGTGAATCCTTCCTGTAGTTCTTTGCGCACGACCTCTCTTGACATGTTTATGATTCACAGGTAGGCACATATACAAACAATAGTCCTATAATATAAATATATTCTTTAATATATCTTCAACCATACGGTAACACATGAACGTCTAAACACGCGCACACACAACATAACACTGCAATTAACGCCCAAAGATATCCAAGTGCAACTAAAGGTTGCAAATTTGTGAGCCCGGACTCATACAAGACAGTGATTAACATATCTACATATCATACATACATCTTCTTTCAAGTCCACTTTATCGTACTCATCCACATCACCGCCCTGCCCTGGCTTACGACTCTTTAAGGTAAGCTCAGAAGGCAAATCACGACTACTGTACTGAAACGTTTTTCCCTGATCACGAGCGGTCCCACCACCAATGGCAGGGGTCCATGTTGGTCTGTGTGCTGTAGTCATCCTTCAATTTATAGAACAGTCCTTGTATATGTGTATATATGTGTATACGTGTGCGTGTATATATGTGTTTGTATGTGTGTGTGTTTGTGTGTGCGTGTGTGTGTGTGTGAGTTTTGTCACAATTGCAGTAACGTGCATCGAATATGAAACGAGTTCGCTAAGTAGTAATTGTCGTTAATCTATTGCACCAGCGTCTCGTACAAATCATCCATCCAAACCAAGAATTTCACCGAATTTCACTGTCGCAATTTGTCGCAATTTATCGCAAAACAAACTGCTTGGATATGATGCTAAATACAGATAAACATACAACGCATAAAACATACAAACATTGTATGTAACACTCGTTCGTGTACGATAAACCCTTGTAAGTATACACTCATATACGACAGAGATGGCACCCGTGACAACGTCAGAGCCTAGCAAGGAGAAAGAAAAGGTGCTTGTTGAAAAATGGAATATTGTAAAGGCTCGTTACGCGATGGACGATGCATTGAAAGCAGCCATTGTGAACAGAGGATTCGTTGAAGACCATACGTACACGGATGTGAAACTTGTTACAGAGGTCATTGCTGTTTCAGTTGCTGGGTATGTATATAGATGCAATGTTGGATGTTGTTCGTGCCCTGTTTTATAGTGTGTAAACTGGTATGTACACTTCAACTGAGTGTGAACATTTGGGTGCGCCTTCGCTGGAGTCACGGCTATGAGATGCGGAAGCATGCCACACCCCCTAAGTAAGCTACAAACAGTATATCATCATCTCGAGGTTTAAATGGGGGAAACCATGTATATACGGAGCTTATCAGCCAATAGTTTTTCTGTATTTGATGACATCCGGTAACTGTTGAGGCTGGACTACTATCGTTTTCGATCCCACGTTCATGCTAAACGGCTTTATGAAAAGCTGGCAGATATTTGTATATAAAAATTGCTTGTTTGTTTGGAATCTCTTGACATTTGTTGTATATTAAGGCTGTAGATATGCTGCTGAATATTTCATACACGGTAAATTTATTTTGGGTTTCTCGCGATTTAAGAACTCTTGTCCTCGTGTTTTGATGATTTGTGTTTGCACAGAGTTGCGCTATACTACAGTCACTTTAATTCGGGTCCGAATGTTGATATATTGGTTTCGGCATGTGTGGTGATATACTTTGTTCTATCGGGTTTGGTACAGCTCTTCCAATTATTGGTCACTCGTTCGGTTATTATGAGGGCCCACAAGGAAGACACCAAAGGATCTTCTCAATTGGTAAGCTACAGAATAAGTAACCAGTTCTCTCTTTATTGTGTAATCATGTGGAACCACACATTTCAGGCGTACATACGTTTTATGCTTCCATGGCGTGTAGTCTGGTGAATTTCTCCTTCTTCAAATGAACAGGTAGAGAATGAGCGTACAATTATGTATACCTAAATCCTTTTCATATACGGAGGCATAATTCATGCGTTTAAATGTGTGTTTGTCATCCCGTTATTCCCAACAAAAGGTAACTGTGCGGGCCTATATGGAGAAGCAGCCCCCACACATGTACACTTTCTCCATTGAATTGACGAGTCAAAGCAAGAAACCCAAGCATCCCTTCAAGAAGACAGCGTCAATTGGAGATTACATTGATGAGCGTGGTTTCGTTCATGCAGACAAAATGGAGTCTGTTGTCACCTCGATCCTATCGAAATTCGAGGAATAGATCATGCGAAGGCAAGACATGTTAGGGAACTATGAAACTTCTACGCTATTGAATTGAACATGTTTTCATTGTGCCATTCATTGGTGATGTGAATGTAAAGAGAAAACACAACACCGGTCACACATACTAGTTATGTAATTGAGTTTATTGTAATACTTAAAGCAGTCCAGAATCATGATTTATATACCAGCAGGACGGCTGCTATATTTATAACAAGCCACAGCTATATTTATAACAAGCCACACCTCATTAAATTTTGCATCCTTATAGTTGAAATCAATTGACACCATAAGGCGGTTGCAATGCCCGTGCAGAGTAAATTCGTATAAATTTATAATACAATTTAAACACCGCTAGGGGAAGGAAAATCATCGACAAACTCTTGCTACCTGTACAAGGTGGTCAAGATGCCTACAACTTAAATAGTCTTCAAAGGACACTCTTTATATACATTTTTATGGTGTACCCGTCAACTAAAATTCATTCTATCTAGATGTATGCTGGTTCAAAGGGTTTCTTTGGATTAGTCTGCTTACTACCATGCAAGCGTCGTTCACTCAGCCCCTACAGCCGTCTCGCATAGTTTTCCACTGCAATGGCAAGGCAACTGCTATATATTTAGATCAGCACTGACTCGTTCAGTGGCTGAACGCCAAACCGATACGCATATCAGGCTTAGGAACCTGTTTCAGTATATCAGACAGTGCGTCATCTAATGGTAGAATATCGCATCTTATTCTCTCTACGAAGGAAATTGGTAACGGTAAATTTAGACTACAGCCCTGTGTGATTTCTCTATGTTGCAGTTCCAAATATCCGAAATCAAACTTTTGTATAAGAATGCATATATCCACGAGCAAAACAAGCGTTTGTTAAGCGTTTATATTAATTAAACATAAGATAAACTAGACACGAAATCTGACTTACCAGTGAACAAGCTACGTCGAGGACGGAGTGCTAGCATTCGATTTCGCAGCTGCGTTAGCCTTTTCCTTTTCCTTCAACATGAAAGGGATACGTACGTCCCGAACATACTCTAATCTCTGTTGTGCAAAGTCTGCCTCTGTTGTGCTGGAACAAAAACAATTGTGTTATACGTTGGTTAATGGTATTTTGTTGGGCAAATGGGCAAGTATGTACTTCACGAAAATGGTACTCTATGTACACCCAGATTACACAGCTGAGATAACTTCACTGCGACTGCCTGTGTTCGTCGTGACGTTCTACCCATGCGTACATATGTACGTAATTCAAAGCAACAGACTTTCACGCACGCAACAATTATTGGACCTAAAGAACCTTGTACTAACATTACCAAAATTAGTCACTTGGGTTGTACCAGTACAACCTCGCACAACGTTAAAAACTTACTATTGACTCAGGCAATCGTTCAGTAGAAACATAATTCTCCTACATCTCCAAGCACCGGTTACTACATTGTTGTCCATACAATCGATATAAGCTGAACATTTATGAGACAAAGTTTATATAAATTGTAGTACAGATTAATAAAGCATAATAATATTTCAGTGTTTGATTTCAAAAGACAGCCTCATAACTTGCACACTTGATATTGTCAGGGGTCGACTACTTCATACTATAGAGCACAGTGTCCGCAAAGATAGTGTTATGCAACTGTTGAAGTACAACACTGATGTATAGAAAGACAGTGGGCACAATTATATCACGTATAGTAGAATCACACATGCTCTAGTTTACACACCTCTAAAATCAACAGAGCACTGTGCACGTGCATTCTTTATAACCCTCGTTCGAATCTTCTCTGTTTCAGACTTTGAAAGCTTAATCTGACTATAGTCAATCTTGTCCTTCCCTATACTCAGTTGCGGACACAAAAAATAGTTAGAACACATCAAACTGTTCAAACGTCCTGGTCTCGCCCTACTACATGGGGTGCAACGAAGGAGTAAAAAGACCCAGAAAAAAATTTCCACTACTTACAAAAATGCAGGAAAAGTGCTTGTTGAGAACGCACAGGTTTGAACGATATTATTCTCACACAACATGAATGGAGTTTAGCATAAGACATTCAACTTGGTAGTTATAGTGAGGCCCAACGAATGCCGAAATTCGCGTACGAAAACATGAGTTAGAGAAACACACCCGCAAGCGCTTACACTATACAACTAGAAAACATTACTTGTATACACCTGACTCTTTTCCATATGGAGCCGACATTGTGAACGTGCCAGAGCGCAGCTTCCGTTCCCCTCTCGAAGTGAGTGTTGTAGTTTCTTATATGTGCGTGTGTGTGTGTGTGTGTGTGCTCAAAGAGAGTCTTTGTTGTTGTTTATATATATATGTGTGTGTGTTTGTGTATGTGTGTGTGTACCTACAAATTGTGTACTAGTGATTGCTGACTGTGTGCGTTTGTTTCAAATGTCAACTAATTGTGTGTGTGTGTGTGTATGTGATGTTGTTCCGCTGCTGTAGTATGTTGTCACGCATCAGGGGTTTTTTTTCAAGGGTTTTTTCAAGGGTTTTTTTCAACGGAATTTGTTTTATTCCGAGGCGGTTGGGGTTGGGAGGCGGTTTAAGTTTTTTTTTTCAATGAGTTTGTTTTCAGAGGGGGTTTTTGTACAGGCGGTTTGCGTAGGGTTTGGTTAGAGGTTTTTTTCACGGTTTTTTTTACGGCCGATTTTTGGTTGAAATTAACATAATGTGTAAAATGAAATTTAAGTAACACAAACAAACAAACAAAACAACAAAACAAAAGAACACAGGCATAAACAAAGCCTCAGTCTACAGCTGCACGAATACATCTGGCAACTAATACGTTTGCATGTCAACATATACTTACTATCGGAATAGAGAGCATCAAATGTTGGCTCCTGCATTTTCGTTCTGGATGAAAGTTTTGAGTTCACCATACAGTAGTCCCGTCACTTCCACTTTTAAGGCCTCCGCTATTATTCACGATCATACAGCGCGTTTCCTTCACGTTACGTATTATTCATAGTGAGAAAATCAGAGGAAGCTATAACATATCTTATATATAGGGAAAAAACTTCGTGATTAAAAATGACAAAAGGTTACATTAAAGTACGTGCGTTTTAACTCTACAAAAAGGGAACACGGTGGGAGGAATCGATTCTATCTACCTACTATGGGATGTAGCGTAGATGCCTGAAAACTTTGCTATCCTTTCGTATATGCACAGAGTATTTATTGTTCAATCGGTATTCAATCAAAATGTGTACCATAGTGTTAGTTCGGATGTAGGGGGATACCAGTGGTCTATATGTGTAGTTACCATCGAACTTTGCATCATTATGTTCTTCATTCTTCTATTTCGTGGCTTGTAAAGTTGGGTAATACTACTGTTATATAAAGTCAGAACAGGACAACAGACTAACTTAAAAATCGACGTTACTCCGCAGAGCTATCCATCTATCAAGATTTCCATGCACTTTGTTTTGCCTCAATTGAGAATGTTAACCTGTGGCGCGACTGATGTATCTGCATGCCGAGCTTTGACTATTCAAACATACATTATTCTTTGTAATTTTCAAGCGCAAAAAAAACAAAGGCAGTGTGCTTGAAAGTTAAACTAAAATCTTATAACTGTATGGCAGCCCATACAGTTAAAACAGTTAAAAGATATGCCCCAACTTGAAGAATAGATCCATTAATTTGTTCAACGCAGGAAAAGTGGTGTGGTCTGTCCAGTTTTGATTTAATTTTTAGTATGAAACACATGAATACAAATCATTTTGTATATATAGGCATACTCAAACATACACACACTATTGATTCACATTATTTTCCAAAAACAATACAAACAATACGCTCAACGCCGCACGTAAATAATGCAGGCCAGTTTTCTAAAACACATCATTGTCTGGATAATCATTTCAATTGTACCCAACTATGAGAATATATTGGTACGGATTCATGAAAGTGTTTGATACACAATAGTATTCTTTTTCAACCCTGTGCAAAAGAATCCAACCACACGACATAGCCGGAACACTTTACTGACGTCTGGTAGCCACGAACGAGTCTCTGGCAGCTTACCAAGAAGTGACGATTGTTAGAATAAAATACACAGCAATAACACGGCGGAATGATCGCACAGACCTTTCCTTGTCTTAGTAGATTATGTAGACAATTTGTTTGGAGAACAACGGATATATATGGCATGGAACACATTATTACTCACAACACCCGCCATATCACTTATCGAGTCAAGAGTATATATATATACATAACCATTTGTTCAAGAGCACAAAACAAATACAGCACATGAACTCGTATCATTGCCACTCGCAACACCCGCCATATCTCGCTTAGTTGATAATGTATGCCACTGTTCAAGAGCACAAAACAAGTATATAAGTTAGCAACAAAGCCAAATCCGCGGGTTGTGATGAGCAGCTCTTGATAGTCTTTTGTCAAATCGGTGTTTGTCGAGGATCTGTAAGTTTAGATGCTTATGAGTGTCTCCCATACAACGCAGACTTGCACACCTTCCATACAACGCAGACTTGCACACCGTGCCAGGGGAGATGCCTCCTCGGAGAAAGAAAGTTATTGAGACCGTTGAACGGAAGAACACGAGTAGCTACAGTCCAAGGCGTAGCATCGACAAAACGTACAATGGGAAAGGTCAATCGAGTCGACTATTTTCGTCGCTCTCGCGCAAGATCTCATCAGCCCACAACGAACGGTATAGCTTATCCAATGTTTCAAAGATACTTGTAGCGGGTGTGATGTGTGGGATGATTATTACTGGTGGACATAGATTGATTGAACCAGTTTACGGGAATGTATTCTCGTATGCGGCCGACGTTTGTTTGCAGGCAGTGTCGATTGCATCGTTGGTAGTAAGTGCAATAATCAGTCCATACATATTCCCTAAGCAGGACATACTGAATAATACGAGGGCGAGCACAAGAGATATAGTTATAGTTCTAAGTGTAGCTTGCTCGTGTGCGTGGGTATCCGCACTTTTGTTAAAGACAAAAACGATACATTCATGGTTGAACGTTAATCCAACTCAACCATACGTAGTAGCTTACAAGTCAGGATTGATGTTGCTTGGTACACCAATAACACTTTTGTCCATATCCGCGGGCTTCACCTCAGATTGGTTGCAGTCCCGTTCTGCCATACTTGTGTACCTCTGGTTTGGTGTGGGGTGGATCTTGGGTGAAATTGCTGCTTCCACACTTGCATTACAAACCTTCGGACAAGGCGGCAGCGTAGAAGGCATGTTTGGAACGTCCGTGTGCACTGCCACAGTGACACTGGGCGTATGGGTGATGATATTGGGCACACTGTGGTTATGGTTAATCATTCGCACACGGCACTCACGTGATCACATGCCTCCGTGGGTGACGCGCACAGCGTACGTTGTAATGTTGGTGGGTGTAGTAGGGTTGATCAACTCGGCTATGTTTTCGCCGTTTTGCAACCCAGAATACATCCACGTAGGTAGATACCAGCTGGTCGAACGAAATGAATCCAATACAGGTATAATCTCAGTTATAAATGATGCAGAGAGGGGTATAGTGGTCATGAAAGCAGATCATTCCATTTTAGGGGGATCCTTCACACACCTCCCGTTATCCAGTGTGTTTGCAATATTCCACACTCATGAAGCGGTGAGATTGGCTGTCACTGAGTCTGGCTTGCCGGTGATGAATGAGAGACTTTACTTTCTACAGATTGGACTGGGTGTCGGTGTGGTCGCTGCTGCAATGCAGCGTCACAACTGCCACGTGGACGTTGTGGAAATTGACCCCGCCGTAGTTCGTCTAGCTGACGCGTAAGTAACCTTTTTATCTTTGATATATACGTATGATACCTTCATCACTACATGTATGCATATGGTCGTGCATACGCAAGGTGCTACCCTCAACTGCATTAACTTGTCAGTCTTCTAGACTGTGGAATAATGTGGCGGAGCACAATGCGATACTAAATTACGAGTGCTCTCTTGCATATTTCCCAATGTTTACATGCGGACTACTATGAGGAAGGGAACACCGCGTTTGTCATACACGGCAGGATACGAACCCGCATATACAAATTATTGCTTGATGTTGTATATGAGTAGCGATTTATATGCGTGAGCTATGTGCATGAGTTCATTCCCGTGTGTCAATGCATGTGTGTACGTGTGCATGTGCATGATACATGAGTGAAATACCCAAGATTGAAAGAGGTACAGTTTTACTTGATGGGCATCACATTGCCCTTGTGCACGCAGAGTACACATAGCGCAAGCACGAGCAGCTCTTGTCCGATTGTGATGATTGTAGGTAGCCGGTCATCAATGGCTTGTATATACACAAGCCGTAATTAAAGGGCTTCCCACGAGACTATCGTTTCCCTCTACGATTAGTCTCACTGCTACATTGCCCTTTGAAGTACTTTTGATATCAACTCATTGTATTGAACATGTGGTTTGTTTCAATTGCTAATAGTTTTCTCCCTATGTATGTCCCAAATACAAGCACAGACATTTTGATTATAAAATGAACTACAAGCCGGGGAATGCATATTCAGAGGATGCAATTTCGTGGCTTGAATCACGCAACCAACGTGAGTTTGATTTGTTTGTCTCATCATGCGAGCTATTCGTGAGTTTGTACGAATATATCATGCAATTTGTGTGCAGACAGGCGATATTCGTCATATAGGTTTTCTATTATGTTCTGCAACACATTCCTCTTATTTGATATAACAAGTGTACTTGCGTGCATACGTATGATAATGTGTTTTGTTCTTGACAGTCTCAGCTTTTGCAATTGTTATGGACTACTAGTCTATTAAAATCAACATGTTCCTAACAGAAGGAAATAATGGTATCTCGTACGATATGGTGGTGCATGACGTGTTTACGGGTGGTTCAATGCCGTCGGCACTCTTCTGTATAGAGATCTTTTCATCTATTCAGAAAGTACGTGAATCTAATGGGAAAGGCCATGTGTTTGGTTGCCGATTACACAAGAATGTGTAGCCGTATATGTATATGTATGCATTTTATGTTTTGCATGCATTTTTGCTTTTGTTTGTGGAAAATTAACCATGTGCATATGTTGATGTAGTACACCGCATATATGTACATCGATACATAAGTTTTTCTGGCTTTGCTCAATAGCGATTTGTATTTGCTACTCCCCCAGATAAATGAAATTGGTGGTGTCCTGCCTATTCGCATATGTATTATATAGTGTGCTTGGTGTGTCCAACCAGATTTTATTAGTTAATAATACTAAGCTTGTGAGCAACAACACAGACACTCGTATATATGCATAGAGACAGTCACATATACGCAGATGCTTACATGGATAGACGTGCGTATGTTCAATTATGATTACCACTAACGCAAGGTTCCTAATGACAGACAATGGCAAACACAGGAGTACTGGCAGTTAATTACTTTGGATATATCGACGGTGAGGAGGCGGAAGACACCCGTTTAGTTGTGCGAACCTTGCTGAACGTGTTCGATTATGTAGTATGTAGACCAACCATATAACCGTAGCTTCGGCTTTCGTTTTTACTCCAACTGCGAATTATCGAACAGATTTAAAAAGATTCGAGACAGGAGATTCTCAATTGTTGAATGTGGTGTTATAGAAATCTTGGGTGGATAACGAAAATATTGTCAATTCAGTTCAATGCAAGCACATATGCGTTCTCTTTACCTCTCTTTTAAGAAAAACATATACGTTCATCCATATATACTACTCGTACAACGGCGGTGAGATCACTACACAGGAGCGTAGCTAGCACATGCACATATATATATTGGATATTGTTTATATTTCATGGTGTGTGAATGAGCAGATAATGTACATAAGAGAAGAGTGCAAGTAGTGCATATGTTCAGCGATATGGGTCAATCAGATCGTTCATTGTCTTTTATTGACATGTTGCCATGTCTTTGACGGACAATGACAGAGAACTTTTTCTGATGAATACAACGGAAGCGCACACAATCTGGTATTCTTTGCTTCAAACACGCCCATAAACTTTCGTAAGGCGGTAGACCAGGTTCGTATTTGTAGTAGACGCAGCTATATTTATATCTCATCACTTGAGCAAATCCGACAATATTTCTTTGTGTTGTTTACATTCAGCAATGAATTGCTCACATTGTAGTAAACTAAGGTTACGAAGAGTAGTATTTGTCGCTCGCTCGTATGATGTGACTCTTTTCATTGAAAGTCGTAATGTTATAATCACATGAACACACGAATATGCATGCAACAAACTTGGATATCGTCTAATATGCTCACACCATGAACATAGCAGTACTTCTTAAGTATATACTAACCACCGATGTTCACCCGCCACAATGAATACTCGCATACATGCACAAGTTAACATTCATACAAACAAACGCACAAAACATCAACAGGATTATCTCGGCAGCTCGATGCGAGTAAAAGAACTCAACTCGCTCACAGAAAGAGAGGTGACTATTCTGCCGTACCAGAAGGCCTCAGACACCGAAAAGAGAGAAATGGGTAAGCCATCACCTGTGATTAGTGAGGACTACAACCCACTGTCTACCTTGGATAAAAAATATGCCTCAGCAGCCTTTCATTTCAAAGCGATGCGCGACATATTTGATGTGAATGACTTCTGGATAGAGTATATGTAAAAATAAGTGCTTCGCATACTTTCTATCCCGACAGTTTGACCAGCTGGTATAATACTGATTCAAAATAATATATGCAAGATTGAACAGGAGCGTTCCAATATGAATGTTGTATAGATACAACTTTCCCGTTTACTAACTAGATAGGATGCAATACAGCCCATGTCATGCTCGAAAGGCTTTTGCGAAGCTTTCGCATGCAGCTGCGACATACTTACTGCCTACGGACATATGCACCTTTGTTACGACAGTAACGAACGCAAATATAGATGCATGGCTTGCCTCTGTAAGCGAGTGTTTTAAGTGCAGATGGGAATGCTAAAAAGCTAGGTAACAGGAAAATAAACATTAATGGTACCCATAAGAATTGGCAGGTAGAACATTGTATGAACAACACAAATTACATTACCTGTTGAACACATTACCTGTTGAACATGTCACCTGCGGTCGCATGTAAGTCACTACTGTACAATACCCCTGTAAAAACACACTTGAAGACTTCTGCGGTACACTTTATTACGAATCTGTTCATGGAGCGCTTGCAGACAACGACAATCAAAATATACAATCAGATATAAAATACCAAGATCCATGGTAAGTTATACCACAACCAAGGTGCCTTTGTGTGCTTTGCTACAAACTGTGTGCCCGGATGTGGTTGGGCCGCCTACACTAATCTAACTCTGTCCTTAATGACAATATGAATGTTCACATATACAGACACTACAACTGGTGGCACTGTTTCTGACAGCGGGAAACATGTAGTCAATTGATACAGCCGATCCGAGATACAGTTCATCCATTCATCTGACCAATACTGTTGAATGAACTTTTGGGAGAAGACTAGGGATGTGTATACATATTGAGACATGAATTTCAGTGGACTTGGTCAAAGATATAGTAAGATGAATGACGCAAGTACTGCGAAGCATACAGGATAATTTCTCGTATATGCGACAATTTCTTCCTGTATCACCCACCCCCTACGCAACTAACTTTTCGTGTGTTGGTATTCCGTAGCTATATCCACGTCCGTCTTATGCTGCTTGTGCTACTTTGATTTCTTAGGGTTTCTCGGTGCTCCTTGTTTCACAGATTGTTGCTGAAGGTTGTCAGTGTTGGTGTTCGTGTTCGTATTGGGATTCGAATTCCTTTTGATTTTGGTACTCGGTTTTCTATGCGCTTTACTCTTCGCCTTTGCTTGAGAATCCCCACCTTCCCTGTGACTACTGTGAGTTGCTTTTTTGTTGTTTGGCCTTGTTTGTTCGTAAGGGATAGTTGTTTGGTATTGTCCGACTTGTGCATTAGCACGTCTCATACCATATACCATTCCATCTATAGGTTTGTTACTAACCCCAACACTCGAACTCGGTTCCCCACTGACATCCCCACTCCTACGGTCGTGGTTGTTGCTGATTTTACCTGAGGTTTCTTGAGCAACCCTTTCTCCAGTATGATGGTTATTGCTCCTCTTGTGTTGACCGTCATGATTCTGAGCACGAGGTGGATGATATGACTGATTTTGCTTGGATTGTTGTTCCGTCCATAGAGTTCTTGGTGAAGGGATGTGGCGATTGTGTGCAACGTGCTGATCTATACCTCTGCTTTTAAAATGACTGGTATGATTTCCTGGGACCCGGCGGTTCTTTTGAATATTTTGGAAATTGCTTTGATTTCCTCGGTTTAGGGATACTTGTGGGCACTCTCTTGAGATGTGTCCGTACTTTGCACAGCTGAAGAAATGAAGGTGCGAAGTCGTGTTTGTATTGGGTAATTTGTATATTACAGACGTGCTATATGAATAAATAAACATAACTGCCCATAGATAATACAGGATCACTGTAAACGTTTTGTTCGCCCCGATAATTCGATCTATGAAACTCTTGAACATACACATTTCTACTCATGTTTCTCAACACAGGAGTCTGCAATTGAGTTGCAAGTTTCGTAGAGTTTACCTATTATTAACTTGCACGTTATCGTACAAATATCTTTCTTCTCACTTGTATTCACACAGGCATGAAATTTGCACATATTATGCAAGATGTGCATATGTGTACTTCCTCCACATATATGGCAAGTCTACATACTTGAAGCAAATCATTTCACAGTTCCGCGCCCAGTGTCCGCGTTTTCCGCATTTGAAGCATGAGCTCATGCCGACACTAGGTACTTCCTGTACAAGAAACAGCAGTTAAAACCTTGGTGTACGTTGATATGAATGTGCTGTTCTTGTGTATCTTGCGTATGCCACGTCTTTTAATTGTACCATGTATAGGTTATACGTACCGGACACTGGGCGACAATATGACCTTCCTTGTTACAGTTACGACAAGTTTTTGAATCGAGAGCACATTCTTTTGAGGAGTGATTGTCATCAGCACATTTGTCACATCGACGTTTAATTTTCTAAAAAAGGAAGGAACATAAAACAAATAAGTTAGATAATTCTGATGTGAATTTGTATGTATATGATTAGTAGCATATGTAGATATTTGTGTGTTCATTTGTGAAAATATTTGTATGTATGAGCACGGGTGAGTTTGTTTGTTCGTGCACTAGGATGAGATCTCAGCAGGGAGAATCCCGATCATAAATTCTGAACTTTCCCTCCCATGCCCATCACTACAAACATCCATACCGTCGGCCATATCAGCAGACACAGATGCCTGAACAAAAACAGTTGTGAAACACTACCAATCCCAAGATATTCTCAACTACAAGTATATGTTATATATACACCTGCATGTCAGTTTTCTCCGCCGCCACACCATCGACAAATGCGCCTTGATGTATACAGTAACACGCTCGAGTGAACTCTGATATAATCTTCACCATGCCCTGTATATCAAAGAGTACTGATCCCAAGTCATGATTCGTTTCGAATGGGTCCTCAATAGTCACTCGCCACCGACGTTTTTGGGTGGAGGCACGGTAATCACGTTTACGCTGTTGATAACATATATTTTGTTTCTGTAAGATTATCATGCTAGTCCTGTCGGATTGATAATTGTACGTTTATGTGTTGCTAAGCTACTATGTATAGGCATTTACTTGACAGTCGCAATTTAGTCAAATCTGAGCGTTGGCATTTATAGCTCATAGTAAATCAGTTTGTTTAATTCTGTTACCCTTGTGTGCGCATATACACATTCAAATATTCATATGACGATCGGCCGGACGGCTTTGCAGAACGTGATACTTACGTGCATATGCATTACTTTACTGTGCAGACCAACACTGGCACCGCAAATAAAACATTTTCTAACTCACATGCATATACGCAACTATGCGCCCATATGTACATCACAAGCAGATAAGACATACAAGATGTGGCGTCCGGACGGAGATGGTATACTCAGATATGTTAAATCTGAACGCGTAATAACAGAAGAATTCGGCCTACGTTGTGAAGTCGACCAAAAAAAATGCCCATATGTTAGTATACTCTTCCAGCATAAGTGCTAGGGTCAAAACACCCACGAGGATTCGTGTAATCAAAAATAACAGTAAATGTACCCACGAGTGCAAATTCACATTTGCAATCAAACCAGACTGTGAATGCAACGTAAATAGGTTTAGGTGTCAAAAGTACATACAGTTACCATATATTAACAAAAAGTGATATAAATACCTGAGCTGGTACAGTCAGAACTAGTACTCTGTATCACACTCCCAAGTAATCGTAGTCTGATTTTTTTGGGCTATGTGTACAACACTGACACTACTAACAAAATATTAAGTTTAATATAAACTAGTCTGAGCGATACAAAACACTGTGAACTCTGGCGTTGCAGATGTGTATCAATTATACTTGAGATTACCAAAACTTATAAAGTGATGTAAATGCTACACTTGATAAGACTTAGTATGTAGCACAACTGTTCCACACACCGTAGTGATGTACACTTTTGACAACTATACATTGTATGGTATACCATAAGCACCCATGAGTAACAATGAAAGTCAATAGAACAAAAAATAGGATACTTAATATACACACGAGATGTATGCTCTTCCACGCATACGATGGCAAACGGGGCCTGATATCCACTGACGTATCTCGACACAAACTATTTACTTTCAGATTAGTAACCCGAACGCTTACCATAAGTTCAGAAAGACTACTGCTATTTGTTCCTTTCATTGAACGTTTGGCCATCTTCATGTCCTCACAGAAAACGGCTCCGTCGGCATGTTCTGCCGACGCATCTCGACACAAACGAGAATCTTGTAAGTTGGGCAACACCGGCAGCCGGCTTGTGTTTTGTAGGAAGTGTATCTAAAGTAAACGGTAGTAACATCGAAGTATAAGTGTGTGCTTGCATGTACGAAGCGGTATGATGGGTGATGGACCGATAATCACAGAAAAGGTTTATACACACACAGAATGAGTGCACGAGATAGGTTCGGTGAAGGAAATACCGCCGTCCCGACCTAACAATACTTATGAAAGTTCGTCATCTCTATATTAGCTACTAGTGTGCAAAACGTACATGCACATGTCCAACTGTTACATGAATCTATGCCAAGCATTCTAAACACATACATGCAGCACCTACAATTATTACACACAATACCGCGTATGGGAAGAAAGAAATACTACTATAAATGCAATAAGTTCAGAAGATGAGTCTGCAAGAACTAGATTCAAACGCGCACTGGCATGGTTGAGTATGTAGATGTATATATGGGCACGTATGTACGCTGTATTGAGATTCGGGTTGTTCATCATTATCACGGACATATCCAGTATCTAAAGAGATGGCATGGTGGGTGTCGTAGCGAGTGCGATGTTGAAACGATATGTGTATACGGCATGTGTATTTGAATATCTAATATATGCAACAATATATACGACACAGCCATATATCACCGCCATATATCTACAGACATACCACCATAATTACGTAAGCATATGAGCTTAGTGTACCCCCTGCAGAGTTATTGATCCCGCGTCGTTTCGCCCACCACTTGATGGCCAACATTAGCTGTAAGAGTTAAGCGTAGACGTGAGGCAAATGCACTATATATATGTACGCACGTATACGTGTGTACTTGAATGAAAGAGTGATAGAATGACGTCTATGAGAAGAAACTACTCCTTCATGTATCTCTTCGAGCACACTTGTACACGTACAAGCGCTACTCAGCTGCCCACGATACATGTCCTTTCACGTATGTACTTATAGTTTTCGATCTCGCATAGTAGAAAGTGCTTAATCGGGGCTAAGTGCATGAATGTTTGTTTATATTGACCCAAAACCATCACAAATACATATAGACATGATTATCTTCATACCTTTCGCGATCTCACATCGAAGTTGGCGTAAAGGCGCAGAAGGGCAGTGTTCTGTACTGCGAGCGTATTGTTAATACAAATATCGCACTCGTAGCCCGTTTTTGCATGTATAAACTTGATAATTGGGACACGGGCCTTTGGGATTGCTAGAATCTAAGAAAATACAGGAATATTAAACTTTGGTACGAACTTACATACGTATCGTGCGGAACTCAGCAATGTATGTATACAGGGGTTTTGAGTTTTGGATCTGAATGTTCGAATTTGTGTCTTCCTATACATGATAACCACATTCTCGCAGTATCCGCAAATCTGTCATCGCTATCGCGACCGCCTTTCGATAATGAAGGATTCCGTGGAATGATGGGCAATCAATGTAGACCGATTCTTCACATATTTTATCAGTGTGTATGCAAACATCCATACGCACATGTATACGTATTTTGTGACTGCCACTATGTGCATGTACGTAAGTGCAAGTGTATATGTGCGGGTGTAAGGTAGAACATAGCCAGTACATATTCATAGTACTTACGTCAATAAACACACTATCATGCGATACAGCCGAGAATATCTTTTTCATCGCCATTATGACTTTCGATTCGGCAGACAACGATTGTGTCTGAGTGGGAATAGGTTTAGGGTTCGGCACCACATTATCAAAGACCTCTTCATCATTTCCTTCGCCGGGAACAGTGGTTTCTTCCTACAAATGAGTTTAGATGAGTTCAGTTATAGTATACTCACATCTGCTGGCTGCTATACATGATAGTACAATATATGCGTAAATGCTAATCTCTACTTACCTTCCCGTAACTGACAAAAACACATGTGAGTATCCCATTTCAGCAAGTATGTAGGCTAGTATAGTCAGTCACATGTATGTCCAAGACAAAATAAGAGGACCAATGTTCATAATATATATCGCAAAGTCGCACTGTCTCCCTTAACTGTGGCGGCAATATTTTTATTCACCACCGTGCTAGCACAATGGAAAAGTAGTCTTACGTACACGTATGATCAACGCATATTTGAGCCACGTATACAATCCCGAACTCAATTGCTAAATCACCCATGTATATACTTACATATATACACATGTGTTTTGATGTTACTATATAACAATTGTACGTACGTATTCCGTGAACGGCATCACATTGAGTAATGCTCTAAACAAATACCTTGATGGGTGAAACATCTCTAACGTCAATTTTGTACAGAGACTCGTTAACTTCTTCGTAGTCGGTAGGCAATGCAGGCTGATTAGTCAAGTCCTTCGCAGACAAAACAAAACTCATGTCTAAATCACACCCTTTGAAACCCAATCCACTATAATGGTTGAAATGTGTTTTTTTTTTGGGTATATGAGTACTCAAACCCGTTTTTTATGATTGTTTCATGGGTATAATTAATTGCATTTTTCTAACATGCATATTAAATTAATATCAAAATATGAAATTTCAAATACTATATACGTGTGTAGTGCGAGTTTAGAAATGACTGATTGTACATGACCTTCATAAACCACGATTCCTTTTACTAAAATGTGACTTGAAGTAGCGGTAGGTAACGTATAAAGAAGACTAGGTTTGCTGTTCTACCTGACAGACTACCAAAGTCTAAGGATTACTATTCACAACTATATAGATTACAAATGTAAAACATATTGGTAGTGAATGTATATATGTACATCCATACGAGTTAGGAAGAAAAACACTGTCCGTGAGAGCTTACTTCGAATACCTATACAAACTAAGATACACCACACATTTTGTAGGCAAGAAACATAAAACAAAGAAAGGGAGTGTACATCCGTTCGTGTAGAAAAAAAGTAAAACTGTCCGCAGCTTACTGCGAATGCCTATCCAAACTAAGACACCGCGCATTTTGTAAGCAAGAAACATAAAATTATGAGAGGGTGAGAGATAACAAAAAGGGACATGTTATTGTCAGGCAATGCGTAATAATTACACGCATATATGGTGATGACGAGAAGCTCTCAGAAATGCACGCGTCTCTCAGTGAACATGCCTGAAAGTATACGCATATATCTACTTACAGTAAGACCTCATTCACATACAAAATACAGACTACATCACGCACGCGCATATTCACAGCATGCAAGTGCGATCAACACCTCATTGATGATCCAAACAGCAAGACTTTACCACCAGGCAGCCAGTGCTGTAACGTCTGTTCAATAAAAAGCCGTACACCCTCTTTTGTATCTTCCTCTTCTTGAGTGGGAACTAGCTCAGCGATGAGGTGTTCAAGTTCTTTGTCTAACGCATTAGCTAAACCGTCGTCAATGCGTTGACATACTACTGTTCGCTCTTTCTGTGTATTTAGTGTATGGGTGCATGATGAATTATATGTGGACATGCTTTCAAATATAAGTGGGCACAGATATGAGTCCCTAAGCTCTTATCTGCACAAGTGGACTTTCTGTATACGGATTGGGTTGGTCGTGTGAATGCAACAGGTTGTGTGAAAAAGACGAGATGAGCAGGTCTGTATGTATGTGAGTGTACTTCACTCCGAAACTACCATATATAGTCTTCAAATTCCAAGTTTAGAGCAATCGATGTTTGTACTAAATCTGCCAAACTTTGTGTCTATGAACTACATCAAACAAATTAACACAGTAACACGTACGTGACACACATGTATTAGCAGTGAACGTACCTGGATTGCCACGGCCCACTTTTTTCGAAAACTATAAATTGACAATCTTAAACTTTTCACCCGTCCAACAAGGAATCCCTGTGTATACGAGCACGTACATGGGTTGTAGTAGTAAATTTATTCACAGTTACCGATATATAGCTTCCTAGAAAACTCATAACATTCATAACCGCCCACAACGTATATGAGTTCTGCCGCATTCGCACAATTGTTGTACATTGCAGCATACACATGCGCCATAAAATGAATCTTCTTATCTAGATTGATACATAATTATGTGTATGAAGTGATGGAGGTCGCTCACGAGTGATGGCGTCTAGTGTAAACACTAGTTGAGTAGAAACACCATACGTATATGTATTGAAAAACATGGAGGCTGGTACACGAAACCATGACAGTGAGTATGCATCCATATATATGTGTGTGCGAATGTTTTCTCTCATGGCTTCTGACTAACCTCTCGATTCTCTTCTGCGTTCATAGTCACTCAAACAGAAAGTATATATGTATAGGTGATCTTCATAGGTAATACGACCCCGTCGACACATGAATAGGCATGGGTTTATATTAGAGTAACCTCCGATGGAACTATATTTCGTTCGTGTACGTATTGAGTGTAGGATGGCTAGGCATGGGTATTATATTTAGCTTGAAGTAACTTTCGATGGAACTATACTTCGTCCGTATACGTATACGTGAGTGTAGGATGGCTACTCGTATATACCAGAGTGATGTAATAGGATACCTCTTATCGATAGTTGTATCTTCAACATTCTTCTTATCGTTAGAAGTGTATATGTTGAATCACCTGCCACACAAACGCATATGCATGCACATGTTGTACGTCAATAACCACTGGCGCATATGAACAAAACACGGGTCACATGCATGCTATGTTCATGTTCATGATTATGTGTACATACCGCATTCAAGTGAGATGCAGTTTCGTCATCACATGCTTCGTCAGAGCCATTTTCTTTTTTCATGAACGGTTTTGTAGCGTTGGTCGTTTTTTCCATATGCTTGATGTAAGACATAATACCGTCCAAGCAGTTCTGTTGTTGTGTGATAGTGCGTTCAAGTTACCTGAAACATATATACATGCTCAAGCACATATACACACACACGCCCAACACAAATACAGACACGTTATGAGACATATACGAATTTATAAATGTGTGGGCTACGAGAACATTAATGAACGCAAAGCCTCGTACACGCCAGCTCGCACACATTTGCACGCACAAACACGGTTGAACATAAAATATAAAACTATTTCAAGCACTATAACAGAAGCGCACGAAACGGTGTACATCACACAAAGTAACGGTACGATTGATTCTATTTGTAGACGTCGTACATACAGACATACACATAAACAGACAAGCATGCATGCACCGATTTAAGTACGCGCAAACATTCATATGTCTGTTTCTCGACAGAAACATACAAGATAGTGAGACAGATACTCTTGCAAAACGACCAGCATGTCGCCGGCTTGTTCCCGGATAATACGTTTAAGATTTTCTGCAAAAGTGAAACAATCAATCACACATATTTATTAGATGCCTTCAATAAGTACATATATACGTAGTGGTGCGTGAGTTTATGTATGTAACAAGTACCGCGATTATTAATGTAAATATACGCATACGTGTAAATTGGTGAAGGTGTAATCAACAGCGAACATGCTGTGCTATCTTTTGGTTTGGATGACTATATATGTAATCGAGCACGCGGGTAGAGTGAATGGAATTAAACGTATATACCGTGGATGCATGAGTGTGTCGTGTGTTTGCATGTTTTATAGCAAAGAGCAAACCTGGGGAAGAAGCGCAGATCAGAACCTTCATTGACGCTTCCATGAGCTCCAAAGCTGTACTTGCCTCTCCGTGCTCCCGAAAATCATACCCTCTTTCAGGCATGATCGCATTGCCTTTTCGCAGTGCCAACTGTAAGACGGGATAAATATTGGTAACTGATGTGTAAAAAAATAGAAAATCATAGCAATACTGAATGAAGTTCACATATACACGTATACATAGAGACAAACAGGCAAATATACTGGTACTCACAAAGTCCTCAGCCTCGAATGTCACTAATTGTGTAGTATCATTCTCATTCTTAGCAACAATGCTATGCAACTCTTCAAGAACTTCAGTTACAAATTTTTTTTTCAGAGCCTCTCGTGCCAACGACTTTTCTATCGCTACCGCATCAGCTAGGGATGTGTCATGAACCTGCTCACCAGTAGATGTGGGCTTGTCGGTCTTTGGAATGGTCTTACTCTCACTTCCCTGTTTGCTGTGTGCAGATGATTTAGACCCAACAGACAGTTTGATCTTTGCCATGGCATCTGAAATATATTGCTCATTACTTTGCTCGTCATCTTCAGTGCGTTGTAATGCAGGAGCATCAGAAGAGGTGGTTCTTGTACTCTGGTGTTAGAATTTGGTAGTTGGGTGGTACGTTTAAGAAAAGCGCACCAAAGCAGGTGCTAATTCAAAACATTCAATGGGCATCCAACTCAACCTGTCTTCCTACGTGTAGCTACGAAACTAACCGTAATACTCAACTGTACATTTTTGCTGTTCGCTGACTGCAACTAATAGCCTGCAATGCATAAGTGGTCCAACAAGACAACGGAAAACAGTGGGTGGGGAAACAAGACGCAACAACCGAGAGGCATTCACATGTTCACCTACTAAAATTCATATATATAATTTCACGCGCACATGCAGACCACATGCAACATAACACAACCTACAGAAGCATACAAACTCGATATATTCTCAACTCTTTATATTCTTACGACATATATGTAGCTACCAAAGCAAGCCGTACGATGTGATAAAAGAGTACTACGAAGAAGAAAAATCTCGTTGATAAATGCTCCCAGTGAGGAGGAAAATACATGATGAATACACGATGTGGATCAACGTATTCAGTCTCACCTCATTCATAATGAAACAGAAATGTACGCTCTCCTGTTGCGTCGGTCTTTTGCTCTCTTTCAAATCGAAGTAAAATGTCTGCACACAAAAGAAGTAGAACGCAAATATGACGCAGATTCCTCGCAAACAAATGTATAAATTAGATCCGCTACTCACTCACTCACTCACTCACTCACTGATGATGATATCACTCGCTTAATCTAATTATTAATAACTAACAAATTACGTTTTGTTCGTATTGTGTCAATGTGTATGTATGTTGAGTGTGCGTTTAGTTCACATTGTGTCAATGTGTATGTTTGTATGTATGTGAATATCCATCCTACTTGTTTACTTTTTTGCGCGTGTCAACGTCCCATCCAATGAACAACGACGATGATGTACGTGATTAGCTTGCACACACACTCCTCCGTACCTCTCTAACTCTCTCACCTACTCATTACGTTTCTAATGTCTACTGTTGTTCTTCGTTCTAGTGCTTCCTTCTTCTCACACTGGGGCCGGGTGTACTGTTTGAATGTTCTTGCGACATTCGTCGTTGTCGACCGCCCTACAAAAGTTAACTCACCCTGTGGGTAGGAATGCCAAATCACGCTTGCACTTTTGAGATCGTTTGGATTGTTGGTATAGATTTTCTTTGAACCCACCGAGATATAAGATTCGAAGTATATAACTTAGATCTTGGACAACAACCATCCCGAATGGCACGAACGACTTCATGAAGAGAACTGAATAATAACAAGATACGATGCATACACACGCGTCCAGACAAGCTATACATATATAAAAATTAGAGGTACACATAAAAGAGACTGGTGTCGTACACACAGACTCTGGGCAAATGTTTTCCCTTTACACAAGTACTGGTGTTTGGTTGGTTGCTTTAAACTATGTGAACGAAAGTAGCTTGTTTGACCTTAACCGATGACGGAAAGATGGTTTAATCTTTCTATGATTATTTTTGCAGGACAGGTGGGTAAATCAGTTCATGTATAACGATATTCTTTCTGATCGTTCAGTGCCGCCGCACAGCGTTACCCGAGTATATATCGGATCGTAAAATAGATAAAAGGTATTTTCTTTGCACTGGTAGCTCTATGCTTTGATAAATGACTTTCTGAAACACTTGACAGCTGTCTCTATAAAGAGAGTCCTGTAAAAGTTACAATACCATAAATCTCATCATTAAACCACATTTCCAGCCAACAATAAGGCTGCTGAATCAGGGGATATCAAGGGTACACCTGTAAATCACGTTGCCAGCTACAATATCTCGACGACGAGGATATCAATTATGGTGTTTTCATGATTTGGTAGTTTTAGATATGTCTATAAATACTAATCATTCTTGTGTACCTACACATGTTGGTAATATCGAACCAAATGTAGTTACCAAGGTTAATTATATTATAGACCATAATTCTCGGCAAATTGATAGATTTCAATACCTAATGAAGAGTGTTCTGATAGTAAAATACATTCTTCTGTGATATACGAGCACACAGGTGTGGGCGAATAGGTTGTCAACAACCAAAAGATATAATTTGGTAGTCCGACGGTTGCCGTTCTTCTTGCTGCATGTGTGTGATAACGAAAACACATCCCAGAGTTGCGGACTTGGTAGAGACTGCATTCGTCTAATGGGATTTGTACACAAATTGTATGTGTCTACAGTCTAGATAGCATTTGTATGTTACATTCGAATATATTCTAAACTTCATAATCTTTAATGTAAAACTGCAGCAGGATCAAGATGTATATTCGTTGTTCGTAAGGTGGACGCTATAGTATACGAAACTTGAATATTACCTACTACATGAGATTCAGGCTGTTTTGGGTTATGCTGTCAACCGTTAGTTACCATTGTTTTCATCTACACCTCAGACTGATCCCTATCTATGCGGTTACCTCTAGAAATAATCTTTGTCAATAGAACACGAAACTCGTAAAGGTAATTAATGAATATTAGTACTTGCAGTAATAGTTTGTTTTGCCTCATTGCAGTTCCTTTGCGGGTTTGTAAGTACTGTCATGTGTGCATAATCTTACTAGAGCAGACTCTCGTTTGTCTTTGATTATTGTCTTTACTGCAATACCGCACTCATCGTAGAGAGTTTTAATACCAATATTGTATGTATTGTAAGGATCACAATTTAAATTGTTTCGGTGTGCTTTCCAATTCTCAGCCGCGGTTTATATCACATATCATTTTCGTATCCCACTAGCTATATGGAGAGTGCACAGTGTGCTTTCCAATTCTCAGCCACGGTTTATATCATCACTCTCGCATCCCACTAGCTATATGGAGAGTGCACAGTGCACTCGGGTTGACGGGCACCAACTGTCTTAAACCCCAGTGTTCGCCAAGAGAGCATTTTCTTCAAGAAAGAGAGACCGTTCTCATTGATAAATTTTCATTGAGAAAATATTTTCGGATTTACCTTTCGAAATACTATCAGTCGACCATTATTTTTTCCCTATTAAGATCAGCTTTCTCTTTTCGTGACAGGAACATTTTCAGTAATTCTACACGTGAGCCTACTAAGCTATGAGTATATCATTTTTATTAGTTCATTTTGGCATGACTCTTGCTAAGGGATTGACAATCAAACGAATAACTGCGCCCCATGTGCGTATACAAAAAAAGTTGACAGAGTGATCCACGGCTAATTTATGACAGTATTTATATGTGCATACCTAACTTGGACTCTTAGCCATATGGCATCAGATGTTCATCTTCTCTGTCACACGACCGCGTTCCTCAAGATCGATTACAATGTTGTCACCTTCATAAATATATCACTGGGCAGAAAGAAATTATCACCATGACTTTATGCTGACTGGTCTGTGTACCTGTGTTCTTGTTGATACCAACAATGCTAGCGAATATATCACGCCTTGTACACACGTACACAGGAATATTGCTAGGATGAGACAAAACCATACCGCACATGTCAAACGATCAAGTATGCAACTCTGCTCTCTTCTACTTTGATGGTAGAAGGCAGAAACAGTACTCAGTTGCCAGTTGTCTGATCATGGTTGATAAATATGGTTCTAGTCCGCCATACAGCAAGGACAGGCATTGTCCTCCATCAACGACGGATCGATATAATCGCGATAAATTACGTGAGTGTACGGTAGACGCTCAAATGCATACACCGATGTTGAGTTGATATATTTATGTGGGTGGTAGCTATATGAGATAACTACGGGTGCCATGCACATACAACCTATGCATGGTTGATGGCAGTTGTTGGTGAATATCAGCGAATCATTAATTTATATAGTTGGTTTAAAATATTTTGAGCTGCATCACACATGTCAAGATAAATACTCGAAAATTGCACATCATCATCCATCCTTTCATGTTCATTATTTATATGACACTTCTTGATTTCCTAAACTCAGCAATACGTTGATATTGTACGTGATGCGTTACCTGAAGTGTCTGCATAAGCTACAAAATATACGCTTGATACCGATGGACAATACCAATAAAATGGCAATAGTGACGGACTCCTACATGTTTGTTCACGTATAGACAATATGTTAGCAATGAGGAATTGAATTGCTTATATAACATTTTCATCATTAAAAGGTGCTAGCAGAATATTGTAAATGCAATGAATGCATTTATGAATGCCTATACAGAACTCTGGTTGTATACTGACAAGCTGGTAATACACACACTCTACACAGTATTAATATATTTCATTAAACGTAGCAATTATTACAGGTAACCAAACAGGAATACTCTAAAATAGATAGTCAACAACGGCAAACACACCGAATCGATGTGTAGGTATATATGAAAATTTTATAACAGGCAAGAAATAAATGATCAGGGAGTGAGTAAGTGAGTGAACAACTGCACGGATTTTATAAAAAGATATAGTTCAGAGTGCTCCAATACAGTATTAAAGCATTCTGCACCTGGACATGAAGCCAGCACCTCGTGCTCTGAACTACCAGTGCAGCCCACGATAATTCCATTTTTCTTGAGGGACTGTGTAAGTTGTGCATGCAAGTATGTGCGGGCATTATTGCATGATTGAAAGCTCTTCTGTGTTTTTTGCTTGTACCTAAGTGTCATTGCACGAGTGTGGCACATGTCTGTCTGCATGGGAGTGAAACTGTTGGTAACTAATAGTACAAGCACAATCGTTGTAGGAATAGTGAGTGAGTATCCTGTCGCTATATTAGGTTTACATGGATGCACATCAATTAATTCTTCAGAGAATACAAAGCATGTACACTTATGTCTCAAATTGCAAGTGCAAGAAAATACGTTGCAGTCCGAATATGAGTGAGTGACACGTTCCAGTAAATCCATCTGATGGACTGACATTATTCTATTGATACGCTTAACAATCGTATTTCGCGCATATATAAATGGTATTCGCTACACCAATCATCCATACGACAGACATATTTGGAATTCCAGGTGCGGAACTCTTACGCAGTTCTATTTTGTGTTGCACTACAAACCGAGACAAACATGAACTTCAACAATTTTACTCTTTTAACTTTTCAGACTGACTAATTTTACAAGTTGCTTGCGGTACACCAGATGATAACTTTCCGCCTGACAAAAAACAGGGTGTGCCGAGCATTTTTGATGTCAAATTTTCGTTATATTGATTTATTATCTTTATCAATTTCTCAATGAGTCAGTCCATCATCATCAACATGTAAAAACAAAAGGCATCCACGGCCTATGAAGAGGTATGGGTCAGTTTTGCTAAGTTGGAATAGAAGTTCTAAGACAAAGAAATTCCGAAAGGTTTTAAACCTGCGTAGTCCGGCTTGTTACAGGCCATAATAAGCATATGTGGGATGAATATATTGGAACTATTATTATGGGAACTTATTGCAGTTAATATGTATGACACGGCCATGCGTAAGATGCTTGGCTTGCATGCGTAAGATGCTTGTGTTTATAATGACTGTACAGAGCAAGAATGTTTTGTATCTCAAAGATACCAGCGTAATTTGCTTCTTTCATACAGATAGATAGATACATCATGCGATGAACTTGTGTAAACATAATATAGGCCGTTGGGCTGATTCTTGCGTGCTGGTGTCATGATATCAACAGGATGCCTATCTAACATTGTACAAGTTGAGTCTGAAAAGTAAAAGAAATAAATTCTCAAAATTCACAACATATTCTTCCAATGTACCCCCGCCCATTCAAGAAGGCAATATTATCGAACTGTAAGATATTCACTGAGCGGCAGCAATTGCAAGGCAGGTATGAATCGTTTCTTTATTTGCTTACTACTAGACTTGCACCGTCATAGTAATCTCGACCAAATTGTTGTGCAAATTCCTTTGCTACTTACTAGTCGTGGTTTGTGGCATCCAAAATTTCCATTCTCGTAGGGTTTCCCGTGAGGAAGGAAGGACCCGCTTCAAGCCAATCGGCTGGGATTTGGTACATCTTCACAAAGTGTTCATCCGTATTTCCTTCCATCCAACATGCTAAGGAGTTGCCTCGCTCATTGCTCTCCAAAGGTCTTTTCTGGCGATTCTTCTACATTACGATACTCTATGGTGTCTTCGCTTGGAGTAGTAGTCATTTATAACCTCAAACTGCTATATTTGTCATCGTTTTTACCCGGCCCGCTTTCGTCAGTTGAATGTGTCGGGCGAGGTATAACGATTCTGTCACTGTTGTTTGTTTAATATGGGTTCGTCACGTACCACGATATGGACTGTTTTGTGTTCATGTGCATATCTCGTTTATCACGTCTCACGTGATGTACAAGGTGTTGTGTATCAGCATCCTGAATATCATCAGGTTCATATTTAAATTCCTTGGTTTCTGCCATATCTATTCGTCATTGTATTATTCGGTTTGGTCTGGTGATTGATTCATCCTCACTATCCATTTTTCTTGCTTGTATTTGTCGTTGATGATATCGCGTGTGTCACTGACACGGACAGCAGCAGTGTTGTATACACGCATGCTATCACCGATTGTATTTACACTCGGTCCAAGTAGTATGTATTCCTTGTTCTTCTCTCTTTCCAAACTTACCACCGGCCTTTTCTAGAAAAAATACAGGCGAACCAAACACATTAATGTGGGACAAGTCTGGTTGATCGATCACCTACCTGTACATAGTTCGTGATGGAGACGGAGATCCGTCCATCTCGGCGGGGTATGCGCTTTCGAGTCAGGACGAGTAGTAGACAGCTTCCTTCTATCTAGATTTGCCTTTGATACAAGCAAGCTTTAGCTATCATTGTCCGAGCCCTACCTTACAGTTCGGAGAGCTCAATCTTAAACACCATTGTTTTCTAATGTACGAGCAGTTGTGAGTGTGCATTTGATACGTCGTTGCGTACACATGCCCTTTCCACTCTTTGTTCAGAAATATTCTCCACAATCACCATGGATTCTCATAGGATGTCTTTCTTTCCAAGAGTGCAAATTCACTCACTCACTGTCCAACAGTTTGTGCATTGTGTAGTAAGTAGCATCGCTTTTCTTTCTGATTCCCAGTTTCTATGTTACACGAGGCCTACCAATGTCACCAACTATTTTAAGGCAGTATTTCGCCCCTCCGAGTGAGGGTGCTTGCTTGCTCTACTCGGCCCAAAAATATCCACAGGTTCTTGCTGTCCTGGTTTACACTGAGCGAATCATGTCTCGATGCTTCTTCGTTATTTATTGGTTTTCGTCTTTGCTCAATACATGGAGTGCAAAATTATAGTTAGTTGGACCATTCATTTACTTGTGTCCTTTATTATTCCTTCAAGTGACGTTTTCAATATCAAGAGCGATATGACTGGCCTAGCTTGTGATGACAAGTGACCATTACCTCGGTTGAAACTCCTTGGGTTACGGTGGACTGCTGGGTTTGGATGCAACCTGCACTTGGATCAAAAGTAGTATGAATGTTTGTATTCCTGTGGATTCTTGAAAACTTTTTAGAGGGCCAGAAAAGAAGTTGTCTTACCGGCCGCCATAAGTATTTTATGAACTTATACAATGTTAGATGGAGACCATGTTCATTCATATCATGACACCAACACTAACATTTAACCCAATGTCCAATACAATATTTCCACAAGATCACTGCGCAGGATGTATCTAGCTATCCATCATCTAGCACACTATGATCTCTACTAAGCCACCGACTGATATCTTTGAGTCACAAAACCTGTTGGGTTGGTCCAGTATAATAAGTACGAGCATCTTGCGCATGGCTGGGTCATAATAGCACTCCAATATTCCATAATAATAATTACAATATCTTTCACATTTGATGCAATCAAGAGAGTAGCACTTAAAGGATAACGGTGGACACAAGCAAATAGTTGAAGGAGTAACCATTTTGCACCGCATGTGCAGATGGGAAAATGGCACGATACCCAATAACACGAACAGGCATCGAGACATCTGACGAAGTACAAATCAGGACAGGTGCTTGCCGTGAATATTTTTTGGTGCCAAGTAGGACAGTATCTCTCCGAAAGTCTACCTCAAACTAGTTAATACTAGCAATCGTGCAACATGGAATTTGGGACTCAGGAAGAAAGCAATGCATGCTACTACTTACTGCATTGATCAAACTGTTGGATAGTGAAGCCCTATAAGAATCCATAGTGATCATGGGGGAGAATTTCTGAACAGCGAGTGGAAGGAAATGTACGCAACGAGGTTTTAAATGCACATTCACAGCCACTCGTAAACCAGATCACAATGCTATCTACGAACGAGCACACAAAGTGTTGTTGATATTTCTCGGGCAATGAATGATAGCTTCAGCTGGTATCGAAGACAAGATCTGAATGGAAGCTGTCTACTACTACTCAATCATCCTGGCTTGTAAACAACGGAGATGGGCGAATCTCTCCTCACGAACTATGAGTGGCTATGCATCAGACTTGTCTCAGATTGCTGCTATATTTTAATAAGCCATGAATGTGTTGTTAGTTATTATAAAACGTTGCTTTGTCTGTTTTATGTTACTGGCTTAATATAATCCGATGAAAGTATATATCACTATGGGAGGAGATCAGATATATTTTATATGTTCATGCATTCTTACTGGAGATAGAGGTGCATAAATTGAATACCCTACTAAGGAAAATTATATTCGTAGACAATCTATTCTACCGACGAATATAAAAGTAGGATGGGCGTCTGTCTTCTAACATTGTATGAGTTCAGTCTGGAAAGTAAAACGAATGTTGTTCTTAAAATTCACACAACACCGCGCGCGCTACTCTGACCAAGACGAGGGATATACATTGGTTTTTGGGGGTGGTGACGGTGTCATCGACATCAACGATTGGTGCATAATATTGGCCGGAACAACTTTACATGCGAATACATGCAAAAAATGTATTTGTCAACACTAAATAGAGATACTGAGATATTTCTGACTAGCAAAGTGAATATCGGAAATGGTGTGAAAATAGAAGGATGTAAATATCTTGCACGTGTTGCCTGATGCAGGAGTAAACCAATCTACTCTTGCTATCTAACTAGGATGGTCTGGATTACGACTTGAAGCAAACACAGATCCATGATCCCAAGCCCAGTAGAAAGAATTAATTATTAAGGGATGACCAACTTATCAAGGTCCTCTATGTGGGGCTCGCAACCACTAATGACTATACACAATCTTATACGACCGAGGAAACTTTCATCTGGTTTCACAAGCTTGGTCATATTGCTCTTGATGCTATAAAAACAGTTTCAATAGGAACGAACAGTCGATATAAGCAAATGGTTAACATAACTAATACCCTTTTGTACTGCGACATAGGCTGAAGGAAAAATGAGGGGAAACCCGATAACGCGCATCAAGATACGATCGATCTGACCAACTACAAGCCAGAACAGGTACTTGCAGTGGATATTATTTGGAGTAGGACACCCCTTCTGTACTGCATATAAGCTGAAAGAAAAACGACAGGAAAAGCGAGAACTCGGAAGGGATCAACTAACTACAAGCTGTGGATATTTTTGGGTCGAGTTGGCTTTCGCTCGGAATAAGGCTTCAAAAATCAATGCTGGAAATCTGGGATTCATGTAGAAAAGCGATGCTACCTACTACAACAATGACCAAACAGTTGAACTATGAGTTAGACCCTCGGGAAGTAAGAGATTCATACTATAAAAATCCGTAGTAATCGTGGGGGGGGGGAGAATTCTCGAACATCGATTGGAACGGAATCTCAGCGAGGTATCAAATGCACATTGACTGCATGCAGCTCGTACACCAGAACAGCGGCTTTTCTTACACTAGAACAGAATAGCCGAACGAGCGCACTGCTCAGTGTTATTGACTAGGCTCGAACAATGAATGACAGCCCAAAGTGGGCATCGAAGACGAGGCCAAATATTTTGTGAATTTTAAGAATTAAATTCCTTTAACTTTTACGACTGATAGTCATTGTTAGACATCCTATTCATGTCATAACAGCAATGCAAAAGACTTGATCCAACGTCCAATATAATGTTTACAGAAGAAGATCATCACATGATGATCTATCATTTAGCACATAGGGATGTCTGGCAAGCCGCTTCTGATATATTTGAGTCATGAAACAATTTGGCTCGGTCCAGTATGAATACAAGCATGTTACGCATGGCAGGGTCATAATAACTCCAATATATACTATAATAACAGTTCCAGTATACTTTATACTTCACATAATGTTTGCACAGATATTCCAATTGGATTTGTAGACCACCTTTTGGGGAACAACAAATTATCATCAGATGACGACGACATTCAGATGATTGGAGATGGTACTATTTGTGAGCTACACAAATCACTGTATGGCTTGAAACAGCCGGACTATGCTGGTTTAATACCTTATGGGATTTCTCAACTTTGGAGGGTTATGCTTGGTACACCAAGTTCTTTTCTCTGCTAGAAAGTATGTGTAGACAAGGAGAGAATCTCTATCGTACAAGCATATGTTGAGAAAAAAAATCAAAGAGGAAAGGTCCGTCCGATTGTAGAAAGTATTATGTGATTTCTGATGTTTTCAGCTGTGGTGATCGGCCCGGATATAGCATGTGCAATTTTCTAGCGTGCTGCGTCGGTGTGAACATACAAAGCTAGGCTGTGAAAAATCTAACCAATGATAGAGGACCCTCCCTCCCCCCCACCTTCATGACAACGAATAAATAGATTGAAGTAGAGAATTATCTGATGTAAACGTTGGAGAAGTGTATAGATTATATGGCCGGGGCGCGTATGTCAGTCAGTCTATGTGAGCCTGTAGTGACAGGGAAACGATATTAGACTTATTGAAGGAGTTGAATCTGCAACCAGTACTGAAGCTACTCAAGGAACTGGACCTAAAGGTAACATAACAACACCAGTGGCTGACTATGAAGACAATCAAACTGCAAAGAAAAAATGTCAATATTCAGGTGCAAGCACCATCATCACTAAAAATTTTACTTTGTGCGGGAGTTATGTGATGACGGAGTGATCAGCATTGAGGACTGCGGCTCTTCTATAATGCTTGCTGATGGATGTGTTCACAAAGGCCTTACGTAAATAATTTCAGCTGCACTGTAAGAGTTCTGGGAAAGAAGAGTAATGTGTAGCAAGCAGGCAGGCTCATGCGGGCGTATATTGAAATTATTATAACTATGGAATGAATACAATGAAGTAGTTATTATGTATGACCCAGCCATGTGTAGGATGCTTGTATTTATGCTGTCGACAAAATTTTATGACTCAATTAACCAGTGGTTTCGCAGGCATCACCATGTATGTACATCATGCGATTATCTTGTGGAAATATTATATTGAACGTTGGGTTAAATCTTATGTGGTGGTGTCTTAATATTTTTACGTGGTGGTGTCATAATATGAATAAGATGTCCAACATTCTATAAAATAAGTTCAGTCTGAAAACTAAAAGGAATATAAGTTCTTAAAATTTACAATATCCACACCAGTGGGGACTTACCGTCTATGAAGACAACCATTCAAATAGAAAAAAAAGATGGCAAAGCCGAACGAACTATCGGCGAAGAGTACCAAGAACATACACTTTTAGTTTCACTTTGTGCGGGAGTTGTGTGTAGATGCAGGAATCAGCATTGAACATTGCCGCTCGGGAAAGATGCTTGCCGATGCACTCACAAAGGCCCTACCTACCAAGACACGGTGACGGACTTCAGAGAAAGGCCTCAGTTAATAGTACACCATAACATTGCTAGCTGACCAACGGGGCAGTGTGGAATGAATGAATATATGATAAATATTATGACTCAGCCATGCGCGACACGCTTGACATTGTTCTGGACCAAGCAAATAGGTATTTTATCGGGAATTATATACTTATTACTACTTATATAGACAGCTATTACTGTTAAATCAAAATGAAAGAAATTGTTAAAGATATCTACGCGGACAATTCATTCATCCTCTATGTATGCAATTTAATCCACAAGCGAGATTATAAAGGAGGATGCTCAGCGTTGTATGTATTCAGTCTGAAAGCAAATAGTAGTAATTTACATTCACTCACGATAGATAGTTAATGATTGTCTTACAGGTAGGTATAGTACCTGCAATGTGGTGAAAGAAAATAAAACAGAACGGTGAAATCGTAAGTAATGAGTATTCGATTGATATCGTCCTATATTAATTTCGTATCACACGACCTTTCCGTTTTGGTTCCGTTTTGGTTGAGGATCCATCGTAAACCAATTGGTGTCGCTTTAGCACTCTGGCCTTGAACAAACTCGTCTTTCAAAGCTTTCTCCAAAAGTCTTACATGTTAAGCTATTCCACATTACAATATTCTACGATATCATCATTTGTAGAAGCATGATAACCCTTTTTTTTTTACATGTTCCGCTTCTGTCGCTCGAATGTCTATGGCGGATATGATTGATCCGACTGTTACACTTATTGAGTGTTTGACGTCCGCATCAATGTGGATGTATACTGACTTCTTTAATTTCATGTCCATATTACGTTTCTCGCGTCTCACGTGATGTTCGCGACGTAGTTTGTACAAGAAGAGAATATTTGTCTCATAGTCTGCAAGCATATGTTGAGAGAATTGGATAGAATTTTGGGATTTAAACAGGTAACTACACCCATAAATAAGTACAATATTCGACGCAAACCAGAAAGTTCCGAGTACAACACTTGACGCGAACTAAAAAGATACGTTTGTAGAAGATAACTAAATCATCATAGAAGATAACTCATCAACATAGAATCATCGATTCTCTGATGTTTGCAGCGGTGGGGATCCACCTACTAGGATATAGTATCTGCAAGTAGCGTGCTAAGTCAATGATAACTGCCTGGGTGGGTGAACGTATAAAAGCTGAGAGGCTGCAGCGAAATATGTAGGTGGATATTTCAACTCACCAATGACGACAGAACACAACTTTTCATGACAATCAAAGGAATAAAATTAAGAGGATTGGATTGTCTGGGTGAGAATCCGGCAAACGTTGAAGTCGATAGGATACATATACTTTCTGACCGATCAATGAAACTCCGATATACAGTGCTAGAAAGCAACCACTACTAGCACTCAAGTATAGCCGACCAATGCGGTGTATGTCAGTCTATATGAAGCCTGCAGAGAGACCTATATTAAATCTACTGACGGACTGAATCTGGAAGTAACAACTGTGAAATTTAAGAACTTTATATCTTTTCTTTTTCAAACTGAATTTATACTGCGTTAAGCTTCTTGCTTTTATACCCGTCTGTAGAGTAGATAGATTGTTTACGATAAAACTTTCCTTAGTAGAGTATTCATTCAATCGATGCACCTCCATCCCAGTAATAATACGTAAATACATATAATAAGCTGATCTCATCATATAGGGAGGAATGCTCTGATTAGATTTTATCGTCCAGCAATATTTAACCGCATAAACAACATGTGATAATAAACTGATATCAACAACACGTAAGATACAATACAACGCCTAATACAGTACTTCACACGACCATCGATCGCATGATGTATCTATTTATCATCCAGAACTGATGATTAATGTCTGCCAAGCCGCCGATATCTCTGAGAAAACATGTTTGGTTTGGTCCAGCCAATTTAAACTTGACAATTCCAATATATTCCACAATAATGATGCCAATATATCTCTTACCACCAGTCGGTGACTGTCTGTCTGTCTACAGAGACAACCAAACGGCAAAAAAGATGGCAGAACTACATAAAAATGAAGTAAGCACACGCATTGGTATAAAGGTTTTACTTTGTGTGGGAGTAATCTAATATATTCATTCCACAGTCATCCGTCAGCCAACCAGCAAGCTATACTATTATTATGGTACGTTGACAATTATCGTTCTCAGAAGTCAGTCACAGTTAAGCTGAAATGCTTGTTTGTCATAGTATCTAAGAAGACCTGTGTTCTTACCTCCGCAAGTGTGTGAGTGACAATCTTCAAGCCATGCATGCGCTTTATACTGGACGAAGCCAGTAAGTATGATTTATCGGATATTAAAGTAAAAGAGTTGAATTGAGATTTTCATTTTACATGTACGGGCGGACGGAGTGTTGAATATATTAGACAATGTTGGGGGAAATGTTTACTTTATATTGGATCCTAGCTACCATATACATACATATTCACGTGCTAGATGATACATACATATTCACGTGCTAGATGGATCGTATGACAATGTTTTGGAATAATAGTATTGGACATTGGGCTAAAGATTTCTGCTTTTATTGTTGGTTGCTGTTGTTGGAGGTTAAGATCTGATTCAAGTACTTTTCTACATTGGACATGTATTTTATAATGTATTGCCACTTCTCTAGTTATTGATACTGGATCGAGATTGAAGTTGTCTACGTACATTTAAAACTAGTACTGATCTATCAATCTTGTTGATAAAAATGTCCTGTATATCATTAATTCTACGCAAGTATAAAAAGAAGAGTTCCGTATTGTATTAGCTCAGTCTGAAAAGTAAAAGAACAAAGTTTGTAAAAAAAGAGACAACCATAAATTCTTTTTTAAACTGCGAATTCAGTATCCCAGAATATTGGTTGTTTTCGTTAGCAGTGGCTGTGTTCCCTTTTGCTTCAGGCAGACGGACATATATAGTCAATATTTTCCGTGTTCCATAGTCCGCTCCCTGTAGCAAACATTAATGGTACTGCGATGGTTTTGGTTAGTCCAAACATACGTATATGCAATGCTGTATGCATAGCAGCTAGGTCTAAGGTGGTGTTTCAGTTTTCGATCGCATGATGTTATTTTCGTGATTTACAATTGAGTTACTCTAATTTTCTACGACTATGATTGCTACATAGAAAGCTCATCTGTTTGTTGTTCATTGTCAGATCTTTTGGAGCCAATGAAGCCTTCCTTGTTGGGAACATTTCTCGTTTATAGAACTAACGAACGACCTATATTTTCATGAACTACTTGACATATCCTATGGGATTCCATGATACCAGTGGCTTGGTATACATCATCACGTGTTTGACATATCTTACGCTAATACTGACAAAATTTTGTACTGAATGTTGGATAAGTTTTCTGCTTCTTCTGTCTATAGTTGCTGATTTTGTTAATGTCGTTTGCTGTGTTATGGAACGTCATTTTATGTTGCTTTGTCTAAGTGTTATTTATGCTGTTTGCTAGAGTACTTAATAATAAAATCTGATTATATTTTTGTATTGTACTATTACGCACCATCAGAATATATTCATTTACAGACCTACAGACATATGTATATTCGAAGTACTCAGTAATAGTTAGCAAATGGTTAGCAGATTATGGTGCTGCCAAGAATGTTGTAGACATGGCGCGGTAGTAGGAAGAAAACTATGTGAAGATATGACAAAATTGTTGATATGCGTGGGATCGCAACTACTAAAATTCATTAGGACATAAATGCAAGACGAGAATAATTTGATAGTTCCAATGCAACTCAGTCCACATATCATTAAAGAAGACGGACAGTAAACGAACCAACAGCAGCACCCAATTTCACACTTTATGTCGGTCTACTTACGAAAAAGAACAAGCAATCTTATACCTACGTGATAATGAGGTTATTCTTTGCTAATTCACGAATGTAGTATCCATGCGTGTAAGTGCATAACAACATGGTATTATTGCATTCAGTTGTTGTTGTATTTGTTAACTTGTTAGTTTATGTAGATTGAGGTATAGTACGTTTGGTCGTTCTTTGACAGCAACTCAAAGAAATTAGATGCCAGGGTTTGATTTAGTTGTTCCTTTATGAGAAGATGATTGATTCTTCTGTATCTTCAGAAGCAAATTAACCGTTAGATCACCCATTACTGTTGTCTTAGTTCTAATTTTTACATGTACTTGTCGATTTGTAGATATTACTGGTGTCTTTTGCTAAATTTCCTGAATTCGTATTGATATGTAGGAATAGTTTCATTTCTCATTGAAAGAATTGGGAATTAACTGGTAAGGATATGCATTAAATGTCAACTACATACATTGCAATAACACTGTACTGGATTATGAAGTGACCTATGAACATTTCGGTTGTACAAAGCCTTGGAAGTAGATTTATATTTGAGTTTTATAGTAGTTCCATCTACATATATTATTGTTTATACGGATCTATCATTTATTTTTGTATTCGTTGTTTTCTGGATATGATAAATTTGTTCATACAATATGCCAAGTCTCGAATGAACAGAACTTCTTCACAACTGATCTCTGAAGCCGTAGGCTAGTAGTTCCACATCACCGAACATGATCTGATTTGATCAAAAGCATGGTAGAAATCAAACTGTGTTTATCTCATAACGTCAAGTCAAACTCTGCAAATGAACTTAAGGTGCACATCACATCTGAGTCTCGACTCACCAATTCCGTCCCGTGACGCGGACGATAACGTTAGACCGACGATTACAGAATTTCGTACATTTATAAAATATAACGGTTCAAGTCTTTGGCAAGCACAAATGTATTATCCAACATCAAAACATGTGGAGTTCTTCTCTCGCGTATTGACAGTGCATTGAATTCGTGCATGTGGACGTCAGGTACGTAACTTCTGCAAATGCTCTTTGAGTGAACAAGAGTGACCGAGCGTTTCAGTACATGTGCAGAGTATCCGAGATACATGCAAGCGTATGTCGCACGATGTACAAATATATAGAAAGTGCTACCATATTCTAAACTAGGCTTCACAATATTCCTCAAAATTTTGAAGTAAAAGGTGACAAATAATTGTAGCTCCCTGATCATGAAATCATTGCAGATCGGGTTTAACAAGAGGCGTAGATTTATTAAATCGATGTTCTGCTCTGAATAGTTTTGTACTTAAGAGTGTAATTTGGTGAACTAATTGCAGTAGATATTATAATTTCAAGAATATTTTTTTAATTCTGTCTCGCATATACATGGTAATAATATGCAACAATACAGTAGAGTCCTGTACGTAATATTTGCAATAGTCTATACAATCAATAAATACATCTACACTAATACATCTACAAACCTTTCGAAATCTTATTGGATCCTCCACTCTGAATCAGCGATCGTTGACCGTTGAAAGAACACATAGGCACTTTTTCTTACTCAGTAAATAATAATACTAAGCAATGATAAATATATGTGCAGACATGTCCACGATGTGATATGTGACACCACACTTCTTCGGGATAGTGCATTAGTAGACATACTATAATGTGTGAAATACGGGAACCTATGTGTGTTCCAGTATTGACAACAGCACTAAGAGAATATGTTGTGACTGGTTCTTGCGCTACTTCCTTGAGCTACATGAACAACTTATAAATATACAACCACCGATAAGAATATATCGTTTGTCTTACAGGCATAGCATATTTGTAAATAAATCCTGAAGATAAACACTGTGTGAAAATTCCAATATATTTTCATTTGTAGTTTTACGTTAAATTTTTTCTCGTGATTCCCGTGTCTATCTTGGTAATATAATCGTTGCCATCAAAGGTATTCCATATATAGTTTCAAAACAGTCCGCTTCCCATGTGAAACATGAAGCTAAATTTGCAATACTTAATAACTTGGGACTTAACGCCATAGCACTGACTGCCATAAGTTGTCTTCCAAAATGCAAAGGTTTCTTTAAGATACACTTTCTCGAGTATTCTGTCACATCACCGATTAACATTTCATATCAAATAAAATCTAGACTTTATTCTTCACATGCTAACACTCAGATTTTGCAACTCAACCACGAACGAGGGACACGATAAGTCAAAATGAGATGTGTAATCTACCTTGTCCATACTAAACGTTCAGATTAATAGCAGAGACAAAGACTCACTAATTGATAACGACACCATGTCACAGTGTGGTGTTGATGACATGGTACCCGTACGACACGATAAAATGCAATGACCTATACTAGGTGCCATAACATGGCCTATACATCCACAACACTAACGACGTTTAGAAGAGTTTAACAACAAATAATGTAGCCTGGCATCGAACAAACGGGGGCATGAACATGGAAAATACTACTATAACAAAAAAAAACTAGTACAAACTAGCAAACACTTAATCCACGAACATGTAGCTACTTAGGACGAGGTAGCAGAAATTTGGTAAGAGACATTGCCGCACCGTCATTAGCACGCCTGCACCCATATTAGCGGCATGTATGAAAAATAGGCTCATTAACAGCGATATTATGAAACACAAGAATACACACAGGCAGCTGAATAAGGAATTATGTTTACGCGCCTACTAAGAGGGCAAGATAAAACGACACGCAACAATAATCGTGATTTCCCTTCAAGAACTTGCACATACGATGAAGCAAAAGCGATACAACGAGAAATTTTGTTCAATGTCTATAAATATGATGTGAATGATACATATGAACATGCATGAATGCGAATATGTTTTTTGTATGCGTTGCGTAGGAGTTTTTGAGTGTATAATGACTGACTGACTGACTGATTGACTGACGGACTGACTGATTGACTAACGGACTGACTGATTGACTAACGGACTGACTGATTGACTAACGGACTAATTGACTGACTGACCAACTAACTGACCAACTTACCAACTGACCAACTGCCCGATCGACCCCATATGCAAGTTTGTGTTGAGTCAGACAGACAGACAGATAGACAGACAGACGGACAGACACGCCTTCTCTTGATTGACGGATGAATTTTTCTAGATTCAACTGGATGGCCATCCGGGTATAAGTACTTCCCGCCAAAACTCCATACTTGAATGAAGTACCAGTTCACGCAACTCAATGTGACACGGACAGACATACCAGCCGTCAGCCAGCCAGCCAGCCAGCCAGCCTGACCGACGGGACGGCAGACGGGGAATAGACCAGACCGATGAATCTATGGAACAATGTATGTACGTATGTATTTATTTATTGATCAACGAGCGGCTTGTTCGATTGATGATGATGATATATATATATATATAGGTGGTGGTTGGTGGTGAACATGACAATGACTGACGGAAAAGGTACCGAACTTTCTCTATAGTAACAACTGGGTAGATAGTCAAATGATTGTGCGCAACGAATAAGAGTGTAGTACAACAGACGACAGACACCCGAAGGCTTTTCAATACTTTTGTTCGTCTCTTTTTTCTTCATCATCATCTTCTTCTGTTGTACGCTGCTGATGTTGTTGTTGTTGTTGTTGTTGTCGTTGTCGTTGTTGTTGTGGTTGTGATTATTGATGGTGGACTTGAAAAGTAACATAAATAGCAAACTTACTGGGGATGTGCTACAGCAGGTGGACCCACGCAACAATGTACCATCTTCTTGTAGTCGACATCACAAGGTCTTAGATAATTCTTGCCTTCTGGTTGGTGAACGGGGTCTACCGCTGGGGTTTTCACAGTCCATTGAGTACAGCTCTGTGAGTACAAACATTTTAAGTGAAGGATGCATAGACAGCAACGGTATTCCCGTTGGTATAGATAAAACCGCAAGAGAGAATTCAGGGAACACAATCCGCAAACCAGAGCCATCAATTGATCGGCAACAGCAATCGCCAAGTGAATTTGGGACAGTTATGTCGAGCAGCGTGTTGGAACGAAAACGTTCAAGTTACAACGACAGTCTTAGCATAGTAGATAATGATAATGACGGATGGTCATTGTCCGTTGATGAGTTGTTGAGTAATGGTTCGACAGCTTCTATTGCCAGATATCGTACACGATCGATGACTGTTGCGGAGTCAGAAGACTCTGGTCAAAACATTGTGTATGGTTTGAATGACAAACGAAATTTATCCGAAGGCAGTTGCTCTCGTACACATTCGGTAAGTTATGAAAAATCTTCTGACATTGGAGAAGAGAGTGAGAATGTTTTGAAGTTGCGTAGTTTTCCACATCCTCTGCATCATAAACTTGTGCCGACTAGTAGTGCTAGTGGTAGTGACGGTTCCAATATACCTTTGAAAAGGAATAGCTCTACACTCTCCTGCAATCATGACACCATGTCACCGTCCTTGCATAAGCAACGTTCATCCAATATACGGAGAATCTCACGCCCTGCTGTATTATCCGCTGATGCCGGCGGTAGCAACGCATATAGCCACCAACATCATGCATCCAATGACCATAGCGCTACGGGAAATGGAAGCGGAAGCTCAACCCTTTGGGTGTTGATACCCCCATTAGCGTCAGTCGTACTTAGCAACGAACTTATCTTGGACTTAACTCTTTTCATATTGACCATGTCATGGTTATATTATCTCATCTTTAAACCAGAGATGTTGTATACGAGCGCTCGTTCGGGTGCTATAGCCATTCGAAATTTGCGCAGCGAGGAGGATGTCGCCGAAGAACTTTCTGCTCTAAAATCTCTCGAAAGGCGCGCTCAAGTATTTGGTTTTATTGGACCATTTGCTGGTGGATTAGCAGTACATCTCTTGCAAAATCTATCCAACGGTCCATTTATGAGTGTAGTGAAGGCACATGTTTTTGTGTTTATCGCTTTGTTGAGACCTTTCCTTCTTTTGTTCAGTGACTGGAGTGTAGAAGCAGATGCACTAACGAGGCAGGCACTCCAGGAACGGATGAATGGAGTTGCCGAAGATAGAGAAATGAAGTTGTGGTTGGGAGAGGTTGAGGTAGAGAGAGATAGCCAAAGGGTCGAGATACAACAGCTCTCTGCTGAATTGGAGAGAGTCCGGCGTACTGCACGTGTGCATGCCGACTACATTCAAAGAATTTTGGGACAGCATAAACAAATCCAACACTTTTTACATCATCAACAGCTGAAGCGCTGCGGACAAAACTTAAGCCTAGGTGGAACGGATAACAGTAACGACACACAAAAATATGTGAAGGATAGTACTTTGTTCGAAGGGACAATAGCAGATTCAGAGATGACAAAACTAGCGGATAGAAAGTCACCCGAATATCTATCATCATCAATATCGAAAGTCCCAACAGCCACGGAAACAATGGACACTGTAACGCTGGCATCTCTTTTCAGTATCGAATGGCCAAGAGCTAAAGTCTGGCGTTGCATGCGATATATTTACTACAGGTATACTCGGGTTTCTAGATCAATTACTGCAGCATAGTTCTAGCCTCTACTTTTTTTCTTCAATAAATTATGCTAATTCATATCGGAGCCAGGAGTCAGTCATGTCATGTTCGATTGTACAGGATGTAATGATGATCTATCTACTCCTCCTATAAATTGTGCAGGATACTGAATTTAATCTTGGCACAATTGTATCAATTTACTTACTGGACTGTCATAACAGTAGGATTTACGGAAAAAAAATTCTCGAATAAACGGTGAGTTCTTTAAAGCGACTCACCGCTACGATACGAAAGGAGCGAGCGCATTTCATTATTTAGTCTCAACATATTCCGTGAGGACGATTGTTTTATTAGATTCTGGTGCTTAAATAGATATGTCAAAGTCACAGTTGTCGTGTTTATCCCCTACTGTACTAAATAACAATAGACCAGAATTTCTTAAGGTTTCTTTTCATCGTCTGACCACTGCGAATAGGGGTGTACACACAGTTGAGAGTTATAGAATCGCACGTCACCGGTAACTTCACGACATACAAAGTCGGGCAATGGAGGATGGTGGTCCTCGCTGGTCAACTCCACTTCGGCAACGATTAACCCCTCGTTCTCACGTTGAAACTCGTCGATTTCCCAAACAACACTATGGGAAGAGGACATGAGCAGTAGATATAATATAAATAATCATAACCTATAATTTCAACCAGTTAAAACTGGGACATACGTTACAAACTATATGACGCTAGATATAGAGAAGCAATAATAAACTTTTGATACCACACCAAATAGAAAAAAATCCGATTATTTCGACTTGAGAGATTGCAAAGTAGAAGTACAATAAATTGCAACGCCCGTCAATGACTGGAAAAAAAACGTACCCATTAATGTCATCTCTGTAGATGTGACGAACCTTATCTACGAAGGGGCGAAATGCAAGCGTGTTTAGCATTTCGTCGGCATCTGCGGCTGGAATAACATACTCAAATTCTGAGCGTGTTGCGCCAACCGAGGCCCCCTGCGTGATATTCAAGTAGATGTTTGAGATACTTCATACATTGCAATACGAACACGCAAAACATCGTACATGGCACTGTAAATTGCCAGTAAACTGCTCAATACTCAAGTGTGTACTCATGAATGAGATATAACCTGATATATAACATCGTGTAAACGTAATCAGAACATACAACTCGGGGAGGAAACCAACTTCAGACCAGTCTCTATACAAAACATTTCTTCATCAATGTAGTTAAATATAGCAAGGTAAAATGGAAATATACAAAACGCTCAATACTATTAATAAAATATTGTGCGGTATTTTTTACAGGGTGTAATCAAAATACGAGTCAAAGATAGTATAGCTTGAGGTCGTGTGCACAGGCAACACGAAAACCTGCCGAAGACATATTGTTGTGTCACAATACCTTTATGGTGAGATAGCCTTTATCATCCTTTCGTCGCACTCGAACTGTACGTTCCTTATCCTGATTAAGGTAGCCCTAATACAACATTTTAGGAGCAACAGGAAAGGTTGCTTCAACTTTAGCTGAGGGTCAAAGTTTAGAAATAGAGAGATATCCGGTGTGGTGGTGTAGAACACATAAATCAGACGATCGACGGAGTTGAACGAGGTCGCATACAGATGCATAATGTGCATGTTTGTTTGTTTTGGATTATAAACCAGTTTACTCCTTACATTAATTTTAAACTTAATGCACAGTAGTTTTCTGTCACAATATTCAGGAAAATTTTACTTGGATGCAATCAGTGCTACGCTGAAGGGAAGTATATATCACCTGACGTATAACATGGCTTTCTGTAACAAGATTTTTCCACCCAGTCTTTACCAAGTACTTGCGTTCTATCTCGACGTTGTTGTTCATTACGCCTTACTTCTTGTTTTGCAGTTGTTGGGTTAGATAGATATCGATGTAAACAAACCACATTTACGTTACATATTCATTAATCTGAAATGTGTTCAGATTTCCCATTTTTTTTTTTATACTTTCCTCCCCCCCGATTGTCTTGTGCTTATCGGCAGAATCATAAGTGGCTGAAGGGGTTCCCTGACGTTCATTCATAATTCAAAAGTAACGTGGACGATTGCTAGTTCTTACTCGCTCTCACTATGAAGGTACAGGTTAGATTCATCTTGATTGTTCTAACAATTACCAGGTTCGCAAATATCAATGGAAATGCAATACAACCCTTCGTTACTGTAAAACCAAGGATTATATTGGACCAAGACTTGGAGCGAGCCGAGATAGATGACCCATCACAGGAAATCATCTCAGCTGTTTGTAAATGTGACGGCGGCGCGGAATCGAACGGAAAATGTTTCTCATCAATGTCTTCCGCAATAGCGAAAGTTAAAGATGGCGATGTTGTGTATATAGCAGGCTCGCAAAGGATTTGGAAACCTACATTTTTGAAGACGAGTATTGCAATTGTCGGTGTAACGTGTGAAAACCAACGTGCCTCGGTGTCTGTTGGATTTAACAAATTTGCATCTGCTGCCTTTCATTTGAACTCTACTAACGATCAATCACTAATATTGCGGAACTTTGACATGGCACCGACTGTGAAGGGTTTCCTGTCGTCCGCAGTGCGGTCAGACAATTGGAATTACATTCGATCTCTAGATATTTCCGGAATGAGTTTTACAGGTTTTAAGAATAGTATTAATGGCTCAGCACTCTATCTTGGGAAGATACGTAAGGTCCGAATCCGAGACAGCAAGTTCATCGGCAATATCTGTTCGGAACCACGCGAATCTGGTGGTACTTTGTACATCGCTAAAGTGCCTGAAGGGGGGTACGTGGAGATAGGGGGCTTATGGAAAGGAAATATTGCAGAAGGAGTGCATTCGGAGGGAGCCGGAGTATATATACTATGGACTAAAGGAGAGGTAGTCTTTACTCCCAACGCAAAGTTTATAAACAACATTGCATGCGAGGCACCTGCAGCGGAGGTGAGAGTTGTTTATCCTACTTCGAGGGTCAATTTCGGTGGATATTATCTAGGCAATAAGGCAGTGGATCGAGGGTATGGAGCTCGAGGAGGAGCTATTCGCTCGTTGCTTATCATGTCGAAAGAGGTTGAAGTGAGTGGTACTTTTAAAGAAAACGAATCTGAAGGTAAGGGAGGCGTTTACTGTGTAAATCGGCTTTCACAAACGGCAGCCATTCACCTCAGCGGAACATTTATTAACAACAAAGCGGCCAAATATGGCGGGGTGCTAGCTGCTGATTGGGGTGTCAAGGGCACAGTAACAATTAGCGAGAACGCCACCTTTATAAATAATGTTTCTAGTGCCTCTAGTAAGCGATCGATAATCCAATTCCGCATCTGTGGTCTGTGCAGCTTCAAATCCAGGTACGACCAAACTCTTGGGCAAGAGGAATGGGACGAGAACGGTCCAAAGTCATTCAGATTTGAAGGGGGATTTCCACCGTCCATGTTCGAAGAAGTTCGTGATTCTTTAACAGATGACGACAAGCCATGGATTGAAAATATCTACAAGCCGAAAGCATGGGATATGTTTATCAACGAAGATATTGATGCTCCCGACATCGAATAATTTTATTGTTATTACATATCTCAGAGAAAACCAACCGAATCTCTTCAAATTCACATTAAAAGTACCTTGCAGACTATTACACAATCACGATTTCTGTCCATTGTTTAACACTTCAGTAAAACTATGAGTTGTAAACGCTTGAACTGACGTCCCCTCCACGCCCAGTCCAGTTGGTATGATGGAAAGTACCAGGCTTGTCAGCCAACTCGTAACTATGGGCACCAAAGTAGTCCCGCTGGGCTTGTAAAAGGTTTGCGGGGAGTCTTTCGCTTCGGTACGAGTCATAAAATGCGAGAGCTGTTGAGAAGCACGGCGTTGGAATTCCAGCTTTAACTCCCTCAATAATAGCTTCTCTGCAGCCAGCCTGCGATTCTTGGATAGCCTGTAAACAAACGGAAACACAGGTTGTGAGTATTCAGAGAACAAACTCATTATTCAGTCCAGATTAAATCAAAACAAAACATACTTTCTTGAAAAAGTCATCCAACAAAAGGTTGGAGAGGTCGGGGTTAGTGTCGAAGGCTTTCTTAATATCGCCCAAAAAGACAGAACGGATGATGCATCCACCACGCCACATTAACGCGATTGACCCGTAGTGGAGGTTCCAGTTGTACTCCTTGGCAGCTTCTCTCAAAAGCATGAAACCTTGGGCATACGAAACAATCTTCGAAGCGTATAAGGCCTTTCGAATAGACTCTATAAACGCAGACTTATCTCCAGTGAACGAGCTCTTTGGCGGACCACTAAGCTGTTTGCTGGCAACAACTCTTTCATCCTTAAGCGCTGAAATACAGCGAGCAAAGACGGATTCTCCAATGAGAGTCAACGGAATACCCATGTCAAGGGCAGCAATTCCGGTCCACTTTCCGGTCCCTTTTTGACCGGCCTTATCCATGATTTTCTCAACTAGAGGGGTACCATCGTTGTCGTCAAAGGCCAGAATGTCAGCCGTGATCTCAATAAGGTAAGAGTCCAAAACGCCTTTGTTCCATTCACGGAAAACCTGAGATAATAAGTTCAAGGTTTGTTAGAATGCAATACAAAATCCAACAATAAAATTTGATAAATCTTTTCGCCTAAAAATTGCACGCACCTCTGACATTTCCTTGCAGGACATTCCCAGAATATCCTTCATGAGCTGGTATGCTTCGCAGATAAGTTGCATATCTCCGTATTCGATACCGTTATGGACCATCTTAACAAAGTGACCAGCTCCTCCTTCACCCACCCAGTCGCAACAAGCTTCACCGTTTGATTTGGCTGAAATAGACTGAAGAATCTCTTTCATGTGAGGCCTGTTAATGGATAAATATTACAGGTGATCAGTTTGTGTTTTCAAGTATGTCAGCTTCGTCAAAATTGTAAACTGAAATGAATATTACATACCATGCTTCTGGGTCACCTCCCGGCATAAGCGACGGACCGTATCGGGCACCCTCTTCTCCACCAGACACACCACAACCCATAAAGCTAATACCCTTCTTATTCAGGTATTCATATCTGCGCTGTGTATCGGGGAAGTGAGAGTTTCCACCATCGATGATAATATCACCCTTCTCCAAGAAAGGTAACACCTGTTCGATGAAAGCATCCACTGGTTTTCCGGCCATGACAAGCAACATGACACGGCGAGGACGCTTCAAACTCTTAACCATCTCCTCGATGGAACGGGCCCCTACGATGTTAGTTCCTTTTGCGCCATTCGCCATGAAATCATCGACCTTAGAAACGGTTCTGTTGTACGCGGTCACAACGTATCCATTGTCGTTCATGTTCAGAATAATGTTCTGGCCCATAACGGCCAGACCAATGAGTGCAATGTCCGAACTGTTGGGATAACATAACAGCTAGATTCAGTATTCGTGTATTCAGCGTGGATAATACAAGACAGCACAGCAGGTGTACGGGTAGAGGTCAAAACAAAATGGGATACATACATACATACATACATACCTCATAATTTTTCAATTCTTATGTATACGATGTGCTTAGTAACACCTCAAAACGTAATTGTCAAAGTCATATATAGGTCGCGTGAACGAGTGCACGGAAAGATGGTCAGCAGTGTGGAAACACTTTTTTTTTTACTAATTTGGGGTTGTGTTTGTTTTTTACGGTTTGTGTGTATAAATCCACGCAGGATTTAAAAACTAAGGACAATTGTAGGTATAAAAAAGTACTGATTTGTACTGGTTGATTTAATTAATACTGATCAAAAACAACTCAAAACTACTGTTAAGTGCATGTTTCGCATGTTTTTCTCATGCAAGCGTGTGTCATCAAATGGAAGCATGGTTCTCATCATAAATAAATAAATAGAAAGAGAGACAGAGAGACAGAGAGAGAAAGAGGTACGGCTCATGTCATGTAACTACTGGTTCCTATGGTGTGGAAGGAAGCCTGCATGTATGTATTATGTGTGACAGAAAATGTAGTTAGCGAGAGTCGGCTGAGCCATCCCTCTCCATCGCTCAAATCATAAATTCAAAACAATTCGGTACTAATCTCTGTCTCTATATCTTTTGGATGGGTTACTATCTCTACCTCTACTACGATCACGTTCATTTCTAGAGACACGTCTGTCACTTCTACGTGCACGTTCATCTCTATCTCTACTACGGTCAGGTTCATTTCTTGTTCTACCATAGTCACGCCTGTCTCTGCTTCTGCTTCGACTGCGAGTACGCCTTTCCCTACATATATTTTTGTCGCTATCCGTGGTTTTCGTGTAACGATCTCCGCTTCTTGTGAGATTGTCTCGATTTCCACTTGATGTTGATTCGTCCTTGTCAATCCTAGTACTCTTCGTTGTCGTTAAATTAAGTTGTATATTTTCTTGAACGTCGCTGTGTACGTTACGTGTTCTACTCGTTTGTACTTTGATATGATCGTTATCATCCACTGTCGTACTCTTGTCATGTACATGTGATCGTCGATTCAAACTATTCAGTCTCTCATCGTTCTCGGATCCCGCGTTTTCTAGAGAACAGGAAACCACATACAGAATTGACATAGAAGTTGTCTTAGGAAAAAAAAAAAATTGTACAGTGAAAAGGGACGGAATGGTACCACAACGGCTTCAACACTATGGTTCAATAAATACCTTTACCAGCTTGACCACTTTCCGTTTTCTTTTTGTGCTTAATTTCTTTTCTGAGCGCTTTGGCTTCCTATAAGATGACAAATTGGATGATAAACTTGTGAAAGGGGTCTCAACAATTGGGTATATATATTCATTTGTACGTAATTAATCACTGCTTGATAAGAAACACATTGTCTATATACGTACGATTCACTGATAATCAATCACTCTTTACACCAAAACATCGACTGCACCTTCTTAATTCTCTTGGCAGTCTTTTTTTCGCGTCTCTTTTCATCCTCGGCCTTCTTGACGTCTGCGGGAGCTATTGGGGCTTTCTCTATCCCAAGTGCATTTTAAACGTAGGTATTGTAAGTCGTCTAGCAGTCGAAAATCATAGCTTGGAAAATATCACTCAGTGGAGGAAAAATCCTTAAAGAAAGTATATGTAGCACAATATTCACTAACGAAGAAGATTAACTAGAACAGCAAGAAAGCGAATACATGAAGTGCAGATCAACATACCTTCAGGCTCGTCCTCGTCGGACCCTGGAGGTTTGGGCCCCCGGTATTTTGCTACATGATCTACAGACAGAGTTTTGGCACACACCTGCCATGAAAAGGTAATACCCATATTGTATAAGTACGGCTAGGTCTACAGGTAAGTTAGCACAGCCTTATTACGGATCCTTTGTGTTCGATGCTATCAGTAAGATATAAATAACATGGAGGGGGAATGATAATTCCAAACGACGCTGACAAGTAAATTATCCTTTCCATATACTCACTTACCTTCGCACCATTGAAATTGTCGACGGCAAGATCTGTGGATCTTTGGTCTTCGTAAGCAATAAAGCAGAAACCTTTTCCTTTTCCGGTTTCCTTATCTCGAACTAGATTTAAGTCGACTATTTCTCCGAACCTAATTTAGACCGCAGGGCAAGAGACAAAACGACGTGGTAGTAACAAGGGAATTAGACGCCTACATTGAGACAGGTAGCGTAAGACCTCGCGAGTGCGAGTTTAGAACAGCTTTCTCTCACAAGGGTGATGGTGTCCTGCTGAATTGATACAGCTCGAAGTCTTATCAAAAGGTGTTACAAACAGAAACAGCGGAACTTGAAGGCGGCAAAAGCATACAACAGGAGCACGAAACATTGCATGATTACGAACGTCATATTCAGCGGCAAAGAGTACTTACTGTGAAAATATGCAGATAATATCTCCTTCGGTCAAATTATAGTCTAATCCTCCTACGTAAATGTAAGCGCTGCTCCGGTACTGCTCATGCCACGATGCAGAAGTACCAGCGACTCGAGACTTTAACTCGCTATCGTTTATATCCTGAACCCCCTTTACCTTACTAATAATACGAGCGCACGATTAAAGACAACAGAGGAGAGCAACAGAGGAGAGATTTTGTTAGCTTAGCACCAGGTAGTAAAACATCTCTGAAGACTCCATTACTCTGAAGACTCCATTACTCATATGTGGTAAGACTATCCGTAGCGCAAGATTAAACAAATGCGATATATCTGTAGGTGAAGTCATTAAGAATTGGGTTGCAGTCCGTAAACTAGAACCAACGATATCAAAAACTGGAGTGTACCCTCTCGCCATGTGCGAAGCTAAGAATACTTGCTGTATATAATGGCACTGCAGTAAGTAGACCTACACGTGGTGACGAGTTAACTACGTGCAGGAAAGAATTTTGCTACCACATTCAGGGAAGGAACGACCTACTGGGATAGATGAGCACATCGAAGTGTAAAACATCCTTGAAAATACAACGTGTATATTATCTTTGGAACTAAGGTTTGGACAAACCGTTTTGACACTACACTCACTATTCACCATTAACTGTGAGCAATGTCCAGAACACATGATAATCTAACAATGCTGAACGGAAGGCATCCTCGAGGATGTATTTCTTCCGCTACTGGCATTGCCTTAACCAGAAACTATGTGCTAGTTCATAAAACGTGGTCTTAGTCTGAAGCCCAACCCACTCGTTTTAAATCGAGGTCCACTATCTACAATATATAATAATCGAAAATCTCTCAGAATCGGATAATGGCTCTGAGGCACCTTCAGGTACAACTAAAGCGCAACACATTGCATGTGTAATTAACTACTAACAACTACCAAGTAAAACATACTGCATTGCAGAGATCGAGGAACCGAAAAAAAACTGATGTGTGACTGCAGTACCACTAAATATATATGTTGTCCGGATCACAATCATCTGCCAGTCAAAAAGTTGTAGGATGAGTTTAACATCAGCGGAAACCCTTTTACTTAGCCGTTTCAAAGCATTGACAAAGGTTAAGGTACGTGCGTTCATGAACTTCGTATGGTCTTTCCGCTCTCATCTTCTCTAGACATGATGCACACGTTACTGGCACAGTTCTTATTCGCTTCTGGGAATATAGTACATACTACAAATTATTTCTTGTTCTGTCTAGAACGTGCATTGGAAGTTTAAGAATCTCACCGAATCCACTATTAAAACAACTATTGGAATATAACGTTCAAGGCACGCATACATGTGAAATTATGAACTGGTCCATGAATGTGCGTTATGTAGACAAATATACCATACCTCCTTGGTGGAGGGAGGTTGTTTAGAAAAAGAATCACACACTACCATATTGCCATCTGTCAATTCGTTGTAAAGATCCCTCCCTATTTGCGCATATTCAAACCACTGTCTATTCAAGACAGTGACGATAGCGTATCACCCTTGTTCTTTAGAAACCATATGTGCATGTTTGTAAGCTTCCTTGTTTCATAGCACATGTTTCGGGGTTACGCAAACGATTCCCTATTTATGATGTGATGTACTACGACCTTATGTCTGGAAATGGTCTGGAGGGCAAGCCACACTCGTTGCTTTCTTCTTGCATATTTCATACTCACAGTTGGACCAATTCTTCGTCATTACAGGCACATGCGGCGAAAGTCCTCAAGCATCGGGCTTCTTTGGCGGAGAAAAGCTCTAAGCGAGATTTGGAAGATGATACACAGGAGGCCAAGAAATTGAAGGCTCGGCGTATTTTAGAAGCAGAAAGGGAGAAAGAGCAACACAAACAGGGAACCCACGCTTTCATTCAGGAGTCAAAAGATAATCTACTGCTAACGCGAACTGGAGTCGGCAGCAGTAATGCCAACGTGAGCGAGGGCAATAACGATCATACAAGGCCTATGACCAACCCGTCTCCTCAACATCAAATGCAACCTCACCGCCCGTCACAGTTGGATATAATGAAGGCTGGTACTCAGAAATCACATAGCCATGTGCACGGTCACAGCCATGCGGGGCAACGTCCTCCTGACAAACCGTTGGAGTACTATCTGCAGGTAATCACAGGTCATGCAGTATTGACGGTTCGTGCAGTTCGTTTGTTAGATTCTCTTGAGTATACTTATTTTGTCGACATTTCTTTTCTGTTCGGTTTGTTCCCTTAGTTGTATAGTTTGGTATTGCGTGCATTTATCGAAAGTGAATTAAATGTATAACTTACATTTTATATTCTAACATGGTTTGGACATTCTAAATACTAGTTGTACACTCTCAAATCTACATGTGCATATTCGTATAAATGTTGTAGACTGTGTACGTCGGCGATCTTAATCCGGCGGCCACCAACGTACAACTCGCAAATGAGTTTTCGCCGTTTGGGAGGGTGATTGAGATCAAAATTATTCCTCTTAAACGCTTTGCATTCGTAACGTTCGAATCTGCGCTTTCCACTGAACACGCAGTGAAGGGAATGAATGGCCGCATGTGTTGTGGCGGGCCCGTACGTGTGTATAATGCAAGAATACCCGCTAAGTAAGTGTATATTTTTTGTTGTCGTCTGATGGTCTTCGCGTGAAACATAAGTCGTTTCATCACGTGGTACGAAACATTAGTGCAATCTACTCATGAGATACCCTTAATAGATTATGTGAATCCGAGGTACGTTTTAGATAACAGGGCACAATTGGAGTCGTTTTTTTGCTACTGCCTTCATGCGAACAAGCTGATTGTTAAGTGTTGGTGATCCGCATATATAGCATTTTGAGGCTTTTATAGATACGGGACAGCGACCTATGAAATCCGCACTAACAACAACACGACTGGCACAATGATTGTGATAGTGAAGTGTTCCTTCGATCTTAACTACCGTTAAATCAGGATGTATTGTACTCATACCAGTCGATGTCCTGTTTTCTTCTTCTGATATTTACACACAGTCTTAAGGATCACCACAATCAATATCTCGCTGCTATGCGCCAGATGCATGTGAATACTTCGAGTTCTCCACGACAGCAAGGGAGTTCACCACGGCAGAGTCAAAGCGTCCCTGGAACAGCTTCTCCTCGACAAAACGTATCGAGTTCTCCTCGTCAAAGCGTATCGAGTTCTCCTCGTCAAAGCGTATCGAATTCTCCTCGTCAAAGCGTATCGAATTCTCCTCGTCGCGGTTTACTAAACTCACCTCACCAGGGTAATTCATCTGTACTTTCTGCTCAACAACAACAAAAACCTCAACTATCCAATCCTCCTAATGTACCACCACAACTGCCAAGAGTGTCATCACAAGACTCGGAGAACGAAAGATCACAAACTGATTTCTCCAAGATAGATTCCTATGAAAATTCGCATGTACAAGAAACAAGTGTTCCAAGTATGAACGAGACTGTCGATCAGACTGGTCATCGAGGATCTCGGGTTAATCAAGGTATATTATGACGGAATAGATACGCGTCTTCGCTTTATACTCTGGTCTTGTCCGACCATGCGATGTATAATATATTTGTGTACAATTATTTTGTTTCGTGCTATGCAACAACGGGAAGTCTTATCAGATTTGTCTTATGTCTTCAGTATACGTTGAATGTTCGTTCATCTCAACAAAGGCTCATAGTATAAAAAATTGATCGAACTTTGTTGTGTTGGATTAAAAATTGATACACAATTATAACACCCGTTTATCAAACGTTTTACCACTTAGACGGGTGACGTTTTCACATTTTCTTATAGATGCTAAATGTTCCTTTTTCTCTAAATCCCTGTATTTCACGTAAAAATCAGACTCCGCAACGGCAGCATCGACTGAAGAACACAAACAACAGGTCTGTGTAAACCTGTATTAACTCTTGCTTTGTGTTTTTGTTTCCTTTATTTCCTTTAATTGACAGTTTAATATCTGTTGCTTATTGTAGGATGCCGCAAACCAGACGATCCCTGACAGTAGAGCTTTGAAAGAATATAATAATATATAAAGAAATAAGACAAACAAACAAACGATTTATCATCCACACGAATTTGTGCTACTGATTGATTGACCAAGTGTACGTGCGTGTGTATATGTGTGTGTGTGTGTGTATATGTATATGTATATGTGTGTATGTGTTTGTGTGTATGTATATGTGTGTATATGTGACCTTTTCAGCAGTTCATCGAGTTTTCATTTCCTTTCGTCCATCCAACCATCCGTCCGTCCGTATTTTTGAGGGGACGGGTAAAGGAAGAAAGAAAAGAAGTAAAAAGGCAAAAAAAAAAAAAAAGGAAAAAAAAAAAAAAAAAAACCAGTACATCGTGTGGCAAAGTTTAGTTTTATTAAAGTTTGATGAAAGTGTGTTTGTTCTCTTAATATACTTCACCCATTCAGTCATACTTACTCACTTTGAAAGAGAGAGATTATATATAACTCTGTTCGTCTTAGAAAGCTAGCGCCACCACAATGCCTGCAGCTAATACTGCCGACTCGGAATTATCGCAAACGCGAACGGTATACATTAGTAATCTGAATGAAAAAGTAAAAGTCCCTGCTCTGAAGCAAGCATTGATCGCAATATTTTCTCAGTTTGGAGAGATACTGGATGTTTCTGCCAGGACCTCCCTTAAGTGTAAAGGGCAAGCTTGGGTGGCATTTAAATCTACAGAAAGTGCCGTTAGCGCTGTAGAAGCATTGCAGGGCTTTGTTTTCCACGAGAAACCTATGGTGTGTTTTCAGTTGTGTTTCGTCTTGCATTCTGTTGTATAATATGAAAAGTTCCCCATCTACAACTCTTTGTGATATATTCACACACGTTGCTTATGACTGCTTCCCTGACCCAGAAATTACAATATGCAAAAACGAAATCGGACTCAGTCGCCAAGTATGAGGGTGGTTTCGTTCCTCGTCCAAGACGTCCCAAAGGTGAAAAGTGGAGATTAGAAAAGGAGGCAAAGGATAGGGCTTTGCAAGCAACAATAACATCAAATAACGCACAAGGTGGCTGGGGACAACCAAACCAACAAGCAGAGGGGCAACAGTGGAATATGACACCCGGAAACAATGCTTATCAGCGAGATTCACAACAGCAGCAACGAACGAACTACACTGGACCGCCGCCAACAGCCACGCAATCAGCTCAAGTGCCAACCAATCCACCAAATCATATCCTTCTTTTAACCGGTCTCCCAGAAGGAACGACGCAAGATCTCATATTCAATTTGTTCAATCGATTTTATGGTCTCAAAGAGGTATAGTATATATATATATATGGTGTTTTATAATGGTTTATTTCTTTTGCATTGTCATACATATTCATTTTGCTTGAATGGAGACGATCACGACTCAATTTCTGAACATGAAACAATAGGTTCGTATGATTCCTGGTAGACATGATATAGCCTTCGTAGAGTATGTAGAAGAAAGTCAAGCATCAATTGCCAAGGCCCAACTCGAAGGAACTGATATATTGCCTGGGCACCCATTGAAGGTGATGTTTGCAAAGAAGCAGGCTTAAGTTGGCAACCGAAATACTATATAAATTCAAACTGTACATGATTTGTATCTGTACGGTTGGGCTGCGTTTATTATTTGTTAATTAATGGTACTAAAGGGATGTAAGTTTCCTTAGCGTGCTGTGCATCGCTGCCTTGTCTATTCCTTCGCATGCTTCAGAGGCCTGAAAAATGAAACAAACAGTTGTTATCAACGCAATCTACAGATCTAAACTTATAAATATGTAAAATCTTTCAAAACTATTGTACCTTCGTAAGCGACTCGGAGTTCTTATGTATTTCACTGAAAAGCGATTCAACTCGTTCTCTATCGGATTCTCTCTCTTCCTCCATTCTGGTGGTTATTATACGAAGCTGCGTGTGGGCAACGGGGTTTTGTTGTTGTATTTCATACCGAAATCAGCCACTACATTATATCCATATGATAAACTCAGCGATGAAAGACAAATGCAAGTACGGCGCGTACCTTTTCTAGTTCATCTTTCAGTTCTTGCACTTGTTTCCTCTTCACAGGAATTATATGAGAGCGTACAATGGTGTCTGCACCTGGGCTATATCGTCTGATTAAATGTAAATGTAAAGGTTACAATGTATTTTATTTGCTGGTAATTACTGAAAACCCAAGCACTACCACTAGACAACAGAAAGTACCTGCGTTTGGCATTTGGTGGCAAGGAATCATTTTGTTCTGCGTTTGATCGATCGATTAAAACTCCCAAATGATCTAATTTAGATTTCAGATCAGTTTCTTCAACAATGAGGTCGAATTCCTCCTAATAGTAGGTGCAGTGTAAAATACAGTCAAGCAGAGCAAGGTGTGGATGAGGCTTATACATTATCCAATATAGGACTAGCTTAAACTCCTTGTAAAGTACCTTCATGCTTTGGGTCAAAAAGGTTTTCATTCTGTCAAAAACCTCAATCAAAAAATCTTCTTGTTCATTGTCTACGTCATCGAAACATTTCTTCATTCTAGACCAACTACAATCGAATGGGACAGACAAGCGGAAAGTGTGAAATTAATAGCGAGATAACTGCGCAGATTGACCAAGAAATGACAAATAGTAAGCGACACAATAGCATAGTTTATGTCATGGATGCTGGGTAGGGAGGAAAATGTAGTAACAAGTCGTAAGTACTGTTTGTCCGGGTATTAGACGTTTTAGTTGCACAATGCCACCAAACATATTAGACTAGCAATGAAAGACTGCAGTGGTACAAGAATGGAAAAGAAAGAGTGAGACGCAAAGAAAACACTTCTTATGAGTTGATCGCTGAACTACTAGTTATTAATATCGCTATCCAGTGGCGCCACTTGATAGTCACCAAGAAAACAGTAATAATTGTTAGCTCTATACCTGCAACATGTGAGTGCTTTTCCTAATGCGGCGTCCTGTACTTCTTTCAGTTTACGATAAAGCCGACCATAACCATTTTTCGATAAATCAAACTGATTATCTTCAACTTCTATCGTTTTTATAGCTTCCGTAGTAGCGAATTCATTGGTCGGATCTGATTGTGAAGCCGGAACTACGACTGCATCTTGTTCCGAAATAACCTTACTTTCAACAGAAACATTCAGTTTTGGAATATTTTCTTCTGAATGAGTGATTGAAGACTCCGTGGAAGACGCATTAGTGGTTTCTTCTTTGGATAATTCACTCATAATGTTTTTTGGTTCTTGCAAAGATATCTTCTGATAATCGTTTGCAAGTGAGCGTGTGAGCGTGTGAGTATGTAAGTGAGTGAGTGAGTGTGAGTGAGTGAGTGTGAGAGTGTGCGAGTGTTTGAGTGAGTGCACTGTGATAATCTTAGTTTAACTTTGTTTTTTGGCGGTAAACAATCGTTTCGTTATAGTCAATGACAGACTGTTCACAGCACATATGTACTTATATCCTTCCTCATTGTCTAAACAGCCACATACATAAGCTTATCCTTATAAGACCAATGTATGGTACCTGGGGTTGCCAATCTCATAATAAACAACTCTCTCTTCACTTTTCACTAACGCTAAAAGAAGGGAGAATTGTTTTCCCTTTTATTGTCCGCATCTCGACAATAAAATTTTCAATAGTCTAATTGTTCAGCCTATCCTTTCAAAGAATACCCTTTCAATGTGTGTCTGCGAACTATTGGTTACTGCCTTCGGCCGAAAAAGAGCTCGTTCCAAATCAGTTTAGTGCTGTTCAGAGTCTTATTTGTTGAGAATTCAATGCTAACTCCAACGTCTTGAATGCCTTTATCAGTGTTAATCTTACATATTCATTTCTCGAACTTTTGTTAAATTATTCAGCAAATATATCTTCAAATGCATGTTTACTCTATTTTCCATCTCCTTCACAAGTCAAGTAAGTAAGTGATCAGTTTGGATGAACTAGGGTAGTCAATGTGTCAGTTTGTGATGCATTTCAGCGTTTTCTCGGAAACTCACTGACTTTTCGTATTACAAGGCAAATGAAAATAATTTTTATTATAATGACCGATAATTTTAGATATCAATAAGCACACATGAGCAATCAATTGTACTGCACCATAAATCTGCTGCCAATTAAGCAATTTGATTATACTCTATATTTTTAGCGTTCGGCAAGGCTAAAAAAAATGCAGTTTCTCTGTATAATTTGTGCGTTTAGACGGTGAGTTTATGTAATTTTGACTGTTGTACAAGAATCTAGTAGTCAACTAGACATGAAGAATGTGCCAACCGCTGTTAAGGTAAGCAAGATTGATATGACGAACATAAACGTGGTCATAGCTTTCCCACTAATAAACTGTACTGTATAGGGCGTCACAGACGACTGAAGAGTTCCAAACTTTTCAACACAGTAGTCAATAGATACAAGCTGTTATAAATCGCAGAACAACGTGGAGGAAAGATAGATGTTAGTTATTTTTCACAAACATCAGCAATATCAAAACGATTTGTTGAATAATTAACTGTCCTTTTACGGAATATTTTGCATAGAATTAATGGAAAATATAAGAATAGTTAGTTGATTGAACCACATCCTGCCTTCACGCGTCACAAATAATGGAAACTATACATCAGTACAAAACAAACGACACGAAGCCTATAATTCAACTTTTGGTATGAGTGTACCAACCTGTAGAGAACATGGCAATATCAAGCTCAGAACAAATCCAAACATTCCGGAAAGAGTGAAGATGATCTCAATCTTCTTAAAGAAAGTGGCCAGTACTAAAGGTGGGACTAGACACAAGAGTCGAGATATCGTCTTGATATTGGAGGAACCAAACTATTGTTACGAATTCGCAAGTTAGTGCAGGATTTTTGTTCAATTCCAATGTCGAAGTTAAGATATACGAATAAATTTAACAGCAGTTCAACAACAAACGGGAATACTCACGACTTAGAAACTTTTAACTGTTATCATTGCGCTAATTTCGTAAAACGCTAAACGTACGAATTCGATACATCAAATTCCATGGCACATACCTTCTCGCTGAGTTCATGGGGAAGTAGGCCCATCATATTGTCTCCCAGTGTGATCGACACCATTGGGTACGCTGGCATTAAAATAAGGACATCATTTAACACATCAAGAATTTTAATTAATTTACGAAAACAGAATCTTTATCAAGAACGTAGGTTCACGCAAAGACACGAAGCAGTGCGTTCATGTGACCCAGCTCTTCGTCATTTCAATATTTCTTGACGACATGCTCAAGCACATTATTATCATACGGTACCTTGCCAATGATTAAAAGTCTGACAGTACTCACATACCCGAGGTAACGTTCACGACGGGGAAAAGCATAACAATGAGCTGGACTACGATAGCTGTGTGATTAAGCGGGCACTTATCCCATCCACCACCACAAGCTGTGTAATCATTCCAGTTCAGTGTCACTAGCGGATTAACGTGCTCGAAGGCCAGTGCTCCAAGTACACCTGTGGAATCGGCAAACCAACTAAATTAGCATATTGTAACCTGTGTGTCATCTCGAAATATACCAACATTGTAGGTGATTTGACTTGGCAACACTCTGACGTCAGCACGTGAGTGGTAACATGCTTTCAAAATACATACAAAAGACATGTATCGCTAAATACCAATTTAAAGAAAAGGTAACCTTGACTCTTCGAGTAGGACATAGACTCAAGTTAACAAACTGAATAAACAAAAACTTCGACTAGCGAGCGGTATATCGCACGCATTTCTTAGTCTAACTTTTGCTTAGGTATATCTGTATTTCACAATTACGTGTAAGGTACTTCGTGGGATACTACAAAATCGCATATTACAGTGCGTAACATAAACAGGGAACTTTCTATATAGGACAAAACGATTACATGCCTAGAACATAGTACAAAACGACTGACGTGAAGAGAGCGATGAAGGTGACGCGCCTGGCCTGATGTTTATCAGTGAGCGGTTGGATGGCATCTGGGATGTTGTACTGGCATGTGATTGCAAGCATACATGGTCCAAATCCCATTGCGAACCTATTGAAGTCGAACAATCCAATTTCTTCTACTCGATCAGCCACTTCTTCCTGGATTAGCACATTAGTATGTAGTATTTTTTTTTTGGTATGCTTATACTATGTTATCTAACCACTTGATTCGACCAGACTGTTATGGAAATACAGGTAGACTCGTAGTATACATGATCAGCGAGAGGCACCTACAGATCTGACACCATATACAAAGAGATGTTTGTAATATCTATTATTAATCTCCATGTTGCAGTATTTACCACGAAGAATACCTACGGGTATTGCGCTCAGTGGAGTAAGACCGGTAAGAACAGACACAGCAGTTATAGAAAAGGTCATTTGCATGGAAATAGACTACATATTTTATATCACCACGAAGAGATAGTAAACTACAAATCACACAACGTATAAGATTGTATCTCTCACCTCAACATAAATTGACAAACCTTCGAATCAAAGCTAAGCTTAATTATGAGTGTGATGACCATGACAAAAAAGGCAACAACTCTGTACGCAGAGAGCATCTTTTGGACAAGCGCTTGGTCGCCCAAGTCTTGCAAGCCCAAAGTAATTACTATGCAAGCAAATATCTGTAATGGGATAACTGTGATTAATGAACGTCGAGAACAATAGGTAACATACGGCGAATATTCTGAAATCAGGCAATGCAACATGCAAGAGTCATATTTCTGTGGTAAAGTAACCAGGTGTGAGTAGCATACCGCCATACAGACGAAATAGGAGGCTTCACAACGATTGGAGTGGATGGATGCATAGACATCGCACTCGTCGTGAAGAACGTATGTGAAGAAGATGGCAGAAACTGACGACGAGAATATAGACGCATATAACCATAGAGTACCCATGGCATAGGCAGTCATTACAAACTGTGTTGTATTCTGTAGCGCTCTGAAGTTATTAGAAAGCACATACGTTGCATTCAAAGACAGCAACTTAAAAATGCAAACAATGGCATATGTATACAAACGCTTGTCTTTAGCAAGAATACTAGAAAAGAAACATACGGTCCAGAAAACAAAGAAGATAATCCAGTAAAACCAAACTTTCTGTACGTCATCTCATGCACAGGCACATTGCTACGGTTTTCGAGAGCTGCTGACACGCCCTCCCCACGTGCAATGACCTCTAGCGTATAGTTCAATGAAATAAAGGCAAAACCCCCACCAGCAAGAAGTAGTATGGAAGTGAGTCCGAGACCAGTAGAAGTAAATGCAAAAGGAAGACCAAAACATCCAGTTCCTTCGAGTAATTTTTAGCAGGAAAGTGATAAAAAGAGTATTATAGTTCGCAATTAGTTTGAAAGTGCTTCTGCTGGTTGCACTTGAGCTTGCAACACCACGCTCTGGTGGGTGCACAATCCAAGAGCATTATGAGCTAGACATCATATCGACAATGCAGTCCACATTGTTAGCATGCAATGGAAAATTCAAAACAACACTAGATCAAACGCTCGTCAGTGAGATCTTTAAACGATTGACAAATTTCAGTACTAAGACCTTGCACGACTATAACTATATGGAACTCATTTTGAAGATTAAAGTTGAAATTCTGACATAAATGACCAGATAATATAATATTTTCCAAAATATTTTACAAAATACATAAGAGATAGTAGCAGAAGAGCCGCACTCTATGTTCCTGTGAGCATCTTGATATTATGAATGGAATAATTTTCACTGGTACAAGTTCGCTCACCTATTATATAGTTGAGACAAACGGCGACCGCAGTTGTATTTGAGAACGGGGTGACACCTAATTCCGTTGCCTGTTCTTCATGCACATCCGTGAAACCATGGTGCCCTTCTTGAAGCAGAGGCCTGCGTTCATCCTGTGGGACTTCAGTCATAATCCTAATTGTGTTTGGTTGTGTTTTAAAGCACAAAGCATATATATACAACCACATGACCCACCCCTCCTCACCCAGTCAACCCATGCATATATATATACACAAACACATCACCACATACATACATACATACATGCATACATACATACATACATACATACATACATACATACATACATACATACATACATACATACATACATACATACATACATACATACATACATACATACATACATACATGCGTACATACAAGCTCTTAACGCACTTTAGAGGAGGGGAAAGAAGGTTATCTACTTCACTCAAAGTACTTGCTTACATCATCTAGCATTCTGTTTCCGCTTGCACGATTGCAACGTGTACGCTTTACGCTCATTCCGTTTATTCTGTGGCGCTGTCAATGCAAATAAGGGGTTTAAATATATCAAACGAAAAACAGAAGTGATGGATGGATCTCGCTCTTGCATTGAGCATTCTAGATGGTAAGGTTTTCTGAACCTTCATTCATACTGTGCGCGGCATTCTTTTATATAGTGGTTTTACAATCAAACACTATGAAGTAGTCACATTTAGTAGTACGCCGCACTGGTGCTCGAGTAGTTTCTTTCTGTTAATATTTGGTCTTATGAGAATATGAATTCGATAATTCACTACAGCGATTTCAATCAGGACAACAATTATTTTTATTTTGCGCTGCACGTAGCATGTGTATAGTGTCTAACGACAGGCTATTCTATATGTTGGTTTGTCCATAGGCTGATTGGAACTGGCGTCTTTTATTAAAATCACCTGTATGCGCATATAGTTTATCTGAGTTCACGATACCTGCTTAAATATACCTTCTTTGCTGGAACCAATGCAAGTCATAATTGGAGGTGCTCTTGTCGAGGAAGAGGGCTGTGATTTAATAAATATGCCGTGTTGGTGAAAGAACGTTTCACTATTCTTCTGTGTTCCCTGGTAGAAAACTCTGAATACCCTTTGCATGTGTATAGTTCTGCTTCGCTTTGTAGCAATACGGATTCCCGTGTACACATTTGTTACCACATCGGGAGGTACCATCCGCGGCCTATGCGTTTGTATCCCTGTGTATTGGGTCACTAATTCCTTGTACTTACTTTATCTCAGTCTTGGGGTTGCATTGGTTGTATACGTTGGTACGTTTATTTGAAACGGGAACTTGTTCACAAAATTAGACATAGCGAAGCTTGGTTCGTTTACAGTGATGGGAGCAGCTAAACTCTTCAGGAGGATTTTCGTATCCCCAATTGCGTATTTGTGATATATTGATTTCCAGCTCACACGTAATATACGCTGCCGTCATAAATTCTCTAGTAACATATGCGCTCATGCCTAGCATGTACCGTAATAAACCCTCTTCAATTATTGTCGTACACGCATGCATGCACTCTCGTGCGAATCGTGAGGCACTCTCAGGCAGAGTACAATCGGGTGCATGGGGGAGGAGTTGTCACTGACACATTGTCACGACAGATTGCTATTGTGCTTCAGGACATACTACTATATATCTGCAGTTATAGGGGCATTTATTGTCGAAGATGAACCAAAAGATGTCCTTCGTATGGCGAGTGATCTTACTTTTTTCCTTCGCGTTCATACTGAGGTACGATTATTTGGGATATATTCAATATAATAGACTACCGTACGCACTCCAAATCGAATTCTAGCCAAGCCGCCGACACCCTCTTCGTCCGCGAGCGAAGAGCTGAGTTGTGTAGTTCCAACTTCGGAAATGACCAAGGACATACGCTTCATGATTGAGAATGATCTTTACGATGAATTCGAGAACGATAGCTGTGCTCAAGATATGCATACAGACCTAGATGTTCTCCGTCCTAACAATCGCACCGAAGGAGTTGGGCTGGTTTACGTACCCACTCGAAGGTCTTGTGATTTTAGCCTGTCACTAGATCAAGTGTTGGTGATAATATTTTCTCATTACGTCAAGGCGAGAACGTCAAGGCGAGAACGTCAAGGCGAGAACAATGTGACTTTGTATGCCTGAGACCCAAGAAATGACTGCATACAGTGAGTGATATATTGTCTGTTACTCGTGTACCATGGGGGGATGTGGGGGTCTCCTCGTATGCGACCATCACACCGGTGCATTCTACACCCGATGTAACAAACAAAGCCCGACAAACGACCTCTACTACACTGCAAAAACATGGCGTCTAGTCTGCTATTGATGTGTATACTGGAACGATGGATACACTTGGCAATTTAAATGTCGAAACCTTACATGCTATTTAAAGAACTAGATCCTGAGGCTAAGCGGCAGCTTCGTGTAATTATAGCAACACCTACTTGAAAATATCTGGAGGCTGTTATTCATTATCTAGCGACATGCGTATATTGATTTGTCGTTGATTTATCAAAGGAATGACGTTATTTATCGGTTTAACAAGAGCATGTTACTTTAGAAATTATGTTGTAGAATGGACGATGAGCTGGATATGACATTTTTGAGATTGCTTCATTCTTATTATTAGATGAACAGAAATACAGTGCCTTGTGCACTGCCAAGTCATAACAGACGGGCTTATTCAGTACGGAGAAAAACTGTGCTGATGTAACCGTGAATGATAATTTCAAATAACAAGAGTGATAAATCCTTTGCAGACGACTTAAATGAACGGGGTACTGTAAACGTAATTTACTATCTGCAAATCAAAAATATTGCATAAGTCTGAGATAATGCCAGTCGACATCCGTGGGTACGACGGGTGAAGGTAGAAATAGGGAACCATTCTAGTACAGTTGATATACTCAACAATATTTAATACATAGAATTCGGTTAGGATTCACCGAAAACATACAACGCAGACCTACGAATACTAAAGTTACAATTTATCTGCGTTCATACGTATCACCATTCGTCCATGTGATATGTAGTTATCCAACGATACCGGCGGTATGACAGGGACAACCGCGGACATAGACACGACACCGTACATATTTTGAGTCTTCCCCTTGGACCTTCGTGAATCATCAAGCCGTGATAGAGGCGAAGGCTGATGAACAAAACAAAAACAATACGGTGTGAACTGCAACGCTGGTCGCTCTACGCCAATCGTAATTTAAAGTCCGCATTATCATCGTTACAACGGAGAAATCAGAGCTAGTCGAATACTCATCCGAGGCTTGGTATTGGTGTCTCATTAATGGTATTCTTACCCACCATCGATAATTTTAAGGCAACTGCAGGTCCGGAATCCAATCCTGTAGGAGGAGGCACAACAAGCTCTCTGTCTGGCAATGCCTCACCATTAATAACTTTTATGACTTCCTCACCACTGAGTGTCTCGTACTCGAGCAAAGCTTTCGCTAACAGGTGAAGTTTATCCTCATTATTGCGCAATAAGTTTAAGGCAGTTTCATAGGCCTCTTCACAAATAGACTTGACTTCTGAATCGATTATTTGCCTCGTCTCATTGGACAAGTTGTCGCTTTCTATATCATGAACTACTTTCCCAATTTTTTTGCTGTAACCAAGCTTGCATACCATATGCATAGCAAGATTCGTCGCGCTTTGTATGTCTGAGCTACATCCTGCAGTTTGGCAGGCATTGCAAGCAATATATTATTACCTGCAGATCGTAGCTTACGTGCAACTTACATTCAAAACACACTTCGCATTCGAACACAAAAACCACATTTTACAGCGACAACCTGAATTAGAAACAACTGGAAGGAGAAACTAACACATACCGCTGGACACATCATCGTCCCCATACATAAGTTCTTCAGCAGCTCTACCGCCCATGGCACTTTGTAGTGTTGCATGATACTCCTTTTTCGAAACGGATGTACTATCTACATCAGGAAGGTATTGGACCTAGCGATGCAAGAGATAATTCATGAATGCCCAAACGAAAATCTTGGTAGAGTCACCAAGATTTTTATAGAAGACACTGGAAACATAAATCCTACTAGCCCAGCATTTCTAGAATTTCTGCATTCCTACCAACTTCATAGTAAAACAGCCACTCTCCCAAGTGATATAAATTGGTACCAACATGTAAAATACTGGCACGCACGTTGGGACCACAACACTTGCGTCATGCAAAAACGATACAAATGATCGTAAACATAAAATTATACCATTCCTAGAGCATTCCCTCGACATAGAATTGTGGCCTTATATACTGGTTTAGACGCTGGATTGAGTGCAGCTACCAGTGCATGTCCACCTTCATGGTAGGCCGTCTAATTAAAACGAACAGGGAAAGTCAGAGTTAGTCTGAAGACAACAAATTGGAATCATGGAAAAAAATCGCGACTGGACGACCGCACGTAATGTACACAGATACAACGCAAAAGTACGCTCATGATACGAATAACTTTGTAAATGATCAAATACAAGTGGCAGATGGGAATTTAAAATGCGCACCTTTTTTCGATTTTCCGCCGTAATGATGCGCGATTTGTTTTCAGCTCCCATGCGAATCTTATCCAACGCAAAATTTAGTTCTTCAACGCATACAAGATCTTTGTCCTCTGTTACCAATACACAGTGAGGTATTGTACGCAATTAGTGGTAGTACATACATACTACTTGGATTGTGCCAGATATAGATTACATATATCATACCCATTGATGCTTTCAACGCAGCTTGATTGACCATATTTGCCAAGTCGGCACCCGACATGCCAGATGTAGCTCGCGCTAAAACTTTGAGGTCCACCTCCGGATCCAAAGTCACAGATTTTATGTGCTGCTCTAGAATCTCCAGACGACCTTTCGTATCGGGGACGCTTATGTGAACCTTTTTGTCGAACCTAAAATATGAGTATGACATTTAGAAAACCGAACGAAAACATACGCACACAAAATTTAAAATTTGTCTAGGATTGTCTGTGCTTAGGGCAGATCTCTATAGCTTTCTTCGCTTAGCTTTTTTTATCCTTCCTATATGCACCTTTTTAATACATATTTCTTCTAGGGAAACTACTTAAACATGACTTTTTTAAAATTCATAATCACAAGCATCACACCCATCTGGAGGTAAAATTGGAGCTGAGGTTAATATTTGGTCAACATTAGATTGAATAAGAAAGGCAGATATACCTGCCAGGTCGAGTCAACGCTTCGTCTAACAGCTGAGGAAAATTGGTAGCACCTACTACAATAACACCACTGTTCTGTTTGAATCCATCTAGCTCCACCAAGAGCTGATTGAGTGTCATGCGTGAGTAGTTCCCACCTTCTTTCGAGTTACGGCGTCCTCTATAATTGGTGTATTCGTAGCGTTAGAAAGCTCACAGCAGAGCAAAAGGGAAGAAATAACTTGCGATCCTAAATGAAGAGTAGCAGATGTATGAAAACAATCATACCCAATAGCGTCGATCTCATCTATAAATATGATACAAGGCTGTACTTTCTTGGCCGCCTCGAATAGCTCCCTAACCCGTCGAGCTCCCACACCAACAAACATTTCGTCAAACTCAGACCCAGAACAGTAAAAGAATGGGACGTCTGCCTCTCCTGCAATAGCTCTCGCCAGCATAGTTTTACCAGTTCCAGGTGGTCCCATCAACAAGAGACCCTTCGGGAGTTTCCCTCCCAACCGCGTAAACTTCTCTGGACTGCGCAGGAATTCGACGACTTCGACCTATGATTGATTTACAAGGTAACCTGAACGTTAGCAATATGCCACGTCTTCGAAATCCTACTTATCGTAAACTCACACACGTAAACAAGTAAAAATTAAAACATAGATAACGTGTACTGATTGCTAAAAGGAGTACACTCCAACTATATTACATACCAAATCTTGCTTTGCTTCGTCACATCCTCTTACATCACTAAATTTGAAACTTTCTGTTTCATCAGCATGAGGTTCCACATCACTCCGCATGCCACCCATACTTTTTCCAAACCCAGAACCGTCTTGAAACACTGCTAAGAAAACGGAGAAAAACACTAATGAAGAAATCATCTGGTAACCCAGTTTCTTCACAAAATCGAACCTAGATGCCTGGCTGTGAACTACAACAGGTAGAGGAGACTTAAATCCGCCTTCCGCACCAAGAATCCCACCAAGGGTGTTCGTCGATTCACTCGCACTCGCACTACTACCGTTTGTGGCATTCCTCAACCGTGACACAGCAGATGCGACATTGCTAGACTCTAAGCGATTGGACGACACTACAATTATGAACAAATCACTGAGTGAGACGGGGTGGTGTGGCGGAAGCGTTCATGGTACAAGGAAAACATACGTTTACTACGAATTGTTGTATTACATACCACCTTCAATCAAACCACTTACTATTATAACTTGCCGCTGTGGCATATTAGGAAATGCATGTTCGCATCAAATAAAAATCAAGAACTTTCTACGTTAGTGTACCCGTAAAGCGCCATTTCAATCTAACCATGAGAGAAAGCAAAGTACGATCATGTGTAGCCTAACTAAGTGTTCCATGTATTACGAATATGCACAACGTGAAACGCAAGATAAACCTAGGAAAACAACAAGACAGACTTACCCAACGACTTGATGTACTCGTTTAAACAATGCTCGTTGATTGCGAAACGACCACTTTCATATCTAGCAATAACTTCTGCGTGCTCACCAACTCGATTGAGCTCCTGTGAATAATGATATACATATGTATGCAAGAATAATCATATTAATGTACGAACAAACAGTTTTACAAAGAATAGAAATTACGCACAATTTCAAACCGCGCACAAACGCCAAGTTCACAACTCCGCCAGCCTTTCCATTTATAACTAAATCGTTTTCAGCTACATAAATTGTGTTTCTCACCTTTAACAGCAACGCTTGCTTCACCGCATCTCTCGGGCTAGACTCCGCCGCCGTCTCTAGACGACTTAGTCGTCCCACACCCAGAAATTTTCTTCGTATAACTGTAGCCACTCCCCGTGTATATACTCTTGTGGTTTCATATGAGGTCTCGCCGAAGACAGTCGACGCTCCACACTTGGTAAAAATCATCCTTGCTAATGACCGCGTCTTAGAGAACTTACTATTTAGTAAGAACGGCAATGATCGCGCACATGCTTCCGAATTTTTTAGTACGTCGGCAGAGCGCGTTACATACTGAAGGATATGACAAGCAGCGCAATGTTATTATCAAAGATAGATTAAAATTAATAAACTTTACAAGTGGGAGTATGAAATCGGCCAAAGAACACTTAGACACATTGTTCTTGAAGAAATATTCAGACCATTCGACTCGAAATATACCTTTTGATTCGTACATGCAAACGAACATCAATTCAAAGTAACCTCTACAGTAACACGGAGATATACATTTCTATGATGATCAGTGCAGGGTTACGGTATATCAACATGTAAGAAGAAAACAGCTTACGTACCTGAGGTGCATGATGACCTAAACGCAACATGGTTAAACTAACAGAGACAGCATGTTGAAATCAATAATAAATCGAACGAAATTCTTTTTCTACGTCGCGAGGTGTGTCATGTTCGCACATTTTTTTGTTAACAACATACTGTACAAACACACACATACATAAAAAGAATATATAACAATACTAACAGATATACATACATTCGCCCCGTCTTCGTACTCCATTCACGTACGTAAGCCAGTCATGGTGCGCTCAGCGACGCCAGTGCATAATGACGGATGTTGTGTGTTTCCTTTCTGTGAAGGTGAAGAGAGGCAAAGTAACCGATCAGTTCTGTCGTGCAGTGGGAGCAACTGTGAAGTTAGAGTACACCCAGAATGCTACGGGTTGGATGAAAGAATAGATAATTTCGAGTGCGATCGGTGCAAAGATGGCAGTGTTCAACAGGTCGCGTGTGTGCTATGTCCCGGCAGCACGGGCGCATTTCGGAGAACTGTTGATGGCGAATGGGTGCATATTATATGTGCAATATGGACGAAGTGTGACTTCTCAGACCTGGAACTGCTTTCAGGCATCAACATTAAGAGTTTGACGTATCCTTCTGCCTCCATCGAAGTATGATTTGGCTATAATAATTCCTATGCAGCCTGCAGTATGTTAGTAGGAAATGCAATCAAGATGTCTTTGTACATTCAGCAATGTATTTGCATGCCAAGATTGTGCGCGTGCTGAAGCGATAGTTGAAGTCAATTGTTCGTACTGCATATATTATATATATTCATGTCCTTAACCATTTATTGCAATCAATTTATCGGATTTGCTAACATACTACGAGCCAATGTCTCTTTCGTTGTGTGATAAGAACAATCAAACTGTAAGTCTTTAACTATGCCACTTCCCGTTCTCTCTCCCCGCCCCCCCCCCCCGCCCCGCACGCCCGATTCGTTACAGGGATGTTGTATCTGTAAAGAAAAAGGACGAGAGTCGAAGGCTGCTACTGGTGTTACTATACCGTGCAAGAAATCGTCCTGCAGTCTGTACGTGCATGTGTCATGTGCGCAATCTAGAAGGCTTCTTCGATTCTCTTTCAAAGAAGATATGGTGTGTGCAGCATACTGCCCGAAGCATGGTAGTCGACAAGATCCTGAGAAATCGAAGTCCAGTGGAAGTAGTAGCACTACTGGCAAATCATTATACAGACATGACTTGAAGTTCACCTCCAACTCAGTGGCTGCGAACTCGTCGAAGGAGGAGGAAAAGCAAACCGCTCAAGCTGGCCACGCAAGCACAATGACTGAAAAACGTGAACACAAAGAATTAGATGGACTTTCAGTTAATAGTGAGAAGAGGAGACGGGTTAGAGCAAGTTCGGCCGCGGAAGGTGAGGAAGACAGTCAGAAACCAACGTCGAATGACGATGCTTTACGAAACTCTGTGGACAATTTTTTACAAAATCAGTCCTTAGATGTTAAAGAGTTCGTAGAATCTAATGTTTTTGGTAACAAGGAGGCGTATGTTCACGTTTTGCCTCAAGTACAACAATTGACAGCTGCAAACAAAGCGCTTGAAGTCAGAATTAAAGCTTTGGAGGAAGAGCAGAAGGCTTTGAAGGGTTTACAGCAAAAGCTGGCTGTGAAACGCTCTGATAAAAGTTCGGGTGTAGACAAAAATTTAAACGATAATCTTTTAACTGCCATTCTAGCTATTTTCGGGGCAATCCACGATCAGGATATTGATGTTTTTATGAATATTAAGGTATGGTATTTCTTCTATTCGATCTGGCCCTTCTCGCACATATGCACTTTTCATTTATAATTATCCTTGCCCTCTTCGCTATTATACAGGACAAGGATAACTTTATTACGAGTGTGTTCGATGAATTGAACCGAGAGTCAGAAGATGGTGCAACATCAGCTTCACGAGATAAACTGATTCGTTCCGTGATACGCAAATCGATTGAAGACTTCAGATAAACTTCATTGTTGCTCTTACTGACATGCTAAGTATGTACGAAAATCATTTCTTATTTCCTACTATTTACTTGTGAATGAGCTTTGCTCGGCTAGTTGCGCGATCAACGGGAAGCTCTTTTGGACCATAGGTATAGCCCAGCCCTTGTTCTGTTTCTGTAGAGCTTTTACGTCCCAGTTTTCTGCCGAAGTCCATGGTCCACAATTTTGAACCTCGCTGTGTTTCTGTTAATGTGGTGCGGGTACGTTTGTCTTCGCTATTCCGTCGTTGATCTGGGCATTTTGGCGACGGTAGTTTGATCTGTTGAACACATTCGTTGTCGTTGCTTGGTCTCCTCTTAAGACCGTTGAGGAGAGTCACCGACATTTTGCGAAGTCTTTCAAGCCGGTTGACCTTGTGATCTTGGTAGTGTACATCAGTCCCATCCGTTCTCGAAGAGAACCACAATTTAACAGACACTTCTGCAACTCTGTATGGTGTGATAAGATGGTAATGAAATTAAGTCACAGAAGCCGTGATTTTGCTGCCAGAAGTGGTCAAGGAAATAGAGTAAATTTACCTTTCTCCTTTCTTATTGATTAGTGTTGCCCATTTTGTTGGACAACATCCAGAAGACGACGTATTAGTCTCAGCATCCAAATGTAAATACAGGTCGCCAACTGTTCTCATCAATCGTTTGCCGTGTCCCACTCCCATTAGTTTGATCCTGATCTACAATTATATGTAAACATTAAGGTTAGAAACTGATATAATAGCCTTTTAAAATCGAGCGAGCAAGTATAAAAAAACTACTTACGGGTTTGCGTTTTGATGTAGATCCCATTCGAAACACTACTTGTTCAAAAATACCGAGTTGGCATGCTTCCCGAGGGGACTGCGTGTGGGTAATAAACTACAAAAGCAAAAAAGTATTAGTGTTGCACAGGAGGTAGTACTTGCTCATTGCGAGTTGGTGCAGTGATTTGAACTAATAAATTGCATAGCCTCAACTTACAGTTTGTGACTCCTGGTTCATGCAGAAAACAACTTTGCGTTGTTTAAGCACCTGTTTTCCCTCGTCTACCAATCTGAATCGGTGAAGCTGTAAGTGGAGGTTCGTACGTTGAGACACAACGTTGATATTAGAAAGAGACGTTCTGTTTAAGTCTTCGGACAACGAATCACAGGTGTTTCCGGTTCGCGTTTTTTCAAATTCTGTTTCCCCCGTGGATGCCGTTCCCTTTAAGTTATAAAGACGACTACTCGCACTACCTGAGCGATGCGTAGATAATCTCCGTTTCTGTTTGGTAAGCATCACTCTTAGGGTATCAAGAGAATGGTCAAGGGAATGTTTACGGTTGGGCGATGTTGGGTTACGTGTGGACAATGCAGGACCCGCCAAAGAGCATTTACGATTGGGTGGAGTCACAAGCTCGGCTGTAAGGTACGAAGACGAGCCAGCAGAATACATATCAGATGGATTTACTGATATCCTTGAATTCGACACACGCGGCATTCCATTCTTTAATGATCCGATCGAAGGATCATGCTGCGATGACGCCTCCAATACCTTACGCTGAGCTTTACTGTCCACTGGTAGGCCACCAACAGACTCTCGTCTTGCTGTTATTTCTCTTTCTTCAGTTCCCGGAGTGTTAACAGATGCAGCTCCCGAACAACCATGATCTCCGATTCTTCTCAACATGAGAAACTGGCTTCCACCTCGTTTTATTCCTCCTGCTACTGTCTGCTCTGAACTGGTTGGCGGTCTCGGCGCTGGACGTAGTGGTGGTGGTGATCTTACTGCTGTCAACGAGAAAACACTTTCAGACTTCAATGTATCAATAAATTTCTCACAAGGTTTCACTAGACAATTCTGTTGCTGTTGTTGCTGCTGTGCTGGTAAATGTGTCTTTCCTGTGGATTGTTCGTTGCTCATACAATGTCCATTTATATCTACTTCTGTATTGTCGTATAGTTCCGACTCCTCTTCTAATAACGATGGGTCAATAAATCTGGTTGATAATCTTACGTTCTCTTTCATGCGTCCATGAACTGATCTTCTTGCCGCTTTTCTTCCTTGTGAAGACCGACGAACGCAAAGACGTATGGACGTTTGGGATCCGAATGAAGTATTGCTTTGGCCGGATGAAGTGGATCTACGCCGTGTGTTTGCTGCTTCGCGATATGCAGTTGGGAACACTACCTCTTGAGTCTTCCACTCGTTTACCCCACTTTCCTCGTCACTAGTATACTCGTCTGAATTTTCAAAGTCATCGTCATCACTGTAGTGTCCAGAGGCGAGGTACACTGTATTTCCTGTCTTGTGAGTTAGCCATGGCGACAGACTTTGATTGAACTTTTCAAGCACCTGAGCACCATCGTTATCCGTAATCCTCTCAAATTGACTTTTCGTAGGATCCTCTAGAGGACTAACACCTTCCTCCCCTTCCCACGCATCGTATTTACGTCCTGGATGTTTTCGTGCAGTAATTTGTGTATGTGATCTACGGAAAGAGGAAGAGCTATGTGAAGATCGATAGGCGGAAGATCTTTTGGAAGACGCTCGCTTCATCATTTTGTCACTCAGTATTTGTGAGGTATGTGTTGAAGAAATGTTATTATATGATGCGTTCGCACTTGAGGGACAGCTATCAACAAAAAAGATGTCTGATTTACTGCCTGTTCTTCGTCAATGGCATGTGTAAATGTGATGATCTGAGCTAGTCTATAGATAAAATTGTCTACGATACTAGTATGCGTTCTGTCCGCTTACTGAAGAGTGTATGAATAATCGCCAGAGTTCGTCAAGCAACAATAAATAAAAAGACACTTGCCTCAGTCTTGTCTGTAACCGCTTCTATTTGAGTGAGTGAAAGAGTTAAGAGTGCCGTGTAAGTCAAGTGCACACACAGTAAGTGTTCGTTCGTTTACATCCCTATGAGAGTGAGTGGAGATGAGGAGGGGCTGTGGAGTGGAGAGCATCATAACCAGTTACTGATCGCAGCCGATAATAAAAAACGCTTCGAAAAGCCGAAAAGCCAATTCAGTCAGCCATACACAGCGCGAAGCGAACCTCCCCCTTCGAAAAAAAATAAAAATTCATTGGCTACCTTTTTTTAACTCCTCCCGTTGCCCTCAAACTTTTTTATTCTTATTATTGTTATTGTGAGGGCAGGCAAGCAGGCAGGAAGGAAGGCAGTGGTAGAAATCATCACATTTTAATGTTTATTGAGGCGTTCGTTGCAGAATCTCTTGGTAACCAGCGGTAACATTTGTTACGAAAAATCCACTTTGTTTTGATTCCTGTTGCATGGTCAAAACTAGCACGCAGTGGTAGTAGTTGTAGTACTAGTTGGTATGAAATTATTGCCACCGCAGTTTGTCACACCCCGTACATGCCGCTTTAAACTGTTCATGTGTTCTTCGCTTAAAAAGCCCCCACCGTTACACCAAATTTCTATTCTTATGCCCTCAGCTCGATCTCCAAGTGATATATTCTAATTACCGCCAATCATGTTCAACGTAAAAGTGGTAACGTAAACGGTTGAGATGTTCGTAAAAATAAACGAAAAGTATGCCTGCCGTCCAGTCACGGATTATATTTGGTTTGTAGAAGAAAAGAGAAGGGTATTCGTTACAACTCCTCACGCGCGTGCTGATATTCTTCTTGATTCTTGACCGAGTTCTCATCAAGATTTTGAGCACGATCGCTATTCTGTTCGCCGTCCATTGCACCGTATGAATTATGCCCTTCGACATCATTAACGGATGGCTTTACGACACCCGTCCGTACACTTTTGATCCATTCCTGAAGCGTTACCAAAGAGTACAATGATTTTGTTAATTTGTAAAGGAATACAGCTACTTCCTGAAATAGCAAATGTACACCACATACCTTCATGATATCCAGATCTCGCTCACCCTCAAACTCATATTGCGCACCATCACCTTTACCAAACATTACCAATGTAGGATATTGCTTCACTGGATAATGCTGGACACTACTGCGACTAGAATCGATTTTAGCAATTATTATCTCTTTATCGTCGTCGTAATACTCGGCTAAGAGCTTCCACTTTGGAAGTAAAACCTTTGAGTGATTGTCCCAAGGCGCGTCTGCCAGACATCAAGAACGTACAAGATTACAACCAGTCGAATAATGTTGCAAGAAGATAGATATACTAGAAGATAAAAATATTACATACAGAAAAGGATAAACGACCACGTAGACTTTTCTAGAGCTACAGTGTTGATATTAAAATCGTTCAGAAGTTTAACAGGTTCTGCATCCCAGCTATCTAATGGTTTGTTGCCTTCGGTTTCGAGTTCACCTTGAAGATAGTCTTCAACAAACTTTTCGATTTTTTCGCAACTCAGCTTTCCAGCAAGCGTATATTTCTGTTAAATATTACGGTTTCGCATAGAGTTTAAGTGGAAGTGTCTACTTGCTTGTATTGAAGCAACTTGAAAGAGAGGTACATAAGTATAAATCAACAACACTACCGCTTGAGTGTTTACTTCCACAATCCGCATCGTGGGCTGACTACCGGCAATGTCAAAAAACTGCATCACACCCTCAGCTTCGGCATCTTCATCGTCTGTGGTCACTGAGACAAACACTAACTGTGATGGGATAACAAGGTATATTCACTCTATTCATTAATGCAAAGAGTTAAAATGGTTGACAATCGCGATTATCTGGATGTGTACTAACCTCTTCCTTGTGCTTATTCGCTAAACGCATATAGCAGGTGTTGTATTCCAACAGATTATCCTTTTTCGCGAACAATAGAGCGTGCACTTTCAATTCAGACTTGAAGATAACATTTGAGTTCTGGTCCGAGTAAGGAATGACAATAGGAAGCCATTTGTCCTTCACAAAGTCAAAAATTTCGTCAAAGGTCCAACCCTTTTCCACATTCCCTACGGCTGGAACACAAAGGATGGCCACAGTACATAAAAATGCTCAAATAAAAAGCAGATATCAACATGTACGCGCAGATACAGGGAGACACGGACGCATAATACACAATATATAAAACGTACGTTCCAACTCGGTACGGTAATCATCATATTTCTTGAGAATGAAGATTTTGTCCTTCCCTTGGCTGTTCAGGTACTCACCCACTTCTTCCACGATGGAGTAGTAAAATCGTGGAGTCTGAAACTCCGCACCTGCCAACATAAACTCCTGAGCAACATAGGAGTCATGTGATGAAAATAAGCCCATAACGAATACATCTAGCGAGCTTTCTATTGCCAAGAAATCAGCGAGAGTCTCGATGTGAATTGCAGGTGGTCCGATTTTAAACTGTACAAACCCAACAAGATCACTGGTGAGCGGATTTCCTTCAAAATCATAAACAATGCCTTCGTTGATCAATTTAATTGCCGGATAGTCTGTCACGTCGTAAGTGTCTGCTAGGATTTCATTCAAAGTGGCGTCAACTTTTGCCACTTTTACGTTCGTACTGTCGTGTAATATGTTGGCCACTTCTGCCCATTTTGGTGCCAACTTTTTACAGTGACTACACCAGGGAGCATCTGAGATGAACATGTTAGTTGAAAAGAGATTGAGACGTGTTTGTATGCTTCTCCACAACACGAACTCATAAAGTCAGAAAGATTGTGTTCCATTTTACTTTAGAATCAAAAATAATAACTTACAGAATTCGATAAGCAATATCTCAGTCTCGTCTAAAAACTCGTGGAAGTTGGAGTCATTGATAACGTAGACTCCATGCTCATCCTTGACACAATTGTGCCCTAGCACACCCAAAGACCCAAGCAGAAGCAGCACAAGCAAGGAGAGCGAAGTCATTGTTTACAAGATTACTATAAAAAAGTAATGCATTTCAGCACATCTATTTATAGTATGCATATGAAGCATATATAAGCATTAACTACTTTCTTCCCAAACTAACTTAAGGGTTTCGTGCAAATGCTTCATAGAGTTTACACTAAAGTCAGCATCCACTATGTCATCACACTGATCAGCTCGTACGTGGCACGTGGATGATCCCGCCGAACGACCGCAAGCAACATCGTCCGCATGATCACCCACCATTAAGCACTGTAGTTTATAATGGAAAATAAATACTATGTGCGAAAGAAGCAGCGAGCACAAAACATTCAACAGACTATTACCTGTGAAGGTTGTAGATTGAATCCTTTTGATGAAATGTGCACAAGTGGCTCTGGGTGTGGTTTACACGGGTGAAAGCTGCGATCAATTGTCATCACAAATGGATTCGTCTTCCTAGGATACAATGGTGAACTCACTGTTCATTAAACATTGCTTCCGCATGTGAATGAAATTACTATCCATTGATGACATGAAATATGACTTACATATCCAGAAGTGCCATAAAATGATCTACTGCCTGTTTATTGTTCCTAGTTAGTATGGCCAAAGGAACTTCACGTATTTGCAGGTATTCCAACAAATCTTTGGTCCCATCCATCAACTTGGCATTTTCTCTCCCTTCTTTCTCGACAAGCTCGATTGCTTCGAGAGCAGCTTCCCGTCTTGGGGAAGGGAACTGCATGACAGCGTCGAGAATTCTTTTCCCTAAAGGCACGAAAGAAAGTATTTCTTCAAGTATTTCTTCTAAACATGAATGAATACCTTGTGTACAAATTTTTCATCTTACAACATGCTTCTTCGAAATACCTTTATCAACTCCAGCGAGTTCTCGCATTCGTTGAAAGTCGATGCTAGGTAAAGTAAGAGTACCATCCTAACGTGCGTAATTGAAATGTTTTGTTTTAAGAGATAATAAACAATACGAGATTCTTGTGTTGTAGCTTTTGGTAAACCCAGAGAGCGAGGAACAAGTCAATCACCCGGCTCCACTAACTATATATCTGCACATGTATATACATACAGACGTAGACATTACGTCTATTCTACTAAGAAGAGATCAAATAGAACGGTATTACCATGTCAAAGCATATTGCTCGCACTGTGGACAAAGCCTGGCGTGTCTTTGGTGATACAGGCATAGTATTTTTAGTTTCGAGACGCGTGTTTTTCGTATATGTACATATTTGTTCTCCGCAATACACACAATACATACATACATACAAACATACACACACACACACACATACATACAAATAGACACACACACACACACACACACATACACACTCACTCACTCACTCACTCCTTCCAGCATGCAATCTAGACTTGTCACAAGGGTTGGTGTGAAGTGGGCGAGTGACTTACAACTGAGGTCATGTTCATGTTTGGTACGGCCCGGCCCACTCAGAGTACACACGTCCTCATATTCCGTGAATCCAATTAAGGAAGAGGAGTCCGACTTTGGCTTCACAAAAGTGAAGACTGAAGAAAAGTATAAACATGGTGCGTGCAAAAGGCAATGAATAGTGCGTTCATCTGTTTCGTTTTGTAGTCTTATCTGTGTTCATAACTTTACGATCCTTCTTTGACTTTCTAAAGGTAATATGAAACAAAATATAAACACTGTGAGTACAACAGGCGATGAACATAGTCGCTCCTGCGACTTCGTTTTAAAATTTCTTGTTTTATGTGTACCATCGCATTGTATGATCGATCCTTTCTCTACTCTAACCTAGTTTAATTCCCACATCAACATTATATAGTGAGAGAAGTGTTCCATAATGTTGCCGACAACTACGATGTAATGAACGATCTGATGAGTGGCGGTGTGCATCGGTTGTGGAAAGACTATTTTGTGTCAAAGCTAGGTCCTACTCCTGGTATGTTCACATGTTTCAGTTTGCGTCTCCTGTTTTTTCTCTATAAACAATGTTATGTCGATGTGGCAAGTTACAAAGCTAGCTAATTGATGTTACATATGTCTTCTGGCTCTTATGTGATATATAGAAACTCGAGTCCTCGACGTGGCAGGTGGCACCGGGGACATAGCGTTCAGAATAATTGACCAAATAGATCATTCTCAACGCAGTTTTCAAAGTATTTCTTCTAGCCTTCCTCCTGTCGTCGTTTGTGATATCAATACTAGTATGCTAAGGGTTGGAACTCAGCGCGCCGAAGCGCGTGGATATTCACATGGTACGAAAAATTGATCTGTAAATGCTAATGAGAACACGTCTTTTGCTAAATCATTGTTGAGTATGTCTCGTGTTTTTGTTTTTTTCCATCTAGAAAGCTTATCATGGGTTGCCGGAAACGCAGAAAAGCTACCATTCGAGGATAATTCGTTCGATGCCTACACAATTGCCTTTGGCATTCGCAATGTCACACACATCGACGCAGCTCTGAGAGAGGCACACCGAGTATTAAAACCTGGTGGTCGTTTTCTCTGCCTCGAATTTAGTACTGTCGCAAACCCTGTTGTTAGCTCGTAAGTATACCCAAGTTATGAAATTTGATTTTGTCGACTGTTTACTGAAGTTCCCTGAATTTAATTAACTGTAACATTGAAATATGGCAGAATATACGATTCATTCTCATTCGAAGTCATCCCTGTCATTGGTCACTTGGTTGCGAATGATAGTGCATCATACCAATATCTAGTTGAAAGTATAAGGTAAGAAAAACATAGATGCAGTGTTGTATTGCGCTCTTTAAGATCACGTTTATTCTAGCACGACCCACGTGTAATATGACGATTTTAGTTTAATCCACCACCTTGTATATTTTCAGAAAATTTCCCGATCAAGAAACATTCTCACGTCAGATCAAGGAAGCGGGCTTCAGTAATGTTTCTCACGAAAATCTAACTTTTGGAGTGGCCGCGATTCACTCTGGGTTTAAACTGTAAAGTGTAGCTCTCAACATTATGCGTTTGCTGGATCACATAGAGGAGTTGGAAATTCACACTCCTAGCGCTGAAATGCATCATCTTATTGATAAATCACCAGTATATTTGAAATGTTGTGTTTGTCCTTTAGTACCATATCACTTAACGTAGCTTCAGGCGATATCAGGGTGATCAGTCTGTTCTCCATTTGTTGTAGTGAGCGACAGCCTTCACAAAATATTAAATATCCGGATTAGTGACAAGTACCGAACTATTGTTGTGCAACACAAATCATTCTATCATATGGACGCTGTATAAATTAGGACATTTGCTTTGCTTTCACACTATATTAGAACAACAGTGTGAACTCACCTCACTAATATGTTGCAGCCAAGTGTTACAATCTCGGTGGTCGTCTGCGCCAACCACAATCACATCCTTACCCTCCGCAGCTATTTGAAAAGTACTTCTACTTGACGATATAGTGCCAGGTGTAGTTAGCACATTATCGAGTAGTACTTCGTGTATTGGCTGAGGCAGCCCAATGTCACGTATGCCAGACTCAGCCATCGCCATTTTTACAGCGCTTACCGATGGTGCAGACTTTTCGTTCGCATAGAATAGTATGCTCTTCTTGGTAACAATACAAAACACTTCGTTCCAGCCTTGGGTATTGTTCTGGATTGTCAATGATCCTCTGTGATATTCGGCTTTGGACTGGTGGTGTAGAAAGCAAGCATGGAGTGGTAAGAGTTTGGAAGGGGACTGGCGGTATAATATCTATTACAATGTTCTCGTGATAATAAGAAGCTTACTTACAGTTTCATACAACCTCGAATATATCTGACATGTTCGTCTTATATGGCTACTGAACTCAACGCCCTCGCAACTCTTTTCATTCTGGCCCTCATTCGTTAGTTGAGACGCAGTCGCGCGCTTCTCGTGAACCAATTCTAACTTCATACTTTTACCAGTCTCCATGTACTTCATATAGTGCTCACGATCGGGCCGATTCATTGCATGCTCGCGCGGATATATTCCATAACTGGTGTCTTTTAGCCTGATAGTTCCCGTTCCTGATAAAAACACCAAAATTAAACACACATTTCCAGTAAACTAGGTTCTTTGTCTATGCGAGCATATACGGGATGCAATCCGAATGACGTGTATACTTCAATAGCTTACCGATTAATTCACCATCAGGCAATTGGGTAATATTGTTCTCAATCTGACGTTTACGTGTAAATTTTCTAAGGAATCGCTGAGTGAAGGTGGCAGCAGGCTCCACCTTATGAGTAAATTGGTAAACTTCCAAGTCTATAGCAAATCGTTCATGTACTGGCCTAATTGTAGTAATATAAATGAAATTAGAGAGGGTCAATTGAATGATCGTACTATTGACAACAATAATACGACGTATAGGATTTTCTATCATGGTCGTACCATGCGTTTTCCTCAAAAAAGAAGTCAAAAGTATCTTGTAGTGGAGAGACAAGTACAACTTGGGATTTTTGCTCCTCACTGCCATGTCGAACCTTGGCGTACAGTTCTACCACATTCGTTATGTCTTGGTTATTGTATCGGTTCGCCTCAACACTAACACCTACATACATAATGCGAAAAGAAAAAGACAGTATTCATCACCATAGGAGTGATAAAGCATACATATCCTAATGTAAGCACAAAATCCTAAATTCACATACGTGTGAGAATAAGTACACCCGTTTCTGTCGGGGAAGCTTGGTTCGGTTTTTCAGCCATAGATCTATGGGTTGCTATCGTTGCTCTACCTCCCGTCGTTTTAACAGCTTTATTTGCACGTCCAGTGTCTATATCCATGTCATCCATGCTTGTACTTTCTACTTTTTTCTTGTTCCCTAAAATACATAGTGGCCAGAACCTAATGAATATGGAATGTATCAAAGCGTTTGCTGAAGAATGCAAGATATAGAGATATATATTCGATACCTCCAAGTCTTCCCGCTTGCATAAATTTTGGGAGTATTTTCTTTCGCGGAGTTGGACGGGTGTTGGAACGATGTTGCGGCAGTTCTTCAGCGCAGAAAACAGTACTTGGCCTTGAGGACTGAAATGTGTTCGTAAACAAAGACCCATTTTGCAGCAACGGAGAGGAAGATACATTCCCTGCTAGCACTGTAGAGGCTTTGTCGCTCATGGAGAACACAAATTCGCGACTGGGAGCAATTTGTGCAATTGAGTCATCTACCTCCATGCTGCAAGAGAAGAACAGTTCAGGAGTCGTTCATAGTCGTAGAGAGAGTAAAATATAGGAACACATTGAACTTGCGACAATTCCATACCATAAATCCATTTCTGTTCCCGTACCATCAACATTTACACAATCGTTTTGTCCAAAGGTTGCAACGGCTGACGGTTTACAATCTGTTAGTGAAAAATTTATCTTCAATGTGAAGAAAATATTAGTCAGTTGGTACCGTTCCGATTCGCAAAAAAAACGAAACGCTATACAGGGAGAACTTTACCTTTTGTGATTGAGAATTTTCATGTAGCTCATGTTGAGTAGCTGCCGCGTCCATCCTGATATGATTGTATGTATCCATACATAAAAGTGTTTATACTTGAACGAGCCACTATGTAAATATAAAGAGTGTTGCTGGTTCCGTTCTGTGTTTTTGGCTAATAGTTTGTTTCACAATGCAGTTAGTTTTCTTATCTTTTGATGATCAACTATATTTTTGTTTTTTGTGTTTTTTTTTCGGGGAGTTTTTTTTTGTGTTTTTTTTTGTGTGTGTGTGTGTGTGTGTGTGTGTGTGTGTGTGTGTGTGTGTGTGTGTGTGTGTGCTGTTTTTTTTTTTTTTTTTTCGCCCTGAACGCACTTTGGCATATCGGTATAGCATGTGAGGAATAGAATAAAATTAAAAATAATTAGAAAATTATTTGAATTAAAATATTCGTTCTCGAGGATCTTTGTTGAGCCTAGTAAACAACAGAATAAACAGTAATTGTTTGAATGAAAATAAGAAGTCTAATCGTCATAATATGAATAGGGTGTGTCGCGTGATGAATAATGGTCTGGATTACCGCCGATTTGATGACTATACAGCACATCAGCATAAGGTATAATGAGTATAACGGGTATATTCAACCACGTTTGTGGTTGACTATACAGTGCAATATATGGAACAACGAGTATAACGGATATGTGTGATTATTCTCGCTGTAGTTGATTGATTGTACAGTAAAGGGCAATAACGAGAACAAACGGGTATACATAGTGTCATAGAACGAGAATAACGGGAATGTATAATTAATCGCGTTATTCTGATTAGTCATATAGTATAAGTCAAAAATAAGGTACAACGAGTATAACACGTATGTATAATTAGTCGCGTTATACTTATCTGTATAGCTAGCGCAGTACAATGTAAAACGAGTATAACGGGTATGTATAATCAATCACGATATATATATATTAAATCACGTTATATGTATATTTAATCACGTTATACATACACGAGTTTCAAAAGAAATGGGAGTTTACTAATTACATGATTCTTGCTTTTAGTTATTTGTATTGCTTTTATTGTGGTTAGTGAAGCCTATATGTATGTATGTATGTATGTATATATCTATGCATCATGGCTACAGCAAAACGATCAAAAGTGTGGGCAAATCCTGATAAAATGACACAGTCAAGTAGAAATGGAAGGCGAGTTACAATGGATGCAAAAGACCACGATCTACCCCCATCGGTATGACGAGCAAGAATTGTTATTGTGCGTCAATTGTGTTTCCAGTGAGAGAGTTCATAGAATAAAATGTTTTCTTTTCTTTTCGGCAGGATCTTCTTGACAGAATAAACACATATTTACATGCGAAATTAGTATCTCAGGGACAACTCTATCTACAAGATCAGCTGCAGCGGTCTGCCTTGTATTCGCTAGGTAGGTTGTAAACGTATTCTTTGCTTTCTGCCCATCATAATCATCTATATTGTCTTGACTATAAACAACCGTACCTCTCGTAGGAGTCTTTACTCAAGAGCTTCTGAGAGAAGAAACGGACAGACTATTCGAAGATGTGTGGGACACAACTTCAGAAATCCAGCAATAGAAATAGCTACTGGTTGTAATTTTCGTATCAGCGAACATTGCCCATACATTTCAGGAAAGAGATAGACTGTATTGCTGTGAAGGACATATAGAAATTGGATGATCTAGAATATAGTCCGGTCTGTCGACATGGATTGAGCACGTCTACAAGGGAAATACAAACAGTGATATATATATCGACAATATCGCTTTGGCTAGTGCCTTCAATCAGTCTTAGATGGTTGTACAGATGTAATTCAAGTATGATACTAAGGACTATTGAAATACGGAAAATCTCGCAATGTATTACCACGGCGGACGCATAACGATGGTGCACTTCTTGAGTTTTGAACCCGCTGTAGTGGCGGAGTTTACGAAAATCCTATTATATTTTATTCACACCTGGGTACTTTCCCACCCAGTAACCCAGAGCAGCTCAAGCATATCATCCTACTACTGGAGTGAAACCAAATAATCCGCGAGCCACCTCATTATGATGAACGTGTAATGGCTTCGATTTACAATGAGGTTGTTTTCCTTAATTCGTTTCAACTTTACAAGGCGAAAAACCAGGTAAACACGTTATTCGTCAATGCAGATCCATGCGTAGCGCTTCATCTAGCAGTAGTGACATTGAACGGAAGCATATCGACGAATCACTGATATTATCCCCTAGATTTGTTTCTTAATTTGTGTAGAGAGCGCATATCTGATTGAAGCGAACATCCAAAAGCTTAGCGTCGGTCTTCGAATCCCCGTTAAAGTAAATAAACTTACATCATGCAGAGATTCAGTCAAAAAGTATCAGTTGTAGTAGGTGCAGACAATAGCTCACTTGTCTCATGCCGACTGATAGCTACTGTTACCATAAATTGGGGCTCGGTCGTCATCTTTTATACAGAGCGACAGAAAGAGGCAGACATACACATTTGATCATTTTGACTTCCTCGTTGTTTAAAGAAAAAAAGAGCAGTTGTAGAATATGAAACGCAGGGAAAGACACAAGAAGTCAAGGTTACCTGTGGTAGCAGTTCTTTGATAACCGGCGGAATCTGCAGTATCGTACTCATTTGAGCGGCGCTGACTGGATATTGTTGAAAATCCCTTAACCGTGGAAAATCAATCAAACGCACAAGATCGAACAAAGGAAGTGCAAGTGTAATTAAACCAATAAATTAGTCATTAACGGGATGCAATTGGGTTACAGTGATGCGAGACCCATTAGACATAATCAAAGATATCTTACAAGTCATTTGACAGACACTCGTAAATCTACTAAAACATAACTTACCCATAATATGCACGAGCAAGCAGAGAAAAATATTGCACTCTGTGCGTTATTTACAACTTGTGTCGACCAGTGTTTGTACGGAAAATCGGATGGAGGACCTTGATCTTTATGCCACTCATGTTTCAAATTCCAAGCGCAGACGAACCTAATGAGTACAACGTAAACGAATTGCAGTCGAAAAATCAGCGTTTAAGATTCACATTTAATCGCTGTATTGGCGAAGCGTACGAAGACGTAAAGTTACGTCGGCTGCCGACACTCCATGTTTGACCAACGTCGAACGGGGTGTGTTTGACAACAAACGCTGAATTATGCGTAAGGTTTACTGCTATATTTTTGATATACCAGCATATATACATATAAATAAAAAGAACAGAGAATATGATATAAAGTAACTTATTCTCCAAGACAATTCGACCACAATTCACTGTAATGGAATGTAGCGAATAACTATGTACTTACACCTGCTAACACTTCCATACTGCAATAAATAATCTTATATACTGTGAAATAACACAGCTCATGAATTACCATAGAAAGGTTAACATGGCAGAAGCGATGCCGTCTGTAAAGAAGAGAGTTCGCCGCAATTCTCCAAGAACATCGTCCTTGAGTATCATGATGATGAGAAAGCATGTCCACACCAAAGTAAAAAAGCCTAGACCAATTGCATAATTGCATGCATGACTGTTATTAAATACACAGTAACCGTCGGGTTTACACTTATGAGCGACACAAGCCCAAACAATAAAAGAAACTAGGAATTGTAAGGCACGGACGCGTGCGAATGGTTTATTGAAAAACCGACGGACTTCTACTGCGTCCATTTTAGCTATGTTTTGTGTTGATTTGTATTATATGTTCGAGGTTAGGCCACTCATATGTGTTGTGCACATATAGATTGATAATACGCACACATATACATACATACACACACGCACAGATGCATAACCTCTATACACACACATACCTATATATATATATATAACCTCCATATATAAACACACACATATACATATATAACCTCTATAAACACAAACACATGTAACCTCTATATACATACACACACATATATATAGTGTCTACATACACACACAATTGTATGCAACCTCCATTTTTATATACACTTTAATAACCCGTCAGAAAGAGACAACGAACAGCGCACACGTACACACACACACACACATACATACATACAAAGGCGTACCCTTAATTGGTTATTCACAGAGCTTGGGGAAATATGGGCAGCTTATGTGTGTTTTATGATGAGCGATTATGTCCAACCGTGGAACATGGTGTAGACGCACACCTGGTACTTAAAATACAACCAATTGAACTTCAGCTCTCTGTGTGCATAGAGACGAGTTTATAGCATACTTCGTCTATTTATGCTCACTCTTGGATCTTTTCTTGCTCTCACTGAATGCTCGTTATCAACATAAACTATACACGTTCAAATGGAAGAGACTATTAAAGATGTTGATAACATTTCAGTTGTATTACCGGACTACCATAAAAATTGAGCATTTTTAAGTAAATGACTTTTTATGCACAACTCAAAGTGTTGAGACACGGAACCGCCCTTTAGGTGGAGACAAAAATATTTTTGTAGTTTGTGTGCAAACAGCGGTGAACGAAGTTGATTGCACGAACAGAAAGTACAGTCAGTTGTCATCCTCTCGATTATTGGATTTTGGCAGACAGTCTTACAGTGTGGAGTTTTGTGTAGAGGCAAGAAGAGACAAGGAATATTGTAACTAGTCCGAGAATTTTACGGTCCAGACAACCACGTATACATCATACTCGCACTACTGACTGGCTCAAGTGAGCGGTTTATAACGATTCTGCTGTGTTGAGAGTATCGACGAAGTGTAGCTCACATTATTGTAGATTCGGTATCATACATCCCGTGGGCTTGCATTCTACTTTATTAACCTTTCATGCTTCTTAGAATACAGTGTATTTTGTTAATTTGCTCAGAAAGCGATAACATTCAACTGCACATTTCGGTGAAAAGAAAAACAAAAATCAGGATTCTAGCATGCTTGCTTGGATTGCTGCTTCGAGTTCCGAGGCCTCCCTGCAATCACACGAATCAAATATTTAGTGAAAATTATACATTACATTGGCGTCCATACGTAACAGGTGCGTAAAGTCATGCAACACGAAACTTTGAGAAATGCACATAATTAGCAGGGCCGCGGTATAGATTTCAAACATAAAATTCTTTATCAGCTGACAGGAAAAAATTACCTCTCAGCAGGAGTCATCTCATGTTGACTTTCTTCAAGTGCTAAACGAAGTTGTGCTGATTCGCTTAATCGTTCAACGGACCTTGCGTTGTGCTCTCTCTGAGGTACAGCGGCTGGTGCAGGTGTAACCTAATGAACAGGTTCATAAAATTAAAAACATGAAACGTCTGCAATACGCAATTCTAGAGCACGGGAGCACGTAGTTTGAATTTACCTTGGGTTCCGCTTTTGGCGTGTAAGCAGGCGGATCATAAGTTGGAATGGATATGACTTTTTTGAGACTAGAAGCTGAGAGTGTCTTTTCTGGCTTTATCGCAACACCTAAAATGAATCCCAGATCATATAATACAGAGAACACGAGATTAACATAGGAGACTGTTCCGTGCAAATCGTAATAATAAGGTCTGTCGATTATGTATCAAAACCTACGAATACCACGTGTATGAGGATTGCAGTCAAACTGTGGCAAAGTTTCTGTCACTGTATTTATCGGCAAACATACAACACGTACCTTTCGACGCTGAGAATTGCGAGTCTCCAGACGAAGCTTCACCAGAGGCAAAAGCATTCTCCTGTTTTGTAGTTATAATGCCGAGCGTATTCAATGAATTCATTTTCACTACTTGTAGTACTACGTGTTCTTGTGTGAGTCACAATGCAAGAAGCTAAAATAAAAACCATACCGCAGATGCTGTGGCTGCTGTAGCACTATCTGAGAGGCGGTTCGGCGAATGATTGCTCTCGTTAGCTCCAGTTTCGTTGGATTCATTAGGAATAGAGAATGGGTCGTCGGGGAAGGTCGTGGCGTAATTGGAATTGAGCGTACCATTCAAACCATCGACCGCGAAAGGGTCGGTCTGTTCTTTTATGGATGGACTCGGAAAGGATTCGTCTTTCGAAAAGCCCGTAAATGGGTCATCATTGACAACAGTTGAGGATGGACCGAAAGGTTCTTCCAATTCGATTTCGCTTTGGGGTGCTACATTAAGAAGAGCAGAGAGTAACAACACATTAAACAAGTGATATGTCATATTAGACAAAATGCACACATAACAGTAGCACAGTATTTTGAAAGAAACATAAAACGATTTTAAAAACTGACGGACCGACCAAATAGCAGACCAAGTATTTAAATGAAACCTTGAATAATTTCAAGAGCATTTCACGGAATCTGTCATTTCATGTGCGCATGCTCATAATCTACTCTACATACCAAATGGATCAATATGGGTACTTCCGTCGGCCATTCCGTCGGCCAAAAATTCAGCATCGTCATCGTCTCCTGAATATATGTATATATATTCTTATTAGAGATACTGTCATGGAGTAACTGAGTGAAATAGACAAGCAAACGATCATTGCATGAGTGATAAAATACTATTGCAATTGGAAAAGTGAAGCAAGTGAGTAGTTGAGCTATAGACGTGCAAACGTAATAATACCAAACGGATCGTCATCATCAGCAACAGCAAAGGGATCCTCGTCGTCGGCTTCACCAAAGGGGTTGTCTGACATTGCATTTTCAGTTGATACAACTTCCATAGGGCCGAGACTTGTGTGACTGGTAGCTTCTGACAATGTAATTAATCGCATTATTTCAACAACTACACAAAAATACTACATCAACGACAAACAAACTTCAATGCTCTTACCTCTTGCCTCCCCTTGAAATTCATTTTGGTCCAAGTCGGTCGGACTTCCCTCTCTTGAGTCGTTTTGGTTTACTTTGTCTGTCGCACTTTCAGAAGCATCACTCTGTGATTTCTCCATCGCCCCGAAAACGGCACTATCCTGGTCATTCCTGGACCCATGTTCGTTTGCATCGCCCTCTTCCTTTTGTGCAGTTGAACTAGCTTCGTGCTCGTCAGTGTCAGAATAGTCTGTTCTGGTAAGCCTGCAAACGAAAACCAGCCAAATTAATGGTTACGAACGCATACAGAAAGAATCTGCAAGTAAAAAACATATAGAATTATTGAAATACTTAATTAGCAAACATATGTAAATAAATGTAAATCATGCACATATACGGTTGCATACCCATCACCCCCACACTCTTTTCTATTGCCCCCTTGTTCAGTTAACTCATTTTGACATGAAGGGGTATCTCTGGCATTCTGGTCTTCACCGCTTTGCGACTGGTCGTTTTCCAGGTTCAAAATAGGTGCATCAGTTAGTGCTTCCGACTGAGCGGCGATGTCACTTTCGGAACCCACAGTGGATGCCGACGGCTCGCAATTATCTGTTAGGACTTGAGAAGAAGTTATGGGGAGTTCTAGTACATCACCTGACACTGAACTGGAACGTGAAGTAGAGTATGATGGCAGTGATTGAGGGCAAGAAGATGGGCCGTCGTGATCTTCCCTATTCGGATCTGTGAAGCTCTCCAATGTAGGCTGGGTTTCCTCTCCATGCGGATCTTGAGATGTATTATCATTCTGACACGGATAAACAAAATATGCTTCAGTATCAGTAATCGATAGGTAAGGGTTTCAAACACCAATGACATAAAGTCTAACAGGAACCCATAACATGTCAACATTTCTAATGTAAAAGCAAGCCACTACATACCGGAAGTTGTAACACCTTCTCGTCGGAGGAACGTCCATCACTCTTGTATTCATCCTCGGATGTTGCTCGCACTGTATCGGACATATTAATACTGTCATCAAATACACCTACATCATCACTACTTACATTACCAAGCGATTGTTCGGACAGTACTGGTCTAGCTTCTAATGCAGGTTCCTTTGGCTCAGGCTAAATCATCGTACGGAAAAAATAGTGCATTGAACAATTAACATTTCATATTGACGATGCGTGCATATAATTTTTTACATTACGTACGAATGACACAATGCAGACCAGTCGGTGAAGGACGGGTACGGAGGAAATCTAAAATGTAAACTACAAATCTGTTCAAGTGGAAAGCGATGAAACAGCCAAGTGCCACAAAAATAAGTCATGAACACGAATTGGAGAAACTCCAGGTAGGTATAAATCATGCACGCGTCGACATAAAAAAACGTAAACCAAAGAACGGATATCTAACTCATAGACAATAAAATACTGTCACAGATCAAGAAAGGAAAAAAACCATAGAGAAAAAATTAAACACACCATCGCTTCCAACTTTCTCTGTTCTTCCACAAGTTTACTGTCAGCATCGGCGACTCTGATGGCGGTCATTGCAGCCTGTGCACATGAAAAAAGTTGCACTTTATATGGTCAGGTATATCTCGTATAGTATTATATCAACATTTCAAAGAAACTGGAGCTAATACATTTATACACCCGTATATATATATATATATATGCATTATGTCTTTATTCATGTCTGTTGATTGAGTACCAGTACTATTATTTGTCTTGCTGGAATACTCAATTTGACTTGCAATATGCATATCTACAAGAGTAGTAGTACATATAATTCCTCTTACTCACATAAACCCTTACATACCTGATTTTCAATGTCGCGCAGATACTTCTCTCTGTTACGTATTGCAACTTCAACTTCGTTTCTACGAATATCCATCGATTCGATATTTGCCTCCATGTTGTCCAGTTCGGCCTTCAATTGAAAAAAACATTCCTTCAGGTACACTACGCGAGATATGGACATCAATTCTACACGAAAACACAAAATAAGTACACCAACAAATGTAGAATATCACAACACTATATCAACAATACACACACGTCCTCGTGGCAAGCTACCTGCTTATTTTTTATATCGATTTCCATCTCTTCAAGTTTTGTGTCCGCATTGATGCATTGCTGCTGTGTCTTGGTGAATCGATTGTTTGCATCTGCCATGTTGTTGGCGATTGCCTCCATTCTATAGGCAAGTAGATAGGCACACGATTATAGGACTTGACAAGTTGCACAGCACTTTCAAAACATGTTCGTGCCTCACATATTCAATAATATTACCAATCAAGTCAGGCAAAGGAGAGACTTTTGGACATCTGAACTCACCTCGAGTCAATAAAGGCGAGCTCAGTTTGTTTATCGTCCAGTGACTTTTCGTTCTTCGAAATATCGCATTCGATAGACTTCAAGGCAGCCTCCTGTGCCTGAAGCTGTGTTTGAAAGGGATGCAAAAAATAAATAATGGATTTTGCACTACAAACCTATACTAGTCTTCATGACACTGATTGTATCACATGGTACACTTCTACATAAATCACAATCAGTTTATTGCATATCATACACCCGCCATTCACAAAAAACAACTCTCATCGTGCACTTATCATCATATAAAACAAGTGTGATTGAGCAATCGATAACTCGAGTGCACGAACAAAACATTCCTACCTCAGCTAGTTTGATTTGTAGGGTATCGTCCATCGCAGCTACTTCATTTTCAATCTCATTTTTCTTCATATCAATTACATTCCTTCTTTCTCCGAATTCTTCTGCCTTTTGTGCTAATAACACAAAAGAACAATGTTACAATTAATATTCTATGTAGGAGATTGATAAGAGTTGTCTCCTATAAGAGTTGTCTCCATTCAAAAGACTAAGACGTCACAATCATAATGCATAAACAAAATAGCTGCTCAGGGGAGTGCATGACAGGACAATAGCGTTAAACCGTGATCCTTCTCAAGCAGAAACGCATCAACACGTTACAATTATCAGTCAGCATACCTGTTTTCTTTACCTCGTCTTCTTTCTCTTGTAATTTTCTCATTGCGGTTTGCACTTCCTCACTATCATCCAAATTTTGTGCTGAATTTTGTACTGTGGTATTATTCATAAATATGTATGTGCGCACAGAAGATGTTAGAGTGGATCAGAAATAGTAGTGTATGCATTGGCATAGCAAATAACTAACTACCACTTGGACATGGAGGGTTCTAGAACACTGCCAACAACACCACAATCGAGGACGTACTCCTACCATTGGCCATGTCAGAATCGCCTATAACAGATTGTACCTCGTCGTCAAACTGAAACTTCCTATCAACTATCGTATTCGTTGACAGTCGTGCTGATATGGGGAGTGATGATGCTTGACGAGGTGTACCCACCCCTGTGAGAGAGGAGCTAATCGACAAGCCTTTTGAAAATTCAGTCATAGAGTGTAGTGACGGAACACTTTTTGTATCACTTGTGAAACAACTGAAACTGTCGTCGTTAGTAGAAGGATTCGCAGAAAAATGAGCATTCCCAGTCGTCTGTTAACGGAAGGCGGATGAGGAAAGCGGATGAGAAGAACGAAAAAATAAATAATTCACTGAGCACTTTGATTAGGTATATGAAATACATACACTAAGAAAAATGAACACGCTTGAAATGTCTTCATAACACAGACCTTTGTAGGAGACGCAAATAAATCAACCGATGCGTCTTCCGATGGCGATTCAAACGGGGGAGGTAAAGCTTCCAGTTCTGCAAGACTGGGGCTTTCAGATTGTGGCGATGACGAAAACAAATCAGCTACAGACGACCGTGAGGTTGTCGCAAGTGGTGGAGTGAGTGAACCCTCGTTAAGAATTGCTTGTGGTAACGATGTTGGGGGCATACCAGCCACATCTCCAACCATCAGCTGTGGAGATTGAGCTTGGACATGTGTTAGGCCGGGAGTAGGTGAAATGGGTTTTACTGTCGCAAATATTGCTTGTTGCTCTGCTGGTGGTAGAGTTTGTGGCTGTGAGTGGATATCTTGAACTGGCGGTATTTGATGTGCTTTTGTCACCCTAGGCTTTCGTGATGGCGGAATGTAGTTTGCCGGAAGGTTATTTGGCAGGTTGACACCTGGTTCTCGTATGGTTTTCTGTACAAGAAACATTGCCAATGCAAACTGCTCTCTGTCTAATTTTCCTTGTTTGTCTGTGTCTACTAAATTCCAAATCGCTGCCAAATCCTTTTGTGGTAAGCCAGATTTCTCGAACAGAGGTCGCACCTGCTGACCCGTCAACGTGTCTGATGTTTTCCCTTCTGAAAGAACACGAAAATAGTTGTCCGAACTCACCTTCATCTCCGGAGATACTATCCAAGATTCGTTTCCCCTCTGCATTGGAACGCTTCCGTCGGACGCTGGTGGTGGCATGGGCGTACGGATATTAGACGTGGGCAATGGTATAGACATTTCTTGAGGAGTGGCCGGCAGAGGTGATGTAGATTGGCGTGGAGATTGGTATCCCTGTTGTTGTTGGGGCGGTAGAGTTGGTTGCAATTGTGCATGTTGAGATAATGGTGGCATTTGTGATTGCATTCCTGTTTGAGATTCTGTACGGTTGAATCCTGACGATGTGGTTGCTCGAGGGGTAGAATTTGTACCTGTTGATGACTGGACACACCACCAGCAAAGAGGAGCAATACAAACAAACGAGGTAATAGCAAAACATTAGCTACATAGTACAATTCAATGAACTAGTAATTCAACCAACAAACAACGTACATATATAAAAATAACATAGAACAATTTTGACGATTTCACTCAAAAACTTATTTGTGTAAGTAGTACAATCGATGAGATCAGGGTGCACAAACATACCGTATGACTATTTGTACGATGTGAAGGAGGGACAATGTCCAGGGGAAGAATCGCTGGCAACGGTTTCTACATTCATATTGCAGGTTTAAAATGACAAAACTTAGTGAAGTGAGAAATTCTGACATAATAATTATGAATTACCACGGCATTCAACGTATGGAAATCAAGTACGGGAAACCGCGTCAGAACAAAAGGCCTACCTGCTGAAGTGAATCCTTTATCAATCGCATTGCCACTGCAAACTCTTCGGCGTCGAGTCTGCCGTTCCCATTTATGTCGCTTAGGCTCCAAATCTTACTCAGTACCAGTACAGGTAACTTGGACCGCATAAAAAACTGAACAATACGAAAACGAACAAGAGGAGGTTTGTTGGTGCGGTTGATGATAGCATCGTATGCGATCATGCATAAAGTACGCATAATGTAAAGTCTATAAAAACTCATGCTGGCACTCACACAACATTGTTCTCATACTTGAACACCATATTGCACAAAAGTAAGCAAAAACCCCCGGGCAGCACCACTCTATTGATTTGCGAATATGCATGGGCTAGATCACGCAACTAAAACTAATAAGAGCAACTCTTGTCATCATATGTATACCGTACATACGTTCTTAGCCTCCAACCCCGATACCTCACCATTTTCAAGATTTAAACCATTAAAGTAATCATCGCTAGCAGCTTTTTCTTCACTGGTAATTGACCAGGTACTTGAATCCAAAGCCTGGTCGGGCCCATCTCCTATAGTCAAATTCATATGGCTATTGGATTGCAAAGATCGTCGAGAAGGACTCTGTGGTCTCTGCCCAGTGTGTGTGTGTTGTAATTGTGTGATATAACTGGTATATTAAAAATGGGGAAATTCAGTGAGGAATATATGCAAATTCTAGCCTGTGAGTAGATTAGGAGTATGATATTTTCATGATCTAAGAGACGCACGAGACGCACTAAAATACTGTTTTAAGGTGAAGAAACGTCAAACATACAGAATACATTAGGCATGTTACAAGAAAATACAAGTATCTTTTCACACCCAAAATAACACGTTTTCATACAACATTCTCAATAAATCATGCACTTTTGGTGCCCACCGTACGCCTGCTGTATCAAATTTCCTTAACACGATCTAGTCTAATACATACACACCGGTTGCTGTTGTTGCATTTGTGGTTGCTGATGGACTATTTGTTGGTGAGATTGATATGCAACATCTTGGTTGGGATTCGTAGATTGCCGCGAAAGAGTTCTCTCTACCAATGGATTAGTCTGCTGTTGCTGCTGAGATGCTGCCAAAGAAATATCACAAAGAAGAGGGATATTATTTGAGGTGCTGGATTACTAGTATTAAGTACCATCTACTATCCAAAGATGTTCAATGTGCTTAAGAAGTGAAACAAAATCGATGCATCAAAACGATGATAGGGAAGAAAGAGACAAAAAAGGAAACAGAAGCAAAGTAAAGCGGAGCCCTATGGATAGCATGAACGCGTTATGTACAATATGTAATAATTATATGCAATACTTGATGTGCAAAGCAGTGAACATTATTGGATTTTCGACTTACATTGTTGGAAACGCACGTCGGACTTACCATCAACGGGGCCTGGTATTCCTTGGAACTGCGCCGCACGTGCGCCTGGAGGAGGCGGCTGCGATAGCATCTCTAGACTCGGTACCATACCAGCCTGTGCAGCTGCTATCAATCGTAATGCGCAAATAAACTCGGTCTGGTCTAGCTTACCTTGAGCATTTGTGTCTGACAAGTTCCAGATCTGCATGACCAACAAAATTTGTACGTACACTCGTGAGTACCATAAATTGCACACAAAACAACCAAAGAAACCGTACAACATGCAAATCGAACATTTTGAAGCATACCTTGCTAAGAGTCGCTGTGGGAAGCATCGACCTCTTGAACAAGCCAGCAGCAATTCCACCTGTGGCATGGTCTGCCCCTTGGCGTGCTTGGTCCCATAATCGTTCGTAGTACTGATAGTGACAACATTCGTGCAGAGTAGGAATGATTTTAATTTGAGAGTGGCACTGTGACGCGGCCGTATTATATGCAAGAACCAACATTCGTGCAGAGTAGGAATGATTTTATTTTGAGAGTGGCACTGTGACGCGGCCGTATTATATGCAAGAAAATAAGGTAAACGGCCAACATCATCTGTCCACAAAGGCATAAATTCGTTGAAGCGGTAAACGTAAATAGTGGAAGACATATACTCAGAAGTACTGTCTATCTTATGAGGGAACATTTTTCACCTATATATAGGACTGGTTGCTTCGAACGTCGTATAGCTTGACTGTCGTTTGCTTTTAATGTATCAACCATCAACTACTACTAAAAGACAACGATTAACACGAGCACGACAACAAAAAAGAACAAGTACACGAATAAAAACATACTACTTACCTGTAGTATCGCTGGGGGAAGGCCAGCATGAAAGGATGACATGGTATTTCAACCGTTACACGTTTCCTCGTAATGCTTGCTTAACTATATTGTATGTTGTAGTTTGTGATTAAAACCAAAACACGTCTCTCTGCTCAGTTATCTGGAAATCGTAAACTTTTGCCCAAATATGTGTCACATACCAAGCACAAACTAACTCGTATATGGCTATATATATAGGGTTTGATAGAGTAATAACTTGTTTATTTTTCTGTGTTCCGTACTCTTAGAACAACCTTTCGCCTCGTTTATCCTATAACTTGAACAGTAAGTGGTTAGTTCACCTACAGGCATCTGCTGTCCCTCCCCTCTTATCGCTTTCTTGTGTTATGTCACTTGCGTCTAGCTAGTACGACACTTTTTTCTTAGCCGTGCTTGTCTGATTTGTTTTCAAGTGAAGACAATATGTTTTCATAATAAAAAGAACCATACGTAAGGTTCATTGTTCTCTAACAAAATTGAATATTCAACTTTGGTACCGTCAACGTTCGCGATTGTATTGCAAATGTTAACAATAGAAGCATTTGTATATATTAAAAACGGCAGCCAAAATGAATGCTCCATTTCTAGCTAGAGATAACATATTTGCGGCATAAAAAACGCAAATAATTCTTCAGCTAAGCTGAATATGCAAGATCAACATTTGTATCGATGCTTGCGGCTCCGTTTCCTCCATTACAGGCATACGCGGCATGTGTGCCCAGAAATGTACGTTTAGAGTAAATCATAGAGTAAGTGCGTATTCTTTCCTTCTTGGATACATAGAACAACAATCGTATAGTTGAATCTAGGACCAACTGATAATTGTAGCTGTATAGAGTTTGCTATCTGTGCGTTTGGAATTCTCATAAATTATGTCCATCGATCAGAAGCCATTGGAAATAATCATGATCACTACTAGTTGTACTTGCAGTAAAACCGTTGTTATCAATTTCACATGAAGAGTCATCATCGCTTGTCACCGATAGAAGCCGTACCAACTCATTAATCTGTATGATAGCAGGGCAGCTAGACCGTGATGCATGTGGTAGAGTACCCCTTGCGACAGCAAGAGGTCTTGGCGTAACAAATCGCACCGATGAACGCCTTTCGTAGTTGACGTGATGGCCAGGCGAATGAGATGAAGCCCGACGACATTCCCGTACGGCTCCATTCATTGCAATCTTAGACGCGTTAAGCACCGTCGATGTCGTTCGCGTAGTGGCTCGCTTTAAAACGTGTTTGAGATGTTGCATTCGGTGTCTGTGGGACTCAGTAGTCGATCCATTAAGAATATAACTGCCATCCTGTAACTTTTGTCTGTGGGTAAGGACTGTGGGATGATTCACAAGATCTGTCACGATGGCTTCAATGACGTCGTGGCCATCAGTGTAGAAAGCGGAATTCCACCACCCGAGGTATAGCTTTGCGAGTCTCTGCAAATCAGTATTATAATTTCTCTCCGTGCACTGGCGAAGAGTGTGAATCACCTTCTGAGGTGCGTGCAAAGAAGCGTTAAACAGCTTCTTATTTGGTAAACAATGAAAGGCGATCGAGACTGCTAAATGAATTTGTACCTCTCGTAAGACCTCAAATGGACACATCTTAGAGTCCAATTCCTTCGACGAATCGATGGCAGAATGATGTGCACGTAGAACGGCACGAATTGTTCTCTCATGGTCAGTAAATGGTAATTGCTCGCCTGATTTACACCGTTCCTTGGTAAGAGAGGTGCTTCTCTTCGGTTTTCGTACACGAGTTGACTGATGTGAGTGCGCGTGCCGGTGACTTTTGCCTACAGTGACAGCACTAGCAGTATGTACCTCTTCCACGTCATCATTCCATATTGTGTTGTATGACGGTACATCCGGCACAGATTCCTCACAGTACTTTACTTGATTGTATTTTGGGTTTGTTGAATCACGGAAACATATAGGGTTTGAATGGTGACGACTCTTACAGTTATCTCCTCTTAATGAATGAAACATCTTTTTTCCGTCCGTACAATGCACTGAGTCTGATTTAGTCCACGGATGTCTCACTGCTATCTTCGCTCCGTTTCTCCCCCTCGCCATGAATGGTAACTGCAAATTCATTGTGTCTTGAAGTACGCCAGGGACGTATTGAACGGAAACATGTTGTTACTAAGGGCACTATAACAAACAATGTGCAATACAACACACACGCACACGCACACGCACACACACACTCTCGCCCTCACTCATCACATACGCAGGCAGACACACACACAGAGAGACAACAAACACACATACAAGAGACAGACAAACACACACACACAAACAACACATACATCAACATGCACACACACGCACACACAAAGGTCTAAAGATTAAGTTAATATCATCAACCAATAGCGGAAACAGTTTACATACATTAATCCTCGTTGAGGGACGTTCCCAGCTTTACAGTAGTTAAGTGGTTAAGGTATACTGCCCTGCTACTCAGTAGGGTTATGCTGTATTTTTATGGCTTGCGTATGTCCAACCGGGGCTCACTCATTCACTTCCAAGGAACAAATCGGAATTTGTCTTCTTCTACCTTGTTTCTTCTATAAGGCGCTATCTATCATTGTAACCTATTACTTGTTTCTTCTAAAAAGCTCTTATCCTGTAACCTATTGGGAACAAGTCAATATTTATGATAGGCCAGGAAGTTTGCGGTTGTAACTCATTACCTAAAGTGAGGACTGGCTAAAGATTGTGCAGGACAATGACGACGTTCAGGATAACGACGGACTGTGTTCAGTGTAATAACGACTGTTGGTCTTCCTGCGTCACAAATCTATTCAATGATCTATTGCCGTTAGTTTCGTAGTTTCGTACTCTGGCCCAGCCCAAGATAGGACGGATGTGTCTTCAATGAGCGCTCTCTTATGCGCTTTCACGTAGCTGATAAGAGTTTCCAGTTATCTCCCTCTACGTTAGTTCTTCATACCATGAACAAGAATCCCAATTCTTGTTCAAATTCTTGTTCAAATTCTTGTTCATGGTATGAAGTTTGATTGTATGTGGCGATAAATATAATAGAAATGTGAAAGCTTTAAAAATTAGCTGTTCTATAGTTTTAAAAATTAGCTATTCTGTTTTAAAAATTAGCTGTTCTATAGTTTATTTTGTAAGAAACTCGAAACGATAAGTGATGAGCACGCAGACCATTTATTTCTTTAATGCAGTCTGGACTTCAACGAATGTAGGGGTTTAGCGCTCAAGAGTTCGAATGTAAATTTGGTTAGAGATAAACAATACCACGACACCTATTTATTATCGGTTTCATTGTACTTTCAAAGGCATTTCTGCTGCTATCTATGGAAATCCTCACAGAAATTGACCGCAAGAAAGAAACACTTTATTCATTCAAAGACTACTGACTACTTGCGGATATAAAAAATGAGAGCGGAATTTCGGTCCATCGTATCCTTCTCTTTATCCGGGACACTTGTGCCATAGTTAGAGATCTTTTCATCGTCAAATAAGATGGTGTTACCCTCAATTGAGCTATAAGTAGTATAGTGACCCGATCGCATCTCAACTCCAATATGCGTAACCACCGATACGGGCGCGTATGACACCAAACTATGCTTTTTGGCTGACGATTGTCTAGGAATAAGTTGTGTGGGAAGTTCACACGTGATATTTCCTATCTTCACAGGTCGCAACGACTTTCCAATTTCACCAGTACGCATATCAATTTGTGTACGAACCATGTGTACTATTAAATATGACGGTAGACGAAAGAATTTGCTGGTTCGGGACGTATCAGGATGTGTGCTATTACATGATCCACACTTCCAGGAATCCAAAGATTCAGTGCTAATGGTTTCATTGAAGAGGTTCTGTACAGTGGTTTCGGATATTTCACTCCCCACCGAAAGACTTAGAATATTGTTGATATCGGGTCTATATTGCACAGGTCGCCTACATTGTCCACAGTAGTATGCGGTGATCGTTTGGAAAGCTAAACTTGCCGCGAATTGTGCTGCCCCTACAGAGAAACGCTCATTCCATTGAAGGTCCGCCATAACTTCAAATACCATAGCAGAACCCTTAACCAGTTCATCAAAAGTGTCAAAGTTGATACACCTTTGCTCAGAAGTAGCTGCGACAGATTCGAGAGTCTGCAGTAAAAAGGTGAGATATTCGTGCACGTCCTGCTGCATCTGCTTTGCGGCAGAACCTGGTTTTTGTACATTGCTCTCACTTACGACAGACAAAGCCAACCGGAACTCGTTCATCAATATTTCTGGGTCTGACGCACCGTTACGTTCATTACCGTGTCCCATAGATAGTGCTTCCAACAAAAGGGCAAGACCTTTAACAACAGGTTGGAGTCTAGCAATATTTTGATCAGCACACTCGCGCTGCGATAATTGCTTTAGCAAAGGCCTTAGTTTACCATTGTAGAAACTGTGAGTCAAAGCCTGACTTACGCTATTCATGAAACATAAGTTCTGATTTTTGGTGTTCGACAAACCCACGGCGTGAATTTGCTCAACCTTGCTGGGAATGGTCTGGCGTTTAGTACTGGTAGGTGATGTTCCGTCAAAAGACCGACTTGATAAATCGTCTACAGAAATACAACTAAGTCGTCGTCGAAAAGAAATGTTCGCTTGATTATCATGGCCCGAATGTAGGTGAGTATCAAGCGTAGTGAATAGTGTCTTCATATCTATGAAGCATTCCGGTTGGCGATTTTTCTCAAGAAAGGTCTCAATCGAGTCCTGCCATGTCCGCCCTGGCGTGCCGGTTTTGTAGAAATCTTTGTCAAAAAGTCGCCGAAACTGTTGATGATAGCAAACGAGAGAGGAAGAGGTTTAGGAGAAAATAATATTCAAAGATCCTTTGAAAGTAATGTACGTCTGCGCGAGATGAAAGTTCCACCAGAAGATCAGACAGGTGAATGTGTGTGTTAAAGTGCGTTATGCGACATAAAATTCAGCGCTTGCTCTGGAAGCTGACTATCGTAAAAACTATTCGAACTTATAAAGAACGTGTGCTTGCACCTCTACGTTTCCACTATATAGAGCTACATAGATAGTCAATGTTACGGAGGAACCGTTGTGCATGTCTTCTAATCGCCTTGTCTACGCAGGCATTGGTGAAGGAGTATACGTGTGTGAGTAGGGAGTGAGTAAGAGTGTGGGTGTATAGGTGGAAGAGTAGGAGAGGAAAGACACAGAGGGCGTACGAGTGTACATACTTTGGGGTAAAAGCAAACACCCATGCCGCTTGGTACCTCTTCAAAGTCGACCGCATACAACAGCATGCAATCCCATTGAGGTACAACGGTGAGAATCCATGGCAAATTGGGATAATCCGTCCAGCTAACTATGATATCATCTATAGTAATGAGAGCCTGCAGAACATCTTCATGCTCTTCTTTTAACGCTTGCAGAAGTACAGATGCTTGTGCCATATCTTTGTATAGTAAACACGTACCTCTACTATTAGAGCGTGTTAGAGGTGGAGTTTATTTTTGTTTTGTGTTCACAAGCAAAAACATTCTCTTACAAACTTTTTTTTTTCAATTTTAGTTTAACACACAAGGCGATAGATAGAGAGGGGGAGGAACCGGCCGGAAAGTGCATCCATCTATCTGATCATTGACACATATATACATCGCTGTGACTATGATTATGTGATGGAATATGCAATGCAATGCATTCATCATCCATGCGTGCATTCAATGATGGAAGGAAGGAAGAAAAGAAGGAAGGGAGAGAGAGAGAGAGAGCAACGATACATGAAAACATAAAAAACGACACACAATTTGTGACACATGTCAAACGCAAAACGTGTCAACCCGTCAACCGTCAGTCAGTCAGTCAGTCAATCAGTCAGTCAGTCGATTGACGTTTTGACCCACAGACAGACAGTCAGTTAGTTTTCGTCCGTCCATCCTTCCGTCCGTCAATCAGTTTCGTCGGTCGTCGGTCGTGTCTAATCGGATCGTGTCGATCCATAGGTGTCAGAAATATCCAGATGACACCAACCTCGGTTGTGCAGGGACACCGAGGGTGATGATGTCTGTCCTTGTCCGTCTGTCCATGTCAAAATGACATCACCCATTGGGGGGGGGTGGGGGTGGGGGTCCAAAGGTCTGTCCGCGTCCGTCCGTCCACGAATATTTATAATGTTTGTCCGTCATCACACGGTGCTTCTATTTCTTTTTTCATTGGCCATCGTCTACTCACAAGTTCTATTTATAGATTTATGTGCTATTTATAGATTGCTACCAACATCTTTTATCTGGTCGCCATCGCTTTTCGTTCTGAACAATAACAAAAGTTGAAACGAAATTATATCAATCGCATGAAAGACAGCCATATAGACAGCCACATACAGCCACATACACCCACATAAACACACACATACATACACATACACACATCACATACATACACATACACCCACATACACATACACCCACATACACCCACATACACACACACACATACTTACACACACCCACACACCCACACACTTACACACACCCACACACCCACACACTCATGCACTCACTTAATCACTCACTCACTCACTCACTCAAATACCTAGCATTATCGTGTCCCTGTCTCTATCCACATATATACTCTTGGACGCTTGCATATGTACACAGTAAGTACATACAAATTAGAGCATACACTCGTCAACAATACACCTACACTCGCTCATGCATATACACGCATCCTTGAAGTAGCATTATCAACATCGTATATTCACTAGCCTAAAACTGACATTTACAGTTGTAGTTGTTGCCCCTAGTGAGTGTATGCAATTATGCAGAGACAGCGGTTGCAGAGCATGCCTGAAGTGCAACTGAATAGTCGTCTTCAAGTAGTATGTTTACTGTTTAAACTCCGTTCATGACGAATTGAAAATACACCACAAGACAGTAGTACAGTAGTTGTAGGTTATGTTCTGGGTATTTTACGTACTTCTCTATAAAGGGGACAAGTTTGTAAATTTCGTTCACAATAGCAGACAATTTGTGCACAGACATATTGGCCTTAATTTGGCAAGTAAGATGGGAGAATTATATAACCTAGTTCTTTTGAAGCTATACTCACGTCACGTCACTTTCGTTGAGTTTTAAGAGTTGTTAAGTCTACAGTTTAATTAGCTAACCAGGACATACTCACTCAGGCATATGCGTTTTCTTATACTCCCTTTTGTACTAATATTTTACAGGATACGAGGTACGCAATAGGTAATTATGCATTGGGTGAAACTCTCGGAAAAGGTGTTTTCTCTGTGGTCAAAGCGTCAACTCATCTCATCACTGGTCAGGTAAACATATGCGGATTGTTTCGTTGCTATGAGGGGAGATATGTACAAATATTATCACCATTTTGACTTTTCACAGGCAATGTCACTTTTTTTAAAACAATTGCAATATTTTTGAATTGCGTTTTTGCAAGATATACGTATGAGAATACAGGTCGTCCTCTATATCGAGTAATGTAAAAGACCACTACGATAATTGCTTTTTACTATAGTTTGCATTCATAGCCGTAATACATGGAACTTTATGTAATTAACGAGATACGTGCGAATAGCATCAGGTGCTGCATACGTAAGTATTATACATTAACATACTATTTCGTCTTAGCTTGCTCTACAAATCGGTGATAACTGGTCATTCCGAAATGTTGACTATTCAACTAAATATTACAGAAAGTGGCAGTGAAAGTCGTGGATAGGACCAAGGTGAAGGAGAAAGACCTTAAAACCCTTGTACGAGAAATGCAAGTATGTTATTCATTTTGATCGTGTAACACAACCGCATATGTGAAGTTACTTATACAAAGAACTTCAAGTGTTTACTAAGGTCGATATGAACCACAGCCAACAAATTGAGATACTATTTTCACCAGGAAAATTGTCTTGCCTATGTTTGTGTCGAAGAGATAAATAAAGCGATGAATACATTGCTTTTCAAGTCAATGTCCTGTCGCGATTATACGTATGCCTGTTTGAATTCAATTTGTAGGTCATGAAGCTTCTCACAAATCCAAATATTGCGAAGTTATATGAGATCATTGATACGTCGGAGGCCTTCTATTTGGTAAGTGCTTCGTATACAAATAGAATTGATAGAATATTCAGAGCCGTTGGAGATTCATGTATATTTAATGTGTAGGACAACCATGTTAATCTCGTTTCTTGAATCGTTAATACTTGTATGGACTGTCAGAGTTTACGTCAGTGCAGATTCATCTCATATAGTTGCAGAGACCCCCGAACAGTATTTGAATATACCTCCACATTGCGTTCCTATGTAGGTTTTAGAAATGGTTGCGGGGGATACATTACATGCATATCTGAAAACGGAGGGCACAGTAAGTGAAACACTCGCTGCTGACTGGATGAGACAATTGGCTTCTGGCGTGCAATATTGCCATTCCAGGGTAGGTAAAGGGTTGTTACAGATTTGGCAGTACGTGAGGAACATTGATGTTTCCCACTGCCGCTGGAAGTTTATTTGGATTCATGTTGGGTTTTTGTTGGATTGGATTTTTTTTTTTTTGCGTGGAGCGTATCATGGTATCTTATTGTTCTTGGATAACTATGCACCATTTACATACTAATGGTGTGCACTTTACAGCATGTTGTACATAGAGATATAAAGTTGAATAATATTATGGTTGATCCCAGTGGACGAATAAAGCTCATAGACTTTGGCTTAAGTCGGGAATTTGAAGCGAGAAAAATCGAGGTACGTGTGTTCCGTTACGATTATTTGCAAATGTCATAGCGTACCCTACATTACCTTGTAGATCAATAATTGTGACACCAAATCGAATCCCAGAGTTGTTCTATGACGTAGTTATGAGCTAACCAGTCTTGATCTTTCATAGACACATTGTGGTACACCCGTATATGCTGCCCCTGAACTCTTCCGCTCTGGGGGATATTTTGGTCCGGCGGTTGATATGTGGGCGATTGGAGTAGTACTACACGCATGTGTAGGAGGAAAGTTACCATTCAAGGGAAACAACTTCAGAAAACGTATACAAGGTACGTTGAGCCTTCCTGCTGGACGTCATTTAGTGTAGAGAACTTCTATACAAAATTTTGTTTTTTATGTTCCAAATTCACCGCCCACGCTGCTCATCTGCCATCCATCCGTATACGGAATATTGATAATTCAATATATTGTATCCAAACTGTCATTCTTCCATGTTATAGAGGGCGAGTATGAAAATCCTAAATGGTTTTCAACAAAATTGAAGGCTGTCCTTGCAACTTTATTAGACGTCAACCCGAAAAGACGCTCCACTGCTACTGAATTTCTAAAAAGCCCGTGGATTACTCAGACAGAGAACACAACCACACCGGTGGAAGCTTTACCCTTTGAAGATGCGATTGATATGGATTGTGTAAAGGCAATGAGAAAGGTAATGTGAATTTGCTTTTAACATGTCATACGACATATACATATACATCGTATTCATGTGGTATTTTGATCGATTTCTTGGCAGTTTTTTGATACAAGTGCAAATGTATTTGCGCATACTTAGTCGTACGCATCATGACACCGTACACAAAGCGTACTGTATTTACAAGTACTATTCCCATATTCGTTCAGCTCGGATTCGAAGAGCAAGAAGTTCTAGCATCCGTACAGAATGACTTGTACGACCACACTGCTGCCACCTACTACCTACTGAAGGCTCACAAGGGTAAAGATTTCGATCTCGAACCACTCTTAGTTCAGCTGCCCCCGAATGCTATCTCAGCCAGTCGCCGTCAGAGTAATAGCCCAGGTCTTATCATCGTTCCACCGGCGGGAAGTAGTAGTCCTGGTGAGTAAACAGCTTGAATACCTTTTGTTCGGAAGAAAGAGGATTTATGACGATATGTGCTCCTTGAGGTGACATTGTTGTGCAGTGATATAGTTTTATTAATGTTGTACATCTCGTACCTCGGTGCAATGTCACTTACTCCGCCATACCTCGCATTTTCCAAGATAACAATTTATCTCTTTCTTTACATCTGCTTCATCAGCTCATCCTGGTCGATATTCACCACATGATTATGATTATCGGAAGGGCTCCCCACTTCCAGGTCGTAAGGAAAAGGAATCTTCTACATCTCCTTTTCCTCGAAGGTTGAGCGCGTTTACTTACACATTTCGTGTCTTAGACTTCTGCAGACGTTTGATGTTCAAATTTTTGCGAAATCGCTGTTGATTCATAATATGTACACAATTAATACCCGCAGAGCATCTTCGACTGAGCCGATGAAGGTCGCACCTCGCCGGTCGTCCCTGTTCGACTATCTCTCACTTTCTCCAAAGGTACAAATTCTGCTCATAACTATCAAGTGATATTGCAGCCATTTGTGTATAACACATGCCGAGCTATCTATTTCTTGTCATTTAAATTTTTTTACAGGCACGAAGAGTCTCGTCGCCAAATTCAGATAACGTACTGACCAGCAGTGGCCAACCTTCGAAAGTCACCAGTAAACTTAGCACCGCCTGCCCACAGCCAGAGTATTTCCCGACTGATTCTCCCACATTGTCACCCAAAGGTCGTCGACGTGGCTCTCTAGCTGATGTAAGTACGATGAATTCACACAAGTCATGTCAATTCAAAAACTATTGTGGCTGTATACGCCTTATTGTCATTTCTGGTTTATCAAAGGATACAGTATTCATCAAATCGCTCTCCACTACGACATGTATTGAAATCGTGTCTTTCCGTTTTCTTCTGGTATTAACTGTGCCATTCTTCACGTTCAACATTTCAGACGTTAATGTCGCCTCTGACTTCATTGAAGAATATGAAACTCGGTAGTAGCAGAGAGGATATTCTGGCGAACGGGCATACAGTTAAAGACGAAAAACCCAGTCATACAAGGCAACATAGTATTTCACATGTACCCGTAGCTCAGGCGACAACCACAGCTGCGGAAAATTTTCTCTATCCGACATCACCCAAACCATCTTTCCGACGCAACTACTAGCTGGGTAAGAGTTTGTACATACAATATACAGTGACTGAGAAGTCCACCTTCCTACTACCACCCATTAATTGAGAAGGACGTAAGAAATGTTTCTGCAGGAGACAGAAAACTATTTCGATCTGGTGGACCAGTTGTTATAACTTTGCGATTAATGAATCTGAACCACGCACAGGCAAGTTGGTCCTGTGATCGTATTAAAATAGGTTCCCACGCCATACTCCACCAACCTTCGATACATATACTCCTGTGATGTACTGTAAGGCGATGGTCACTTTCATCCTCTGGATGTCATTGAAACAGTAACAGTGACGAACCCTATACAGTTACTCACCGGCGTAGATCCATCAACAAAAGTATGCACGACATGAACTGCGAAACGATCGAGAAAAGTAACAAAACGAAGACACCGAACGTATTACAACTATTTAATAAATTTAAAGTACAATCTAATTCTTTGCGCTTCTATTCACTTTGATCACCACTTCCTCTCTCATTGAACTCCAGGTTTTTCGTGGCTAAGTTTAAGGGCATACTCCTAGTAGCCATCACCCTAAAGTTGTCCAACGTATTTTCTAAATGACAAATATGGTCGCGGAGTGCGGTCACATCGTTAGTGAGTGACTCAAGCATGGCCAACATTTTCGCATAGTCTTCGCTCTGTATTGCTCCTGGAGTCAGGTTTTCAGGCTGGGCCAGTTGCACTTTCTGCGCAGAGATAGAGTGTTCGTCTCCTAACCCCACATCACTCGTACGGACCTCCGGATCGATTTCAATTATGTCATCTGCCAAGGTAATCGTATCTATATTGCGTTCATCTTCAACTGTAGATTCATCAATTACCACACGCTCTTCTGTGGATAACGTCCTATCAGAATCATCACTAGCTGCAATCTTGCACACGGTAATATCCTCCATTACCGTGCTTCTATCTATACCATTACTATCAGACTTATTACCATATCCAATAGTTCTATTTCTAATACTTCTACCACTAACCAAAGTAGTTGTATGGTCCGTGCTCCTCGTAGAATTCACGTTATTCTCCGGTACATCTGAATTTATACCCATAATAGTACTAGACTCGATAGAGGGACTCTTGTGTTGAGCCTGGGACTTGTTATGTTCTTCAAAGATTGGCTGAAGCTGCTTCACATGATGCCGTTCATCATAGGGCAGTCGGCCATTTTTCATTTCAATTTCACCAAATTTGATGCTTAACTTCCGAACAGCCTCCGTGAATGACGGTTTGTTCTCTGTAAGTGATAAAACGATAAGTATTAAAGTGATACAACGATAAGCCTATAAATAATTTCGATATGCCATTCAATGCTGCCTTGACAAAAAATGTTCCTTTCAAGAAGAATATTGGCTACCAAAATTTGTGCACCATAATTCGCAATACCGATACATTACTTACTACGTGATCCATGAGGGAAATATATCTTGCAAATACTCTGCAAGTGTTCAATCGTTTTGTCGCTCGGTTGTATTCCCGATACTGTCATCTGTCGCACGGCCAGAAGTACACTCCGTATATCGTTTACATTTGATAGACATCTTAAAAAAAGTAAATGTCGACATATTTAGTAAATGTGAGTGGAACACACAGTTTCGCCCTTGAACAGGCAATCATATCACAATAGATTAACAAATCATAGTCCATACTTGATTATAGACGTATACATGTCAGCATTAGCAGCACGAGGAACGGTCTTCATGTATACTATTGGTAACATGCGATTGACGAGCTCGAACTGTTGTCCGCGTATTAGAGTTGAAAGCACTAGATGGGCATGCCGTCGATGTACGTGCTTTCCCTTATATTGTGATAACTGCCTCAGAGCTTCCAGTGCTGCTTCATGGTCACTAGCTACGCGGAAACCCTCAAGCAGAGTTTCATACAACATTTTACGAGAGTTGACCGGTACAGGCGACAGGGGTAACGCGAATAGAACCCGTCGGAGTTCGGATTGATCACCTATTTGCGAAGCAGTTCGAAGTGTATGCTGAATTGAACGGATGGAGAGGGGAGTTTTTGTTGGCTGAGTAATCATAGACTCACTCACACATAACGTTTCAGACGACAGCTGAGAGCGATCTTTGTTCGAGTCATTAGACATCGACGTATCAAGTGTGGCGGATGATACCCTATCTCGTAGGGTTAAATTTCGGTCTTCTGTCTTGGGTAGGAAAGCTCTGACTGACTTTAGAACATTTGCTCCCGCGTTGTTGTTCGTAAGACGTTTCACTACAGCCACGACAAGCGCTCGTGAAACATTCGGAAGAGTCGACAGAACAACCAGGCATTCGTCGTACATTTTCAATCCGGCCAAGCCCTCCGCCACAGCACAATGAAGCCTACATTCATCATTTAAAGGACACATTAGTCTTGCAATAGATATAAACGCTTGCCACTGTATGGCAATAATCATATTCGCCTCATCTTACCAAGATGGAACAAATATGTGATAGCTGCATGACTAGAATGTGCGAACTTACATGGGCTGCACAGTGTTAGTTGGAGTCATTTATCATATTTGCGAAGATAATATATACAGTACCAAATTCAAAAACTATAATCTGATACACCCAATTTCATATCTTACCTGTATTCAACGTCACTAAGTTTTCCCTCAGCATTCAATTTGAAACACTTCTCCCAGATGTTAATAAACACGTCTGTTCGTCCAGCATGGCTACTGGCATTTAACGCTTGAATCCACGGTTCTATTCCCAGCCCAGCGGATACAGACCTGTCTAAGAAGTTGTTCAGAACTCGGAATTTCTGCGCAGAAATCAAACTACTGCTCATGAACCAAAAAGTATGTTCATCCGGACGGACGATAGGGTCGTCTGCCCGAGCCATTACGTTAATGACTACATCGACGGCTTTCCTCGGCTGGTCTGATGCTAGGTAGCATTGAAGTAGCATATTGAAGCTGGCAAACGTGATTGAGTTTGATTAATAAACAGCTGGAAGAGATCAAACATCCTGCTGAGACAGCTAGACGTACTCTATATGCAACAAAACAACAAACGCCACGTATTGCAACGAATTACGCACACCTAGTGGTATCGACGCCAACATCCTCCTTCGCCTGCATTTCGCGGAACAAAGTTTCAACGGACTGTATTCCAGTACACATGGGCAACCTACGCATGGCAGCCAGTGCTGAATTGTAAGTTGGTCGATCAGGGAGAAGTCTTTGAATTCCGCGCAACTCCTCCCATAACGCAAGCGCATGGTTGGCCCAGCCTGTACGCGTATATAGTCCCATCATAATACGATATGATACAACATCTGGTCGGCCACCGCCCATGCGACCTGAAAGTTAGTATAGTGTGCGATAAGGCATTGAGGTTGACGGAAGACACGGAGCACTACGGAAATCAAACAATATTCCATTCATTTGTATAACCACCATATGCAAACGGAGAAAAAAGAATTTCAATCTTGTCCAACTACAGGTGACGCATGTGTTCTGCGTGCTTTTTATGAGTATAGATAATTTTCTTGGTCATCAATTAGGTTTATGCACTCACGCGCCATAAACACTTACCAGCATAGGGTATACTCCGCATCCGATTGAATAAATCCGTAGCAACAAGACGTTGTTTTTCTTGACGAAGACGTCTCAAAATTGCATTATTACTATCAACAGATGGACTTAATTCTATATCAGCTGACATCCCAGTGGCGCTGGCAATGTTCGTAGTGGGCGCTTCAGCTATTACCTCTGATAGTGTAGCCATTTCATCCGTCCTTGTCATTGAGGGATGCACAGCATCATGCACATGCTGTGACAGCAAAGGCGATGAATTTGTCTGATCCGTCTGCTGGGTTGTAACCACATGTAAGTGTTGATCGGGACTCGACGAATAAGACGGTACAGCAGTATATTGGTCTCGCAGAATGTTCTCAGCATTGATCATATGGCCTTTGCTTCGTGCATGTCGTATTAATGCGGCCCCGGATTCCTTCAAGTCATTCGAATATATTGTGTGTACTAGCGTACCGTGTAAGTTAAAGATTTCAGTATAATCGAATTGGGGGTTATCAGAGTACAGTAATTGTTTTCCAACGTAGCCAGTTATGACAGAAAGAAGGCTCATAATGCGCAAATAAAGACATACAAATAACCACCAAATCTATAAAACGAATACATAGAATCTTCCATTACCCAGATTTTCGAGAGTCCCATCGATGAATTTCATGTTCTTTGCCAGCATACGATGAGCAATACCCAGTGAGCGCGTGTGCAAACCGTTTTGCGAGTACAACTAGAATGTACAGGGACGAAATGAAGGAATTCAGCTAAAGGGGCAAAAATTCTTGCAGTTGAAAAAAAACCGAACAAACAGGGGAAGATATTCTATGCTGTGAACTTACTTGCAAAAGCAACTGATGCGACCTGGTATTGTCTTCGACATTTAGGGCATTCATTATGGGTATCAGTTCCTGAGCGCCAGCGACATTATTGTGCTTCACGAAAGCGGACAAAAGTACATTCCATGTTCCACCTACCGGCTGTAGATACAGATTTATTTTTTACATAGGACGAGAAAATAGTCGCAACTAAGTATATTAAAATATGAACGGTATAAGTGATCATTGTTACAATCTACAATAGTCAAACTACAGTATTACGAACGTATATGAATGATTCTAGAATTGTGCACAGTACAAGAACACTGGCACAAGTTTGACTATCCACTGTAACTAACATACCAGAATTCCATCAGACACCATGTCTTTAAGAGCAGAGTACGCCCCAATGCGGTCATTTTCTATATTGCCACAACGGTACATAAAATAACGAGAAACAGCTTTAGAAGAACAAATCAGTAATTTCTTAAAACGGCATGAAAGAATATCATATTACAGGAACACGAAAGTTCAACAATTATCCAACTTCCCCATGCAGAAAATGAAAATAAATAGAATAGTAGTTTGCATGTCGTGTATTGCACTGAAGCACATTAATTCATCATTTTCACCCTTTCGCAGTTCATTAAAAGCCCACTGAGTCACACATCACAAATTAGCTCGGTCAATAAAAAACTCTCCCAAACAAGAAACAAACTTTTGCTACAATGTATACACACCCAATGTATTCTCACCTTGCGCATATGCAGCCATTAAATGAGAATAAGTATTTTCGTTGCGGGGGCATCCGCTTTGTTTCATGTATGACAGCACTACACATGCAGATCTTGCATGCCAATACAATACTAGTTAGGAATGTTATGAAAACACTATGATGAATAACCGTGGGCATGATTCCTGCTGCTAAGCGCACAGAGTATAACACTTCACGATAAACAGAAATTCACCAATTTGTTGAAGCACCAGAAAATGAAGCGCCGGCGGAACAAACTCATTAAACTAAGAACAACATCGCACATCAGAGATGTAACCGATGGTGTACACTCACAGGTCAAATAATCCAAGACTTCGTAACCAAAATTGACAGAACTGTTGTTTCTGGACAACTTGTATAATGAGGTGATACCTTGCATCAGGGGGGTTAATCATCCCCTGCAGTATATGATTGAACGTGTCCGTATTCGGTTCCGCACCGCATGCGTTCAGGTAATCCAACAACGTTGTGACAGATGTTCGGTCCTTTACTAGTTGTGCTATGATTACGTTACACGCTATTGAATATTTACGCAATAAAAAGGACAAAAGAGTTAATTAAACACAAGGAATTAATCCTTGTGAACACCGACTATCTACCCTACAAACACTACATAGCTTGTCTTTGTGCCCGTGGGAGCAATATTCCATTGCTAGAGAAAATTCATTCAATTTACGAGGTTGCACGTACATACATACGAAAGTTACAGCACGAACTCGCTTGCAACATGTACATGTGAAAGAGAAAACACATAAAGAAGTGCGTCATCTCACCGTACCAGTTATGGGCTGTGCTGCCTTTGGCATGATTTGTAGTAGACCCTCCATGCATTGATCGGCACCTTTAACGTTCCCAAAACGAACACTTAGACTACCCAACATAGCGTAGTCACTTTGTGTGGGTACATATCCTTTTGAAACACCCCACTCAGCCAACTCCCATGCAATTGTAGAGTAATTCGACAAGTCCGTGTTAAATGATGCATCTTTTTGGGTTGAATTTAGAATATGTTCCTTCTGCTTCGTATAGGGTAACCGCGTGCCTCTGGACCCCACCACACATCTAATGAGCAGAGCGGATATACCACTGAGCACTTTGCTCGACGCGTGTTTGTCTGTTCTGCTCGTGACACTGTTTTTGTGCTGATTGATCGTTTTCTTGATATCGTTTGAGAGCTGATCAAAACTGTACTTCATACTACTGTTCATAAGAGGTTCTCCAGTGCTTGTAATTTCTGATAATTGAGTTGCCGGAAAGGACGTGGGTGTTGTAGGCGTGCTTGAGTGAGTTGAAATGTGTTCACATTTATGTGCAAGTGGTTCTTTTATAGGAGTGCATATAGGAGCATCTGCGAGTGTAAGTGTGTCTTCGTTAGTGAGCTGTTTTGTTGTCGCTGTTGTATCGACACTGCTGACGGAACTATCCGTAGCCGTGCGTGCAATGAAGTTGTTGCCATCGACTTCTTGACGATTAAAGGAAATGTCGACTACATTCTTACCATCATCCCCTCTATATACGCCATCATTACATATACTACTATCGATACCACCGGACGACTTGAATGCATTGTGTTCGCCGTCTCCAGGACTAAACGAAGGTATCGATGCAGATGAAATCCCCCGATTGGTATACTGTAAAACAGTAGTTCCATCATATAAACTCGTACGTGCGCGACGGCAGAGATGGTTCACACTAATACTTACAGCATGGCAGTCTGCCTTTCGTCCACTGTTATAATTATCACAAGACTTTCCCAATATGGTGCTTCCTCTAGAAATTATTAAGTCAGATTTAAATTTTTGAATGGATGACACAGAACACGTTAACATGCGATACTGTGATGAAGAAATGTAACGTATAGCTGACTCGGGGCTCGAGATTGACAAAGACCCATGGCCACTGCGACAAACACGCACACAACCATTGTATTGTCTTATGTGTCCTTGCCCAAGCACACATTGCTTTGTCGGTCCACGGCTTTGCACAGCTGTGTTACCGAACGAAGCAGAACGGTACTCTCTAACACCGTCACAGAGTGGAAAGCGCGGGCGTTTAGAATACTGTGTGGTAGTATATTCTTGAACTAATGATGAGGATAGCTCATTGGTCTTATTACACAACTGTGAACGAACGTGATAATTTGTGTTCTTCGACGATCTCGCATACAAACGTATGGATGGGCTTTTAGCAACTGAGGAATTTGGTGAATCAGAAAGGCGACAACATAGGGACGAGGTTGCTCGATTATTTTTGGGTTTCGCCAAAGAGTGTGAAGTTGAATATGGATGGGCGTGAATAATTGTTCTGGTTCGTTTCATTGATTGCTTAATGACCGCGGTGCACGCTTGTGAAGAAACTTCAAGCGCCCGCTTTAGTCTTGGTGTGGTCATGGCAACCTAGTCAAAAACTCTACGGGCATGTAGGATATTGTAGTAAGCAACTATATATGTAGTACGAAGTTCTACGATTGCGATAATTAGCGATACAGAGAAAAGACTTGTGACTCATAGAAGAGACACTAATGCGATCGTTGGGCTCTGGCGGGCGACAGCCAGAGCAAACCAAATTGTCTGAGCACGCATGTGTCGAGTTCAGAAGTGCAAAGAGATGAAGTGCTACTCAACTAGTGTGTTTCATACAAAGCATTCATTGACTCTCTCGCACACATACACACACACACACACACCCTCACACCCTCTCATTGAAGTAATAAGCATAGCCCGTGCAATAATTTAATGTATGTAATGTGTGTGTATGTGATTGTGTACATGCATGCGTTCGGTGTCTTCTTGCGTGCGTGTGTGTGTGCGTGCGTGCGTGCGTACGTACGTACATGCGTGGCCCGCCCGCATTTTAGCATTCTATAAATAGAATACAACTTACACCCCCCCACACACACACACATTTGACACCACGAGAGCGACACACACACATTTTGACACCATGAGAGCGACACATATTTAACACCACGAAAGCGAAGACGTGCTTGCTTTTTGTGGAGGGGTGGAAACGGGAGTATCTTTGAAAAACGTTTCCTTAACACATTTAGTTACCACCCATGTATAAGTGCGTACCTGCTTCATTTGGAATAAATGCACTGTATAAGTTATGCCCGCAGTGAACTACAACACAAGAGAACCATACGCGATCGAAGGAAAGATAATGTAATAGGATGCGATGGAAGAATGATTAGTGATAAAGTGGACCATGTCGCCACTCAGAAGGAAGGATAATAAGATACGATGGATGAATGATTAGTAGTAAAGTGGACCATGTCGTCACTCAATCCCATTTGCAAGCTTTGTAATGAGAATGTGGTACACACTTGATCCGACGGGGATCTAAGGAAGGAGGGATCGATTTATTCAAAAGAATCATAGCGCATGCTTGTGTGTGTACATAGATATAAGTACAATATCAATGCCAACGAAATTTGCCAGTGTTGAGTTATTTTTGGTCAAAGCATTCTGAAGTTTTTTAATGTGAGGATTGTCTCTAACATTGAAATTTTCGCTTGATATTTCGGCGATTTGTATCGAGCTTATCGATTGTGAATACACATATTTCGCGAACTTTCATTTCACAAGCTTTATAAGAATACCAAACTCCCAATTTGTGAAAGATTGTGAATCACAAGCCTTTGGTCAGTATACAAGGACTGCACAGGTGTTCACATATCTGGAAGTAGCACGCACGTGAGCATGTGTGGTAGTGAAGTGGGAGGGTGTCCAACATAGGTAGACAGTTGACTGTTAATAGAAAGATTTGTTAATGACCGTACGCATTTGTTAATTTATACTTGATATTCCTTGAATTGTTGCTTACACGTGAGGCCCTACGTCGTATACTTGAGTTGGGGACTGACTGCCAGTGCGCATATTCTTATCCTATACTAGAAAACTTGATACTTGAGTTGTTCATATATACATATTTTGAAGTTGTATTGAAAGTCATGCAGAGAAGTACTTTTCCCGACGGATATATGGAGGTAGAAGGTAGACAACGGTTCGCCATGAAAAGTGTAGATTCTATTAAAGGAATTGTCAAAAAAGTACATATTGATAGTTTTTTGTTATGCGCTATTAGATTCACGAAACGCTCGGAACTGCTCGTTCATGAAAGAAGACCTGTACCTAGAGGATGAGAAACTGTAAGTAGGGTAAAACAGCAAGCCCTAAATTGGGGAGTAGATTGCATGTAGTATATATGTCTAATGATGTTATAGTGCGAGTTCCTCCGTCTAAAGCGTTTGTGTAGATGTGTGTTTTCAATTATACACGCTGAGTTTAGTTGGAGAACACAACACGCGTTTATGCAGACCTAGTAGTTGGTTCAAGTGCGACTCATCGGTGGCAGTATTCAAATGTGAGTGCAGTGGAACATAATCTTTATGAATAGGTGGTGTGTTAAGTGCTCCATATAAATATTCGAGCATTAACGAAAATACCAATAATACGGCTTTATTGAAGTTCGGCCAAACTATTGTTAACTGTTGCGTATAATATACTGCACAGGCACAATCGTCTTTTTAGTGCAATTACGGTCGTGGGAGAGTGTTCAAAATCTTGAAATATGTTTCTTGCGGTTCCCATAGTTTGAAGGACGGCCAGTGCATCCATCCATTAATCCATGTTCACGGGATATTGGTACGGTTTTAGCCACCGAGTAGAGTCGTCAGGTCAGCCAGGCTATCGGTTAAAGTGCAATTACAACACCCACCACCACCACGGCAGGTGCCAATTTGTTTATTTTGTTGTGTTGCTAAGGAAGAGAAAAAAAATAAAAACCCAACAACACGGTAAATATATAGCAACTTTTTTTTTCTTATCAACACTCAGATCTATTGCAACAATGACGGAGGACGAGACACAAGTACCGTCCCTTGTGAGTAGCGCCGCATCCTTAGCAAGCAATGTAGTTACATCGGTAAAAGTGGGGAGTAAGGATGCTGGAGAAACGTATTCACGACTGGTGCGTACTAATGTTCGTGACTATTAAATATCAAATCGAGTTTACATGATGGAAACTATTGCCATCGTGCGACATGGAAAATCCTGGCACACAACTTATTCAAAATGTTCCATACGTATCCCTTGGTTTGCTCGAAACATGTTAATGATTAGTATCCTTACGCACGTACTCTATCGAACACAAACCCTGCTTATCTCCGTTTTGTCCACGAAGTGCTTGCTGCACACTTGTGGACGTCTCTGACGCGTTCATGCCACAACTGCATGCAGAAGAAAAATTCAGATATTTTATTATCAGTTTAAAAAGTGTTAATGGTCTCAAATGGTTTATCAATTCTTGTATATTCTACTAGTTTATCCTATCAAAATTTGATAGTACAATTCACATTTTAATTTGATAACGACAATTGTTCGTACGCGCTGATCTATTGTTATGTATATCGTATGTGTACTCTACACTCAGGTATTCGACGGAACAGTGCTGCCTCCACCTAAAATTAAAGGACCTCCTTTATTTAACTCTCTCCCGGACCAGAACGTCAATAGACGTATGCTCAACGACTACAGCCTCTCGATTCTATTAATGGGTATGAAAACATGAAATGATTAAATATATTGTTTTTGTAATTATATTTTCCTGATTGTGTTTATTGCTGTTCGTTATGTTCGTAGGATTCCAATTCGGATTGTTCTGTGAGAGCTGCTTATTATGGTTTGTTTGTCGTTGACGGGGAGCCCAGGTGAGTTTATAGTTGGAAATCTCCTTGGGCTTGTATTATTCAAATTACTAAAGCGTGATCTACCATTCACTCGTGGCGCTCTCGTTGTGTTTCTAATATCGTTTATAGGTGAGACTGCGATAGGAAAATCCACCTTGGTTGACAATCTCTTCAATGCGAAACTTTCGGGTCCTCCAAGCGACTCCTTCCACAAGAAGGTTTTTGTCGACGAACGGTGCCATGGTATGTTGTAACCACTCACCCTTGATATACAAGAATCAGAACTTTGTGTCTGGATGGCTTACTTCAGTAGATTTGGTGGTATTCAGGAACACCTTGTAAGCTACATATTAGTTTTGTCCAACGACAGTTTCAAGATGTATACTTCTTACTCTGAATTACCAGACGAACCTTGTACTACACAGAGGTTATTGTAATAATATTTTTTATTTTTTTATTAATCTATGTATGTATTTATCGAACCAGTCGTGGAAGAGCGAAACATCAGATTAAAAGTGAATCTGGCGGAGGTCAAAGGATTTGGTGACCAAATAGATTGCTCTAATAGGTATGGATGGTCTACGTGACCATTTTTGTCGTGGTGTTTGAGCGTCAGAATATGATGAGATATGGGAAATGACTTTATATTTTTGTATTAATTTTCACTCTGCACACCCTATATATCTCACATAAAATGCAAATCAGCGAACATCAACATTAACTGCTATTAACGTACCATATACATTCACACGAAAGCCTTGCTCCAGTTATTAACTATATCGAAACCAAATACGAGGAATATCTTGCTTACGAGTTGCAAGCTTGTCGGACTAGTTCTCCTTGGACAGATAGGCGAGTGCATTTGTGCCTGTACCTCATTACCCCAAACGGACGAGGGTATGTGTGATTGGATACAGTTTTCAAACACGACAAGACTACAAGAGTAATTGTCTTTGTTCAATGAACGGGCTATATCTTGCACAGTTGTGCTTTTGCACTGCTAATTTAAAATCTAACGTGTCAATTGTACAAGTTGAGGAGTACGATTTAATTTCGTGAATGACAATTGTGTTAATTTGACGTCGATGTTTGCAGCTTAAGAAATATCGATGTGGACGCCCTTAAACAGTTAGGCAAAATTGTCAATGTCGTGCCACTGATTGCGAAAGCGGAAAGTTTTACCAAGGCTGAAACCGCCAATTTTAAAAAGTTGGTAAGTTTAGATATGTGTCTGCGTATTTTTTCTTCTTTTCTTGAGCGTTTTTTTCAAAACTCTTTTCTTACTTCCTTGGTTTTATGTTGACATTCAGATAAGAGCCCAGGTAGATGAACATGATATCAAAGTGTACCTATTCGATAGCGAGGAAGAAGAGTTCGCTGTCCAACAGCTGTGTGTATGTTGTGTGAATATAGTTTTGCAGTGTGCTTGCGTTACCTTGGGCTTCATTATACGTCATTTTGATGGATGACGTTTAGACGTCTTAAGAAAAAGTTTGGAATATCTGATGTGCTGTGTGGTTGACTGGTCATTCAATTCTACGGATAATTTCTTAGTTACAGATATTCTGTCATCATTTTATGGTCTTGTGAAGATATTATCAGGGCGAACTCTTTGAAATAATACCATGTTTTCATATTTATGGACAATAGGCTGACGATATAGCGAAAAGAGCAGAAGCACTTGAAGAGAGAGAAGATGTCCAGGTGAGTAAGAATAGTAATACATAGCATGGATTTTAATTTAGTCCGTGAATGATATTGTGCCTTTCGGACATTATTGACTCTTGTTTACACCAGAACATCCTCAGCATGAACACGTGACTTGACAAGATCTTGTCTGCACCTATCCTTTTAAATTGTCAATAAAAGAAATAACGCCGTAATATGTAGAGCACTTCGCAAAACCACAATTTGCAGGCTCAGTTGCCCTTTGCTGTTAGCGCTTCCAATGACATCACCGATGATCGGCTACACCGGAAATATCCTTGGGGCACAACTAAAGTGGAAAGCGAAGCGGAGAGCGACTTTAACATCCTTCGAAAAGCTATCCTTCGTCTCTATACGAATGTAAGTAGAACGAAAACTAGTTCTTGCTGATGTGTGATTATGCTTTACAGCCCTGGTAGGAGTAGTACCAGATATTCTTAAACTGGCTGTTCTGCTTGACTATGACTGTTACTAACATTTACTCGGTCTTTGGCCTTCTTCTGACTCAAAGATATCCACATCGTAATTATATTATCCAGGAACTTGTTCACTCGACCAACGTAAAGCACTATGAAAATTTTCGAACTAATAGAATGTTGGCAATGGGTTTCCTCGACAAAACGGACGATGGCCTTACAGCAAGGTAGCTTGAATCTAGTATGCATCTTTAACGACCGTGTCTGTGATCTTTTGTCCAAATGGATCGTGTAGTGCAACTACGTCTGGTAATGGAAACAAATGTTATCCATTATACAATTGAAAACATACTTCAAGTCTTCAACACGGAACTATTTTTCGCATTTAGCCTAAAAGATATGTACGATGGCAAAAACAGCAAGTACGATGCGACGAAAAGTAACAGACTGTCAGAGATGACTGATGTGCTCACAGCGAAAAAGGACGGAATTGTTCTAGAGCTCGACAAGAAGTTTCAAACTGTATGAACCTCTACTGTTACCCGACTGGTTGTTTTCTGTTCTGTTTCAAATTTACTACTTATCTGCCAACTAAAGTTTCATTTCATTTAATTCCAACGGATTCCAACAGATGCAGAGTGAATGGCAAGCAAAGATTGAAGCGATCAAGTTGGAACGTCAGGAAGTCCATCGAAGAACGTAAGTTACGAATAACAGTCTATGTACAGTATATGTATGATCTATCGTTGAAAGAGATGAAACACGATTTGCTGCACTTAAAATCAATATTTTCAGCTTACTTAAACCGCACAAAAATCTAGTTCGACTGAAAGTGGAAGAATTCTCTTCACTATTAAACCTTTCGTAGATTTGAAATATTATAACCTCTAGAGCTGTAGCTGACTATAATGATTCGTAAACCTGAAACCATATTTCTGTCTAGGGAGCAGCTGAAAACCGAAGTTTCAATAAAAAAGCGTATGTGGAAGAAGCCTGGAACTCTGGAAGACAAAGTCACATCGCTGTCCATCAACTCACAATCTAAGGGGGAAGAATAAAATCTCTTACCAAGAGTCGCAAATAGAACGAGATCTTAAAATCCATGTCAAGAATAGGAGAAGCAAATTTTATAAACAAAGAAGTGCATCCCCATTCCTTTGCATAATTTCTTCGGAGGAAAAATCGATTTTCCAAAAGTGTTTGTTTCTACGCATAACTTTTACACTCAACTAAATCACTCCTTGCATGTATGACAATGCTCACTTGAAGATGCACTTGACAGTTCAGGTTCAGCATGAAAATGAAGAAGAAATTTGCACAGTGCGCGAGACTGCCTGCATTGCTTATCGGACTCCTTTACATAACTGATTCCTTGATTCGAGTTCCTTATATACTACTGATTCAAGTGATAACCACTTTAGTACCGAACTTTCATTGTCATATATATATATATAGGCGTTTTCGCCGTTAGGTTCGTTATAACGTTTAAAAGTGACAGTTGAACTTACCGACAAAACAACACAACGACACACAACAGCACACGCACGTGTGTGTAGTCATCCTTGTAGTCGTTGTTATTCATATCCCTACCGCCGCCCGCCAGACGATTACACTCATTGGCGTCGCGTTTCGAAACCACAGTACCTTGCAGAAACTATAAGTGATGCAAAGTCATTGTGTCCTTGACGATGCCGACGACCATGAAAAGGAGGCTAGGCAACATGAACGTGAGGAGGAGGATGTTATAGTTCAATTCACTAGACCTGGTGAATTCTGGCAGTTCGCCGCGGTCGTAAACTGGATGGCAGTGTTTGGACCTATGGTAGATTTAGAGGTGGACGTAAACAAACTAGAGCGAAGCATTCAAAGTTTTCATGTATATCCTGAGCCCCTTACATCCATTCATCTTACACTTTTAAGAGGCATGTCGAAAAAGCAAAGTATGATTACTGTTGAGACATGGCCAAAATCTCTAAAAACGTTCGTTCGAAATAACTGGGCTGATATGTGGACTGTGAGAGACACACCTCTACTATCTGCCGATTTAAAGGTTATTGCTGACACTGATTATTCCGATCTACATCCCGAGTTTCGACTTTGTATATTGCATGAGCTTTGCATTGCCGTAATGAAATTACCAGGCCAGTTTAAAGATCTACTACATCCTATAATACAACGCGGGAAAGCGAGCTTACTACGACTACCACCTTTAGGACGTTATAGGCAGCTCGAAAACGGTCGTGGATGTCAGTATTGGCTTCCTTGTGCTAGTTCGCCGCAATTATTTGCAAGTATGTAAACAGAGAAATTAATTTGATCTTGTCATGGCCATGTGATTTTGTATGCATTGGCTTCGCGGAGTGACCATTTTACACTATACTCCATTCGTACTTATTGTTAATTTGTAATCATGACTGCGCGTGTACTCTTCGTCTCTGCATGGTCTGCCACCAATAGGCGTAGAGGCAGAAGCGTCAGATGGGGAGGACTGGGTGACAGTGAGCACTACAGAGGAACAACTCATTGATTTTTCCAAAAAACTGCAGTCAAACTTAGATGTGGAAAAGAAGAAGAAAGGTAAGTCGGCAGGGCAACGGCGAGGCCGAGGGCGGGGTAAGGCCAGAGGGCGGACTAACGGAAGACGACATGGACGTGAATCTGCGTCGGCAACTGCCGCATTGTAAGTGACATTCTGATGTTTAAGAATACTTGTAGTAGTCAATACTCATTTACCATGTGTTTAGCATGGACGGGAGATTGTATGACAAGCAACATGTGTTTATATTTACATCAGTACTTACTTCGGCGTTTCATGTGTACACTCAATCAGTTATTCATATATAAGCGCGTTTCTTTCCATTCTCAGGATAAAAGAGGGTGTTGAACTACTGGAGATCCTCAAATCGATAGTGGAGACGTGTCGCGAGGCCCGAATCAAGAAGGAAGAAGCAGAGGCGGCGGCTACTGAGCGCAAACAGAGACAGGAAAGAAAAATGATGTTGTTAAGGTCATCTGGAATTGGCTGGAGAAACGAAATTCAAGAAGGCACTCGAAGGTGAGGATTTGTCAGTTTTTTCTATGGGTTGCGTTTCACGAAGCTTTCTCTACGTTGATGGCATGCCAAATATATTCCAAAAGCGATGTTACCGTTCATTTACTGACATAAGTTCTCATGAATGTACACAGAAAACGAAATATTAATTACGCTGATGATCAAAATGATGATTTCCTCGATGAAATTTTGGAGGACGTACCCTCCGAGCAGGATTCACCTCAGTCAATGGAGACAAATATAAAAGGTGCTACGTTAACTCGCACTTCAAGCAGGCGATTCCTGCTGAAAATACCGAAGCCCAATGCTACAAGTGGAGATCCAGCGCCTGAAAGATGTGATCATGTGGGCAGAAATTCGACCAACAGCAGTGACGACCTGAATAATATTCCTGGTATGACCAGTGATCTTGAGAATGATTCTACGAAACGACACCGGGAGAAAACTGTGTCGTACACGAAATCATATCCGGATGAACGGGGTGCGAGGGGCTCCGATAATGAAAGCGGACGAGATGAATTTAGAAGAGATCAGGAAACAAAGATATCATTTAGGGAATCTGGCTGTGAGAATTTTGAGCAATTTGAAGACACTCGAAGTGATGTGGATAATAGATCTAAATCTCAATTCCATAATGCTACTCGAAGTGTACATATTGTCGGAGAAAATTATAAACCACATCATCTATCTTATATGAAGAGGGCGAAAATAGCCCCGCCTCAATTGGCAAGCCAAATTGAGTATGTCGACGATGACATTGAGGACGATGTAGAACTGAGTTCTCAAGTGAGCGATGAGGTGTGTTTGTGTTGAAATATCTACACTTCTTCAAGGCTGTATACAAATCTGTCAGTAGTCATGCATGCACTGTTTTGATTCCACTATTCCTTCACACCTAGGATTCCGACTATATAATAAATGAACAAGAACAAGAGGATGAAGAGGAAGATCTCTACCAGTCCGATATTGCATCAATAGAGAGTTCAGAGCACACCAGCGATAAAAGAAAACGGAAAAGAAAACCTAAAGTTATTTCGAATGATTCGTTGACTGTCAAGCGAACAGAACGAAACCGATCGAAGAATTGGTACGGAGACGAATCTTCGATGAATGACAGTGGATCTCCAATGCTCTCTGAGTTGTCGTCTTACGACAGTGACGGGGAGGACTGGAAGTAGCGATATTAGATTTTATTTACATACATTTAATAATATTACTATGTTGTAGACGATACAACATATATATTATAATCCAATGAAATCATTGAAGTAACTGTTAGCCAAATCATTCATATACATAAACTAGCCTGATTAAAGCTCTGTAACATGGAAGTTCGGCGTATATGCTACCAATACAGTTAGGGCTCTTTCCTGCCTCCTCCTTGCATTTTTTGTCCAGGTTTGTACAGAGCTTTTTGCGATACATTCTATTGTGACAGAAGGGCACTAAAAGGAAATGTGTAGTTTGTTGTTCGCCTGACAGAGGGGAGGTGTATGTTCGGAATGTACTGCTGTGATTTCTGTTGTGGCGTTTTCAGACGAGCTAGAGTGATACGTGACCTGTCCTTCGTGGCATGGACTTCTTTTTATCAAATTTTACAAGATTCAGATTTTCGTTCCATAGGATCCTCCGACAACGCAAGTTTAGGTGAATCTACGTGGAAAATAATATCAGTTTCATGAACAGATGCAAACTGAGGTGTAGAATCACGGTGTTGTGAAGCAATTCGGTTGTTTTATGAGTAGATCTTGTCCAAAGAATCATCGCTGGCCAGCTCATTTACGACGTTGATGTTGACGTTGCTACGGGAATAGCATGATGATAGAGGTGGTGGGGATGTCATTGGTAAAGGTGGCGGTGAGGGTGGTGCAACATCGTCATCTCCATGCTGTTCCGAGCTTAGAATATACTGCACAGCACATTCGTTGCGGTTCACAGAATGCAACTGACCGGACGCTGGTTCGAGATATTCGGTAGAGAAGCCTGCTTTTTCAATCGCACCAAAGTCTATCAAGGTTTGGTGCGCAGGAGTAAGTGATGAAAAGTTCGAAGAAGTACGAACTGCGTCTGCATGTTGTATGTGATATGCTCGTGCCACTATTTGTGATGATGATGTATATGAATTGCCATCAACCAAATCGAGTCTTATCTCACCATTCCAAGAATGACGCGATACAGTCTCATCGACATCATCGTCATGGTTATCTGCATCCTCATTTAGTTGGGCATTATGGAAGTCGGATGTCTTGCTTGATTCCCCTTCTTCTCGAATCCAATGCTCAGTGTGTAGCGGCAGAAGCTGGGCGCTGTTATCGCACCCTGGCTCTGTGATATCATTTGCCGCTTCTATGTAGTCCTGCCCGTGTTCATCGCCAAGATCACTTTCACTCTCACCACTGTTATTTTCACTGCTTGTACCACTACCAACCTCACCGTCGAGAGCAAGTATACGTCTGACGGCGACAACGTCGAAGACCTTCTCACGCATCCCCTCGGCGACACGTAGAACAGAGAGTTCTTGGCGCGATTCTTGCCTTTCATCCTCTGAATCTACTGTGTACACAACCTCATGCACCTCAATATCTGGCGGCAATGACAGACGAAGGAACCAGGATAGCGCATCTTGGACCTACAAGTATGAGAGCGGTAAGGAAAACTCCATAGTGAACAAACGTCATGCTAAACCAAGACTATTAGCAAGATTGTCGTCCTTGAGCACCCCCCCCAAACAAACAAACAACTAACCTCTCGTCCTTTAGTTCTTCGCCGTTTATCGGTTCTTTTATCGCCGGACGGAGAGAATGCTCGAACACACCATAGAAGCACGAATTCCTGCGTATGTGTAATACGTACGGCATTTCATAGGTTTAACAAAAGCATATAGACGAAGACGAAGGATCAATAGGGGATTATGAATAAAACTATTAAGCGTACACATACCTCCCAAAGGGTTTGAATTTTACCTGCGCGTTCTCTTAAGTGGACTAGTTTTTCACGACTAGACTTGGTAACAGCGCAGTATCTGCTCCACAACACATGGCTGTCACGTTTAAGGTTCGAGTACGCAAGATTTTGTTGCGCTAGTAAAGACTTGTACAAATCAGTGTTAACATGTTTGCCATTTTGATCAAGATGTCTAGATTTCCTAGGACGTCCCATGCGGGACTTACGTACATAAATACCTGTCATTTCTGGTAAGAACGGTAAAAAGAATACGTTGGACACTGTTCCGCGAATACGTTGGACATTGTTCCGCTATACAAATGATGTCCTTCGTGGGCACTCACAAACATATATTACGACAAGTTCCAGCGCAATCTATAGTCATCTGTTTAACAATAATATGTACTACGCTTACATATGCAGGCAGTAGAACGCGACTGACCGACCGGTTTGTTACACTTGTTCATCTTGTAAAAGGCTTGCAGCACGTTAAATGTTGTGCAGTTCACTACCTCTTCAAATGCAGCAGCTTTTCCAAGTCAGAACACCCAATTAAAATCGTGGTATCCCTGACAGCAACGCAGTCACGCATACACACGATTACTGTTACAATCACATCCATAAAAACAAGTACTACTGTTACGACTACTGTTACGACTACTGTTGCAACCACAACGATTATTGTTACGACTATTACAACCAAAACGATATTGTTACGACTGCTGTTGCAACCAATACGAAAACTGTCGCGACGGCTTTTACAACGGCAACTACTACTGCTACGACAAGCTTTCCTTTTTCAGAATTGGAATGAGATCACCGCTGGTTGAAGTCGAGTGATAGACAACAGTCAAATCTCTGATATACAATTGCGCTACAATCGAATGTGCTATTACTTCCTGAAACAGTAAATACTGTTGCAACCACGACTACTGCTGTTACGACTACTGTTACGACTATTGTTGCAACCAAAACTACGACTGGTACGACTCATGCGCAACAACTACTGCATTCAACAGTACCATCCATCATAACTAGTACTTAAAGCCACCATCTACTTAACTGTTGCTACTGTAACTACTTGTACATCTTGTACTGCTTTGGCAAACCATATTTACACATCTATGAACGGTCGAGTAGGCATAGTATAACATGAAATTCGGAAAGCAGCTAAAAGCTGAATCTGTCAGTCAGTGGAAGGGCTTGTACGTATCATACAAACCACTCAAGCGCTTGTTGAAGCGATTTTCGTATGATCTCGAGCTGGGCTTTATTGAATTTGAAGACACTGACCTATACCGACTGTTGGAAGATGATCTTAATAAGGTTGATGCTTTTTATACCGAAAAGGCCTCAACTTTCGTCGCCGAGTTTGAGTCCATAAAGCAGAATTTAAGGTTTGGTATACATGTATAGTTTTTCATCTGTTCATATATGTGTTTGTTGAAGGGTATATATTTATAAATATATATAACGCAGTTGAGTATTTACGGTTTGTATCTGACAGTGTTCCGTTTGTCAATAAAACTGTGTTTCATCATGCATGCATACCTTCCCCTCGCTGGTCATTGGCCGATATGTTTCATGGACTACATAAAACCTGATAATATAATGTTTGGACACAAGAGCATAAACACAACATAGTGTAACTAGTATGACTGATTTCTCTGTGATAGTTAATGTTTATCACTGTTAGTTCTCTTAAGAATATATATACTACCCTGCGCGCTCTAGGTTCTTCGAGTATTTATAATGTGATGTAAAGTTATGCTCTTATGTGATTATTTGTAGCAACCATATGAACGCTATTATACAGCCATTCAATTATAACTGTTACACCCTTTCTTAGGATGAAACACAATCAGTACAGCACTATCAGAAAGCAAAAGGAATACGACTGTACGACAAAGACACGCCTTAGTGGTAAAGGGGTAAAACTAGTTCCGACTATCATAGAAACTCCGATGTTGAGATTTTCGGACAAGAAAAAACTAAACAGTGTATCACCCACTGACTTGGCTTATGAATCGGAAAGAGGCAATGGCGTAGAAAGCGATTCTAAAAAGCAAGCCATGTTGGAAAGGGATGAAAGAAAAATGAAAGACTATAAACGCGCTTTACTAGAATTATGTGTTCTTGCAAGCGAGCTACAACACTATCGTTCGCTCAACCTCACAGGCATTAGAAAGATCATAAAGAAGATCGACAAAAAGGTATTTATCTGTACACAGTCTTTGAAAATGTACGCAGAATTGAATATCAAATACCATAACAAAAAATAAGAATGTAGGTCTACGTGCTAGATGAATTAATGTTAATATTTTTATTCAAATGATTCGCTTACTTTTTCTCTGTGATTTGCAAGTTGGAATTTTATCTTCGTGCATGTGTACTTAAGTGTGCATGTCAGTGCGACTCGTTGATAAACTCGGTATTAAATAAATTAAATTTAGGGGAATTTACAACCACCACGTCTTCAATTCGTGATGGAAGAAGTTGCTCTCAGGCCCTTCTTCGTGAGTACTAGAGTAAATGACATGACTGTGGATATCTCTTCTTTATACAGAGAAGTATTTGATGAGAATATTGAGGCAGGTCTGGCCGAACGAAAACTAAAGTAAGCGCATAGTGTATAAAACTAATTCCTGCACGACTTTACTTGTAGTCGGTTGTATTCATGAAGTGTTGGACGTATTTTCTCCGACACGTCATGCTTTTCTGCTAAACCTATTATGTTTTGATTTTGTACAAAAGATTAGAAAAACGTCGAATATTAGCAATGCTACCACAAGAGTTTATAGTTTGGTTTACAATTTCCCAGCTGGTAGCGCTTATAAGTAAGTCTTGCTCGTGTTTGTTGAGCCAATTTGAAGATTATCTTGCCACTCTCATCTTGACTAAAAAAGGTAAAACTTTACAGTGAGATTAGTGTTCACAGTGTACTCTGAGAACAACCAACCCGCGATTTGCGGTCTGCTGATATCTCTAGCTGACGAGCTGGCAATAGCCACTGGAGTTGTTGCATGTAAGTGCTATGAAGTACGAATATATTTATGTAGGTTTGGTCTGCGTTGGTTAAAAGCATTTCACTGTAGTCACGTGTTAGAAGCAATGGTGTTTCAATTTAATATATCTTCCATAACTTTCCAGCCTTGTGGCTATCATGGGGTATACCATTCAATGCCTCTATTATGAGCATACCAGCCATAATGGGAGGATTGTTCTACATCGCTCATGCGGAAAGTGATACTGAAACTGCGTTTGCGCAAACAATAGTGCTCGCGACTCATCAAGTCACTGGTGGCATTTTAGGTATGAGTATGCTTGCAAAAATAGTATTACGTTGTATGTACTTGTTCTCCAGATGTGTGTTTGTCGCCAAAGTGACTGTTACTTTGCCAGGATTGTGGTAATATTTGGCGACTTACACCCATCTCACATTTGGTTGGAATGTGAATCACATCACCAAACATCCACATATAAACCTACAAGAAACATTACATTCTTCACACCTCACATATATCTCAGGACTAGTATTTTTCATTACGCTACATCACTTGGGGGTACGAAAGAGAGTCACGGTGTATCTGAAACAAACAGTTTCACAACTAAGTGTGGGAACGGTCCGACTGGTTTATCTACTACTTATTGTTCTATTGGTTTTGCCTATAGCTGCAGTCCCAAGTTCGGTGAGTCTTCTATGAAACACTTCGTAAATTAATCACGAATTATACAATTTATTTGATATTCGTATGGCTAAACTTTGTTTACCCTTTTTCTATATCGCCCAGTCGCTGCCAATGTTGTCATGTGCCATAGTAATTCCTGGAGCCAGAAGACTGCAGCCAAACACACGGCTCTTACAAATGTTGCTACTTGGTTAGTGTTTATATAATATTTGCCAAAACAGATTTAGACGCCTCACTGCTCATTTCATTGCTACATTAAACGATTTCTTGTGCAGTTTTCAGATATATACATTTCGAAATCATCAAGGGCCTTTTGTGTCCATGTTACATGAACATAATTCTTGCAGCGAGCTCAAACTCGGAACGCAACCAGTATTGATTGTCAATTTTTGCTGACTGCCTAGGTATAATGATTGTTGCCAATCTATTTCCGATATTGCTAGGGGAAAACAATTATTTGTTTCCCGACTTTGAAGAATTCCTTCCTTTAATGCTCTCTGGGGATAACAATTCATTATCTACCTGGTTGCTGGTACGCCTTTACTTTTTGTGTAATTTTTTGAATTTTTCTTGTGGAAATTTGCATGTCATTGATGTTTGTATATCCATTATGTGTTATTTACCTGAACTGTGATTTTTCTCTGTACAGGTCTTTTCCCTTGGTGGCTTCTTCTTGTTTGGCCTAGAGCTGGACTACCAACTAGACAAACGTCGTAAATCCTAAATTATTATCCCCGAAAGGATCAATTAAGAGTTTGGCAATATTACCTTTGCACTCTGACGCCGTCATAAAGTAGATGAATGTTTTTGTAAGACATTTTTCCATTTGTTGAAGTTCAATATCGACTGGAGCTTAGTAGGTTGTCCATTTGACGTTTTGTTGTTAACAACAAAAACGAAACAGTAGTAAGTTTCACGACTAACACAAGTGATACAATAAAGGTGGTGAGTACAGATTCTTGTCATGCACTTGCAGCAGATAGTAGATGGTTGTGTATCAAGTAGCACTTAGTAGATTTTAGTCGAACTAGGAAACATACTTCCTACTACTATGCAATGTGTACAATTTACTTTAATTGATTGCCTTTACGAGTGATATTGACTTGGAACTAGGAAAGCAGAAGACCAGATATTGTAAGCTCACGGTGGTTGCCCAAAATTACATGGTGGCAGATTTATTTCAAAGTAGAAAACATTCGGTCATGCATGCATGTACGCGCACGCGTGTATATGACTAAAAGGGTGTTGCATATACGCAAAACAACGACTGCTTTTGCGTACACACAGTAGTAGATACTAACAAATTTATCCGTTTTTGTATATGTCTTCATAATCTGTGACTGCTACTACTCAGCAATAGAACAATGTACTAATTTTGGGCAGTCAGCGTGACACTTAAGAGTCTCTGGTCTTCTGCTTAACTTTTCTACGTCAACATTCATGACTCCAACTACTTCGCAATAGAGTAGCGTACTAATGTTGGGCAGCCACTGTGACACTTCGAATATAGGGTCTTCTGCTTTCCTTCTGTGACGCAAAATATCATGCATAAAGACAAGCACTTAATCATGAATGCCGTCAAGGGTAGATGAAACGCACTGTTTTCGACAAACAAATGTTACGCCTAATCCAAGTACGACAAAGCATGCTCAATATACCAGATCCAAGTCTCTTTTGCATTTTTCTACCGCGCAAGGAGTAATGCCAAACCGAAACGACTGGACACACTGAGGCCCTTTCAATACAACAACTTCCGTAAAGCAGCTTGCAGGATTAATATGACTAATTTTAGGATTGAGCTACAAGAGTAAAAGAACTACCTTAGTGTGCACTAAGACTTCACTCTACGAAACAATGTTTCGCTCTCTTGTGGTATTGGTGTATCAGAAATCACTGATAGCGGGGATTACAAAGTCGTGTTTTGTTCACTTCTGGTGTAGACTTTATCAGAAAGTCAACGTTTCGTGCGGTAGGTTATTACTGCATGCACACATATAATGAAGTTGTCACTCGTACTAGGGGTTAGTTGTGTCTGCACTAAGATATCAAAAGGGAAGGGATGTACGTGATGTGAGTAATAGACTTGAAGTGAACATCTTGGGTGGTATAGTTTCTGTCAAAATATGTTGACTGTCAGTATATCGCCCAATAATTCACAGAACATGAAATCTACAATTAGCACTGGTGCCACTGGGTCTAGCGTGATGTTGGTACTAGTCACACCTAGGCAGTAAGTGAGTAGTCTGTCCAAATATTTTCATAGTCAGTATATCGCCCAATATTTCACAGAACATGAATCAAATATATAATTCGCGCTGGCACCACTACGTTTATCCTGATGGTGGTACTACTTCCTCTTATTACTGGATGCAGTGTTTGTTCAGTTGTGCAACACTTGGGTAGTGAGTAGACTCGGAATACTTAACATTGAGTGTAGGTAGTGAGTGACTGACTGACTGAGTAAGTGATCGAACGAATATGTAAGCATTAATGTTTCGTGAAAACTGATGTTGTGCGACGCAGGAGACAGTGGAGGAGGGAGAGGTGAGGGAGGGGTTAGAGCTGATACATATGATTTTGCTTTACCGAGTGCTGTTGTTGCTGTTGCTGTAGTGCTGTCGTTTGCTGTTTTGCTGTTTTGATGCCATTGCTCGCTTGAAAGGCCTCGGCCCTGACCAGCACAGCCAGTCAGGCTGTCCGGACCACACACACACATAGAAATAACATTTCGTCATATAAACGCAAAGCAACAACGTAAGTGGTAACTCTAAGGATACCATTCGCCGTACCTTGTAGTCAGTCAGTCAGTTATAACAGCAGCAGTGGCAGTAGTTGTGCCGGTGAAGTACTTCAAAATATTACAGCAATTTAGTTCCAGCGTTCACAATTCAATGAGTGGCGAAAACATGGTGGCGTTCGATAATGTGCATGTTGGGCGAACCGCTTACACGGTCAAGCTCGATACGCTGCAACTGACACTCACAGATAATCAAGGTGAAAAATTACCCGTTAAGTGGGATGAGGTACGCTCGTGCACGTGATAACACCATTTATGCAGAAGCATGTAAATACGTGAGTATATATACGCACTTTGCGCGCTCTCGCATGTGTTTGGTCTGATTCTATTCTGGTTATCATCGACATTTGAAACTTGCAAGTATGCACAGGATGTATATATACATATGAGATGCGGAATGCGAAGTATCGACACACAACCGAATAACTCTTGTCTAAGCATTTGAAAATTTCCAACGTTTACGTACGCATTTTGACAGGTGTATGCAACGGACGTCGACCCCAAAGATGCCAGACTGGTACACGTACGTTATGTGAGGAATCTCAAGGATGACTACATGAAATGGGAAAAGAAAGAAATTCTTGTACTCTTTAAGGATAAAGAGTCAGCTTCCGTAATGTCTAAGACTGCCTTACATTATGTTGCTGACTGTGACCCTGGGTGTAAGTCAGCATTAAAAACCAATATGTGTCCTTGCTCTGTTGGGTTGCTGATCACTCAGGATGTTGTAAATTAGAAATCTCAATAGCGTAGGACGTATGAGTTTCGATGCACGTTTTTATGTGTTTGTAAAACTAGCTTTAGTTTCGAGTATGTAAAGATGAATAGTATGATGTTGCATAGGTTAATGTATAAAAAATTATTGGAATCGGTGTGTAACATTTCAGGTATTTCCTTACTTGTGATGAATGTGAATACCGTTCCATACACTTTGTACATACTTACTTGAACTTTGACCTCGTTAACAGCGCCCATACCTCGCCGTCACTATTTGATGTTCTCAAATCCGGTCGGCGGCTCAAAAACTGCGCCGAAGGAATGTAAAGTCCTAAAAACAATGCTTGATCAGAGTGGCGTTGTGACCTACGACCTTGTCGGTACTGTCAAAATTTGTACAATGTTTGTGCATATGTTATGTATTGCGTACCTTCTTTTTACGTCACTAGAATTGTCTACTTTATACGCGAGCTTACAACTTATGTACCATACGAACGATATTGCATGAAACAAAAGAAACGTCGAGAGCAAACGAGGCCCATGATTGCGTGCACAACATGGATCTTAAAAAATACGATGGAATCGTTTGTATAAGCGGTGATGGACTGATACACGAGGTTGTGAATGGCCTTCTCACAAGAAAAGACTGGGATGATGCTAGAAAAATGCCGATAGGAATAGTACCAGCAGGTTTGTCGTAAGACTTGTGTTCGTCAACGATTTTTCCACGATTGTATGCGAACATGAAGTGAATGCATTATCGTTACTTAGTAGTAGTAGCTTTACATAGAGTATTGTAGCTCTCTTGACATTCCCGACCTTCTATCTGTTCAATGCAATTTATATCTGTGTTTATCGAATCCCTCGTTTAGCGTGACTTGATCAATTCTTTTCTTCTCTTGTTTAGGAACGGGAAATGCGCTGCATCGGTCATTAGAGATTATCAACACGGATGTCGCGTCTCTCGTTCTCGTGAAAGGTATCGTAAAAATAAACTCAAAATTATGATGTATCTTATCAGACCAGAACTGCTTTGAAGTAAATTTTGTTGCACCTGTTTTCTTTGTGCCTGTTCTTGGTGTTGAAGTATTTGGAGTATTGCAGTAAATCCAAAGTCGGTTTATTATTTTCGTTCTTCTCATCTTGTGAACAGGAAATAAAATACCCATGGATATATATTCTGTGACCACTGCGAAAGGAGTGACGTACGGTCATTTAGAATTGTTGTTGGGCTTTCTAAGCGACATCGATCTTGAGTCAGAGAGATTTAGATGGATGGGAGCTTTCCGCTTCACAGTTTATGCTATATTACGCCTACTGTGGATGAGACGATACAACTGTAACCTCTCATGGTAAGTGGAGCAACGACATACCATGTTATTGTATAGACGTTTCGAATTGTTACCAATCGACATGTGCTTATCTGTATATACCAGTTTTTGTTTGCTTGTATGTATATGTTTGCTAAGCTATTGACACCAGATATTATCCTTAGCTACGTGCAACATTTGTTACACACTTTAGTAATCACGATTTCGCTCGATACAGGATTCCACTTGAGAAAACCGCGAATGAGGATGCTGATGATTCTGTCGACGACGAGTTTGGAGTTGGACCGAAACGATATTACGCTGGAAGCGGTATGCGTCTGTACGCTGTTTCCATGATACCAGTGTAAAATATCATGTATTCTACAAGTGGTTAATTCGTTCCACAGTGTCACTCAGCATAATTTTGTGTCAGACATGACTAATATTTTTGTATTCGTCTACAGACAAAACTAGTAGTGACTGGGTTACCGTAGAAACAGACTTCACTCATATATGTGCAATGAATGTCGGGTGGGTTAGCAAAGTGGGATGGGCTTCGCCTTTCGCATGCCCCTGGGATGGAGGAATAGATCTTTACTGGACTAATTCAGGTCGAGAACAGCTACAGCCATTGCTTGAGGCAGAGCATGAGCCTTACCAAGCGAATCACCCAGATATTTTCCATGTATGATATAAATTCTTGATGTACGTAGTGGGCGATAGTGCATACCTGTTAAGATGGGAGTCCACTATATCCCACAGTGAAGTACATACTACTCAAGTTCACAAAACGAATACTTCTACCACTAATATCAATTTGTCGGACTTAGTAGTGACAAGTACATTGTATAGCATCCGAGTATTGCAGCCTTGTGTATGTGATGAATTATCCCACTTTTATTGATCTCTTTTAACGTCTTTCTCCATCCAATGATATACACAGCCAGTGAAAGTCAAAGCTCTAAAATTCGAGTACACGACGGTGCCAACGGTTGGTGGGCAATTGGATTTGGATGGAGAAGGCTTTGGGGTGTCACCTTCTTTCGAGTTGGAAACACATCGAAAATTGATGTGTTTTATCGCTCCGAAATCTTTGGTACGTTGTTCTGCCTGGTTTTCTTGATATGTTAATTGTTATAACGTTGTGCATGTGCCCCCCTCATAGTCATGTGGGATATACCGATCAACAACTGTATATTTACTTCTAGCTCTCTTAATCATATCCTATATCTATAGGTATTACCCAAGTATAAATGGCCACCGAAACCCGAAGATGAAATAATGGTGATGCGACGACCTTCCGACCATGTGGTCGAGTGAGTTTCTTGTATGTGCAGGTGGTGGCGCGGCACTATAGAAATGTTTGATAACGAATCGATACATTGAGAGCATCTGCCTGACCTAGTACGCCGTGCAGCCGTGACTAACGAGAACATGCACAACATAGTCGGTTGGCGTAAGCTCGAGTTCTACAAATACAAAATTAGTGTAGAAGTGTAACTTACCTCCCATTACAATGAACATCACACACCATGTCAGAAGCTCAATCTTTGAAGTTAAGGCATGTCAGTAAGACCTATTTTTTACTACGGTGTACATTAGTGTCTGGTAGTTGACTCTCTGATAGACTGCATTAGCCTGCGTTCGATATCTTAAAGCACGAAACAATAAACCATTTTGTCCTTCCATAATTGGCAAGAAATAAAGATAAACGTCCTTCCGTCTTAAAAACGCAAAATTCGTATGAACGAAGCTATGTATTTTCTCTACATGGAAACGACCATGGTTGTAAGAAATGTCTTTGTCGTGTCGGTTCATGAACATACTTCGTCCGTTTAGAAACGTCTCTGTCGTTACGGTTCATGGATTGATAACGGATGAGTGATTGAATGAGGTCGGCGTAGATATAAGAGTAAGGCTTTCCAGAGAGCACAGCTTCACACCCACTGATGCACATTGCGAAAAGAGAGAGAAATTCTGCCACAGAGACATGTTTCAGGTGTGCAATGGTTAAACAATGGGCGGTTTCGAGTCTTATCTTGCAGTATTTTGTACCATGGCTCAATTACGCATCTAACGTTGCTCATTCAGTCCTCTCTGTCCCTCCCATGTCCCAAACTTGTCGACACATCGGACAATTCGGGGACTTGCTTATTGACTTCAGTATACAGTGCATATGAAAGACATGCGTGCACGAAGCACTTTTTGCTATAAAAATGGCAGTTGAGGCATGAATGAGTGCTGATAAGATTGACGATGTAGTAACTTATGTGACGATAACATACGCATACCTATCGGACAATCATCTCCAGGTAGCTGATACTCTGGGCAATCAGCACAGCAAGCTTCGAACGACGACTTACAAATGCCGCATGGTTCATCTTCTTCCAAGTCCCATTTCCAAGCCGCAACCGCTCTCCATCTGGTAAATATCGTGCAACATGGGAAGAATTATTGAGATGTGCCCTGAAAATTCAAAAGCTCCGCCCAGCAATTGTTTACTACGAAAAACCGAACGCAGGTTCAAGGTAATGCAATCCACACACCCTTTGTTGTTTGCCCGAATGTTTTGGAAAGTCGTTGTCGTGTGAGCAGGTTTCCCGTGACACAGATCAGAATATACAAGAAAATTGATTATGTGCGAATTTTTGTTACAAAATGAAATGGTTTCTCACTAGGGATCTGACACAGTTGTTGCCATGGTCAAAGGGAAATTCAAGTACGCGTGAAGCAGTGATCCGCACGTGGATCAACGGCAAGAGCGAATTTGAGAAAAATATTCAGTATGGATCTTAACAACTGTTTCAGTATAATAATTTCACTGTCGTACACATGAAAAGCAGGTTATATTCGTGGAAATATAACAACTAAATTATGCAAGTTCCTTTAATATAACAGAACTCTCCGAACCCCTATTTAATTTTCTATACGAGCAGTTGTGCGTACATGTGGTGTAGATTCAGGTTTACCAACTATTCTCAATTATGGGCAGGTGAATGAGAACTATACAAGATAACAACGATGGTTATAACAGTAGTAATAAGTGTTGTTTTGAAAAGGGAAACAGGTAGAACAATATACATCTGGGAGCTACCGCAACAGTAGTACATTAACTCAAACACTGAGTACGTTGACAATACAATTTGTGCAATACAGCAAAAAGAATTGAAACGAACAATCAAGCATGCAACTCAGCAGGTCGACATTATACTCGTGCAATGCAACAACAAGCAATTTGAGACGAACGATGAAGCATACATACTGTTAACCTTAACACGCATGGTGAAGAAGACGTAGCAGTAATGAACTGTAAGTATGCAACGGAACTACTACTACAAAGTGCATGCATTCCTCAAAAACAGTTACGGATTTTATACAACTCAACATGTGAGATAATAACGCCTTATTATGTCGCAACGAAATTTGGGCTGCACATGGGCAAACATACATAATGTAACGTTGCATTGTAATACCGTCGATCAACAAACATACTCAAGCAATCGTTTTAAGTTCCGACAGAAAGCATGTCTTGGGAAGATGATGAATTCGATGTTGATCTTAACGATCCCAAAAACTTCAGCAAGGGGACTGGATTCTCTGATGAGGAGGATGACGATGGTGTGAAGGATGCATGGGATGCTGATTCGGATTCCGAGAAGACGGACAAGAACCCCGACGAGAAGAAACCGGTGGCGGTGACAGTGAAGAAGAAGAACGTTAAGCAGAGAATTGCAGAGAAGGAAGCACAAAAGAAGGCTGAGCAAGAGGAGAAGATGAGAAAAGCCGAGCTTGTATGTAAACTTTCCATGCGTTTGACACGTTCTGCTGTGGCAGGTTAAGTTTTGAAATCACTAATTTTCCCTGCAAATACAAATGCGAATGTGCTGTAGTTTTCAACACTAAGTTAGTGATAAAAACTGGAGTGTAGTTGTGTAGTTCTATATATTTTGAAGTGCAATATCAATTAACGAATTAGTATCTCGTCTATTTGTACTTGCCTCTGCAGGAAGCTGCTCAAGACCCTGAGGAGGAAAAGCGACAAAGACAAATGCTCGTCGAATTAGCCGATCTTGACATAGCGAAGGTAAGTAATTCTTGCTTATTGATGGCTCTCTTCCTCTCTATTCATGTACCAGTGTATTCAAAGCCCATTCTCACGTATATGGCATGAATTTCTTATTTGTGTACGTAGGACTTGTTTGGAGGAAGTGGTGTTGCCGAGAAGAAGGTCAAGAAAACGGTTGATGACCACAGCATCGATAACGCAAAGCCTAGAAATCGTGCCGATTTTGATAAGTTTGGAAAGGACATTGCTGCCCGTATTCGTGAGTTTGAGGTATACTTTAGGTGTTGTGTAAATGTGCTGTGTAAAATTGTGGAACAGTTCTTGGCGAATAGTTGTAATGCTAACTTTATCTTCACTACTTATCAGAATACGCCTTTCTATGTTTCAATGATCGAGTATATCACGAAAGAAATTAGTACATCGCTGGACTACGAGGATACACGAAAAGTAGCACAAGCTCTTAACGTAGCCGCAAATGACAAACAACGTCAGGTAGGGCAAACGAATATATATCAGTAAAACTGTCGACTTTATCCTTGCTTTCTGTAAGGATTGAGATGGAAGTTGCCTTTTTACCCGTTCACTTCATGTGCGTGACATATGTGTACCAGATTCAGATTTTTCAATTATATAATAATGTGCAGGTTCGATTATTTCTTATCTTAAGTGTTTTGTTTCCTCTGTACTTCTCCTAACACTTCGTATTTTGACTGGTGTGTGTGCTATGATCCGATCAGGAAAAAGAGAAGAAAAAGGGCGGAGGTAAGAAAAAGAAGGGACCGTCTGTTAAAATGGAGCGCGGAGGTGATGATGATGGCTCTACCCGTGGCAGATTCGATACTGATATGGACGACTTCATGTAGTGGTTGCATTGCATTAAAAAACAATTGGTTATTTCTCGTAAAGATATAATTCTACCATGATACTTGGATTATACTTTATTGTTCTATACATATATATTCACCAATGCATATTGAGGACGCAGGTTTACATAGATCGTTATATCCAACTACGTAGGTTGCGCTTTCATCCTTCCTATTTGAAATGTTGCACAATCTAAATCGATCGCTTCATAGAAATACGAATGCTATATCTGTAAAATCATTCTAGGCCGGTTGACGTGATAGCAAAACTACTGAGAACACCAGTTCGAAAGCGTGTTGTCTTTATAACCTGAGCGACTCTTGGTGCGAGATGTGCATTCTTGTAATCCAAACCTAAATTTTTGTTGTCGTGATGTGAAACATTCATACGCACATCCACGGCACTAATCCAGCTAGTTCCAAGCGCAGGCTTGCAATCACTGGCTCCTTTTATAGCACTGCCGTACAATAGTGCAGAGGCTTAGGTTAAGTTATTCTATGTGTAGAGATACTATATCGACTGGTTTCAAACAAACTTAATGCATCTCTGACTATCGCGTGAACAATACCTGTTGGCAAGCAAAACTGCTATGTTGTGATTCTTTGTGAGCTTACGCAGGACCGTAATAACTGACATCATCAGAGAATGGCCTTTATAAATGAAATATTATGGACTGCAATTAGTATCTGAAATCTATGAAAAATTAGCATTTTTCAAATTTCCTTCCTCTGAAACAAAATGGCAATACCTCGGGGATGTTGGGTGAGTATCGGGGCCAATATTGGACAAATAGAATCGATAATGACTAATCTTATAGAACCAATATCATGGGGAAAGTTGATGAATGGACTGGTCGATACAGAAGTATTGAAGCTTTCAAGAAGGCTATGCAATAATCGCAGCAATGTGTGTACATTCGTCGCCGGATAATGATATACGTTTCGAAGGAGATGTTGGGCACTCTCAACGTTCGATCTGTCTGCGAAGAGTTAAGAAATTGTATCGGCAAGAATAAGTTTGCGCGTTTTTGATAGGATACTATAGAATGTAGTTACTTTATATATATTTAGTACAATACCCAATGTCAGGAGTCGAAAAGAAAATTGTAGCAGTCTTGTGGCAGAGAAGTTGTTACTACTATCTATGTATATGACCTTTCCTTCCGAGTTTGGTGTTGATATACATGACATGGTGGCTGACAAGCATATCTGAGTTTTTCCTGCAAAGAATTATTCATAAATCAGAGCGACGACGACTACTGTTAAAAGTCTTCTTCATTGAAAAAAATGCCGCATGTAGCAGTTAATCAAAGTACTTGTGTTGTAAGCAATACGTACGTGAAATCGATTATTGTCACATCCTGTGGCACACAGATAATAGCATGAAGACATGTATTGTCGAAAGGTTCAAACTGAATATTATTACAATTTCGAGTTTTTTTCATATACATCCTACCAGTTCCTGGGAGTCCACAGATCTCGGTGATCTCACCCGTATATAACCCACCGTGGAGTATATAGTCCAATGATTCAGTTCCCACTGGTATTACACTGGTAGATCGTATCTGTTGATCTAGCAAATTGACAGCTGACTGTGGAAGACTGGCAAAACTCTCTAAAACAATCTCGATAAAATCTGTGGCTTGGCGATGTGAATAGGTATAACATCCATCGACCACACTACTGGACACTAAAATCTGAATAATCTGATCTTCGTCTGCGTTTGCAAGGTCTACATCACTCATAATTCCCTGACGTTTATTAATTACAATTGAGACATGCAAAAAAACAATCAAAAGGAGACTAACAAAGCTGTATGAAAGCGACGGCAGTTTTCACTGGCTTTTCTACGATAGCCGTGCAATATTTTTACAATGGTTTATGTTTGCTGACGTAGAACATTAGCGTTTACATCCTTTCGTATTGCTATATTGTGACCTCTTAAAGCCTGCCTACCTTATCTCCAAGTCCATCACGCTGCCGATTTGTCAACGATGAGAGATGCCGATTACGAATCCTCATGTCGTATAAACTTGTGCAAGCCGAAAACCACCGTTTTTACACTATGAACCAACCAACTGGACGCAAAATGCGTATGGACACGTGTTTTGCACACGCCACTCAGTTTTTTCAGGAAATGCTGACCACCCCGCCCACGTGCTTGCTGAACACAACACAATACAACAAACACGACACAACACATGAGAGCACACAATACACACTCTCCGAAGTAACTCTGAGTGCTGCTCTTATACGAGCACCCGGTGCATTGTACTTGATTATAACTGTGCGTGTGTGGTTATGGTTTGTGTTGTGTGTGCGTGTGCTAACAAGGTGAAGTTTAATCGAATAAGCCCGCCATTCGGCCTATAAAGGGGATTACACACTGCAACACTGCACACAATCACAAAACATGCTATATATGTATGCATGTATGTGGTCTTCGTAATTTCTCTTTGTCTCTCTATACTTAAGAATTACACACTACACACTACACACAATCACAAACATTCGATGTGGTCTTTTTGAAATCTCCTGGTCTCTCTATACTTAACAAGTACACGCTGCACGCATCATACATTCGGTGTGATCTTTTCGTCTTCTGGTCTTTATACTTGGCAATACCTATCGTGAAGGCGGATTAGAGACGTTCCCCGAGTCTAGAACCACCACAGATCCAAGTACATGGCAGTCTAAACGACAGTCTCAATCTCAGTCACAGGTAGACAATAGGAACAGCACGTAGGTCTTAAAAGCCAGCCCTACCCATCGGGTTATGGTCATCCCACAACAAGTGCGCGGCTGAAGGGAATAATCAATGTCGCAACCAGGGTCAGAGAAAGCAACTGGCCAGCAACCACCACAGCAAACTAGTAGTGGTGGAAGTTCTGCAACTTCGTCGTTGCATAGTGGAGATGGCATTGCTGCTGCTGGTTCAGGGAGTGTACACGCAAGTGCGTCTGCCAATGCCAACGCTGGGGGGGTGTTGGGAACTGCTGGTGACGCCGGTGGTGGGTCAAACGCGAACACCAATATAACCACACCACTATATACTACAACACATCACATTTCAGCCTCTCTTGGCGGCCGTGCCGCACCAGATACAGGTGATATTGGTTCAACACAATTGGTTTCCAAAGTGGGTACTCACTCCCCTAATATAAATGGTAGTGTCCCGGCAAGTGTGAGTACTTCGAATGTAAACAGATCTATTCAACCGCAAGCACACACATCAGCACAGGTACAAACACTAGCACAGACTCATGTGTCAGCACAAGCTCAGTCAACACCACAGGCACAGGCACAGACACAGGCCCCAATACCACAACAGAAGGCATATGTAAGTAAAACCACTCAGCAAGCAAGTCAACAGTTACAACAACAAGTGACAAACCAGCTACAGAAGCAGGCAGATTCATCAGTTCAACTCGCGCCGACAGTATCTCAATCACAACAAAGGCAGCAGTCAACCACGACTCTCAATTCCTTAGCAATGAAAGGTGCGACACGAAAAACAGCACTCTCTCCAGCACAATCGTCTCCAATGTTACAACAAGCGTTGCCCATTTCACACACACAAACTCAGTTTTCGTCTCAATATATAAACAGATCACCCACACAGCAAAAACAAAAACAACAACAGCGAAAGGCACAAGTTATTCAACACGCAACGCCCAATTTGCATACACATCCTTCTCTTCATTCACCTCAAACACCCGCGCAACCCTTGGCACCACCGCACTCTCTTGCACAGCCACCGCAGCAGCTTCATCAACATCCACAACAGAATCCACAACAACAGGATAAGGTGCATAATAGCAAACAGCATGCAACATCTAACGCAAATCCTCTCTCGGTGCAAAACAGCCAAGCACCCGCACAAAGTCACGCCCAACAAGCCCGGCAAAGCGTACAGCAGTTGCCTCAGGCCTATACACTTCCAATCACGGGGGTACCTACGTCGCCATATGCATCGACTTCCACAGTTCAGACAGCACCCACAGTAAGCCTTGGTGTGGCACGAACATTCTCTAGTGGAGTAAATCCCCACGCACAGGTACGGCTTGTGTACTAATGCTAAGGCTTCATTCATTTATTTGTTAACACTCAATATTTCGTGACATAATAATTGAGTGAACCATTTGTTTTGTGGTTGAATGGGACTGTGTCGACTCCTGTTTAAATATGTTAGTAAGCAAAATGCAACAGTTTCATCTGCATGTATTTATATCATTTTCTGTGTTAACTATTCTGGCAGTATAGGAACAGCATGCTTACCCCATGATATTAACTTATTTCTATGGATTGTACAGGCACCCGCTTCAGCAAACCCCAGACTTGCATCGGCAGGATTACAGAATGTTGGAAGTGCACCAGGTATGACGACAGCGAGTACAAGCAGTCCATCGGCATCGACACCTTCCACCCCTGCAACCGCCTCGTCAGCATCTCCATCAGCTCCGATAAGGTCGTCCCAGTCGTACACACAGACACAACATACTACTGTACAATCTCAACCTCAACAAGTTCAATATACAGGGAAAGGGGTGCTTCCACAAATCAAGCAACAGCAGAACACTGCAACGTCATCCGCTCCGCAACTACAGTACGTAGCAGGTCACGCTAGTCACAGTACGACTAGTGGAGAAATACATGGTACTGCGAATATGTCCACTCCTGGACAATCTACCCCGGCCAATTCCTCTAATACCAATGTTAATGCATATAGAAGAAATATGACCCCAACTACCAATGTAGCGAAGAGCACTACCACCAGCTACCAACAGTACCCCTCAACAACCACAGTTACAACATCTTCGTCAAACCCGCCACAAGGGAGAGCACCTACTTACGCAAACCAGGGCGCTGTATTAGCAGGCACCATGACAAATACAACAACACACCAGTTTGCTGGCACTCGAAATGGTGGTTCTACCCCGATCAACACACAAGGCAGCAGAGTAGCCACCGCTCCGCGCACAACAACAAACGCTAATGCTGCGCCACAGACATCAACAGCGACTACGTCTGGACCGACATCCAGTGCCACCAGCACATCTTCAGCATCCAAAAACACCAATTCGGCACACACAACGAATATGTCAGCGACTGCGGCTTCTAGGTCAACTTATAGTAGGAACTATCCAGCATCTACACAACGGCGCATTGTGTCCATTCCAGGTACATTTGCTAGTTCAATAACTGTATATCAGTCTTCGCATTGTTAATGATGGTGCGCACTTTCTTTTTATATTTATTTCTTGTTATTGTTGAAAACGTGAAAGTAAATGTAACCGCATTAGGTACCAGCGTCCGACATGAAATTTACTGACTATCCCTGCCTTTCAAGGCTGTGTAGCTGTACAGTATACGATCACCCACATTTCGTATTGTCTAATATTTTTGTGCGTGCACCCTGTAGGAATGCTTCCCATGCCTACCGTTTTGCCCACGTCACAGCAGAAACAGCAACAGCTGGGCGATAGTCTACGACTGGAGTATAAAAGGGTGGTTGCCGAGATACAAAGCTTAGAAGTGCAAAAGAGTAAACATGAGGCGGCTACAAGGGTAGGATCTATAAGTACTACCACAACAACCTCAACCACGGCCACGAACACCAACAGTGGAAGCGTAGCCTCTTCTCCTACCACTACACCGTCTACATCAGGAGTTGGTGGTAGACCTAGTAGCGGTGCAGTCCCGGGTTCTAACAAGAGCAGTGGTGTCACGCCAAACACCTTGGTACGGAGCGGTGTGAATGGGACAGGCGCAGTGGGTGGATCTGAAGCGGGACTTGCCTATCAAAAGGCGACAGAGAAACTAGCGCTGCTACATCAGCAAAAGTTCAGCATAGAAACTGTGTATCACAGACTTGGTGAACAAATCAAACGGCAAGCTGCGGCACAAGCTTTACAACGTCAGCAGCTGTTGTTGCAGCAAAAGCAAATGCAAGCCGCCGCCCAAGTACAAGTGCTACAACAAAAGCAAAAAGTGTCTGCAGCTGGTGCTGGAGGAGAGAGTGGGAGTATAAACGAGAGTACTGTCGTGACAAACAACAGTGCAAGTACACCAGCTGCTACTCAACAAAAACAACACCAACAACAACCGCAGCAGCAGATATCTGCGCATGGGGTTCCGATGGTTCAACAAGGGCTTCCCCAAGCTCGTTCTACGAGTGCCACACCTAATCAAACACGACCACAACAGCATGGGACCAGCGGGGCTATTATCTCGACGGCGGCAGCACGTATTCAAAGAATACCAACTTCCGGTACAACGCAATCTGGCCAGGCCTCCTCAGGCAAGTCTGTCGCAAACAACGCAGTGGGAATAACCGGCGCTATTGAAGTCGTCGCTTCCTCACCGGCCACAATGAACACTGTTAGCACTGCCACCACCCCTCGCCCTATCTCTACCACAACAACCAAATCTACTGCACTACCTACAACCACGTCAACATCCCCTATGCCACCCACTACCAAAGCAAAGTCAAAAGGCACGACCAAGGGAGGTTCAAAAAAATCGAAAAGTACCACCGCAGCCACCCCCGCTATGGGAGCTGCTGGTCATGGCGCTGGTGGAACTGGAGCTTCCTCGAATATAGGTCCATCACCTGCTACTAGTGGCAATGCTTCTCGGCCTAAGAAAAAGAAGACCACAGCAAATACATTCGTCTCCTCATCAACTATTTCGGCCGTGACTCCGTCCCCCACTGCAACCTCGGTTTGTGTCTTGTTTAAGTAAAGAATTCATGAGAGTTGAGAATTGGGTGTTGTTGCGTAGCAGTGCTTGTCTGACCCACACACAATTTTTATCTCTTCATAGAAGAATGTGTTTGTCGAAGGTATAACAACTCATAGAATCATAAGCAACAATTCAACTTTCTGAATATTCTTTCTGCCCAAATATAGTACAAAAACATTACAAATCTGTTACTCTTATTTGATTTTTTTGCAGACCGGTACAAAGCAAGTTCCTACAAAAGCCGCAGCGACGGTTGGTACGTTAATGTTTGTGTAGTTCCTCATGATTTTCAAACATTTTCGTTATAGTCACTGTGGGGTATTATTTTGTGAACGCTTGCTGGTTGATTCGGGTATGTTAATTGTTGCATCAACATTTTGTTTGAACGGTACAATTTTTTTATGAATGAAAACGCAAATTTGTCGACAGGGGCTTCGACTGCATCGAAAACAGCAAGTACAGCTGCTACGAAGCAACAAAACAAAGCCCAGAGGGAGAAGGAACGAGCATTGCAACAACAACAACATATACAGAAAGAGTTGGATGAAAAGCGTCAGAGTTTGTTGTCAATCGCCCAGGTTGTCATTGTTTGCACAGTTTTTAATTCCTTCGCTTCTAGAGCGTACATACGTTCATGAATATAGGACGTCTTTTGTGGATATAACTGAAACTAGTCGTATATGTGTGGAGTCATGCTGCACTTTCCTTTGGTGACGACGTAGTACAATTATCCTGCTTGACCATATAGTATGGCTCCTTAACTATCTGAAATATGCATTACAGGATATGAAAGCGTCGAAGAAAGCGGCCGAGACCGCTGCAGTTCGGCAGTTAATAGCCACTAAGAAACGAAAATTAGCCGCAGATACACTCTCCACTAAGCAGGTATATGTTTTTTTATACAAATAGTAGTCAATTGTGCTACAATGTGCAACATGCCTTAGATGGGTTCGTTGGCAACAAAAGTATGGTCGATAAGACTTCTGAACTAAAGATACGTACATCTTCTGCGAATGTACGTTTCGTTCTAGTTTTCTTCTCGTTGCTTCTTTCATGGCGTACATGTGGTGATAAGCTGCAAGACAGCTCCCTTTTCCCCTGCCTAAAAAAAATATAAAACCATGGGCAGCCCATAAACGAATATTCGACGAAATATTTTTTTGTTCGTTACATACGGATTTAAGTTTGCATTGACGTATCCCCATTGCCCTTTGCCCAGTCTGAAGAGAAGCGGACACGCCTGGATGATCTCCTACTAGAGGTGGGAGGTTCCGAAGGACTACACCAAGATGTTGAAGATGTATGTCCAAATGAATATTTCGCATAATTCAAAACACGTTTATCTCATTCATTTCTTGTGCATCGCACGTATTGTATGACTTGTCATTTTGTGCTGAAACGCTATCGTACTGTGTCGGGTGCTTTAGGTATTACTCTTCATAGCAGACGACTTTATCGACAGTGTCACACAGTTCGCATGCAAGCTAGCACGCCACCGCCAGTCCAGCAAACTCGACGCTAAGGACGTACAATTGCATTTAGGTAAGAGATATCACCTTCCAATGCATTATATTATTTTGCCAATGATTTGCTTGTACAGAAAACTGCATTGTGATTATAGATCGTCCACTTATATTCGACTTTGAAGTGAGAGAAAACTATATTAGCGCTGTGTGGATATCAACTTCTCAAAACCCACTCATTTTATTACTGTGCAGAGCAAAATTGGAGGTTCCGAAAATTGAATCGGTGACCGCTAATTCAAATTGTGTACAATAAAATAAAATATTAACCTCTTATTGATGTCACTTGACGTGGGATTTTATGACTTATACAATTTTATGACTTTCCATTGTTCAAGAGTACAAGAGTTATTTGACAACGAAGATATGTCATAAACTATTTATTCCGGAGTACGGATATGAAAATCATCCCTGTCACTTCTCGATCATAGCAAAAGCAGTTTACAAGAAGCCAAGCGACAACGGAATACTACAATACGGCATGCAAAATTATATTGCGTACTCTGCTGGCTCTAAACAGTATGTAGTATTAACAAACAATGACATTCCTTAATCCACAATATGTACACTACATTTATGAGATCTATCCAATACGGTTCCAAGTTGACAAAGAATTGCATAGACACCATCATACACCCAAGCACACATGAATCATCTACAACGTTTATCATAAGATTCATAATTATTCCTCAACGTCCTGTATGGTTGTACTACTGATTTTAGATATTCTCATCTTGAGGGTAAGCAGAGAAAGTAAGTTGGTCAGTTTTGTAGTCTCGTACCGATATACCCATGTACAGTACGCATACTGAATCCCTGTACGAAGTCCAAGCTATGCTTACACATACCAATTACAGATATCATCACTTACATCACACATGAGTGTTGGGGATTGTCACTCCTACAAAACTATAGTGTAACGCCAAAGTTATGTGAAAAGTCGCATGGGATATGCATGGTATCAGTTCTGGCATAGATTTGCCCATAGTTAAGCTTCACGGCAATCGCAAGCTATCGTAGTTTTGTTCTTAAATTCATGCATAGATCTATACGGCTTGTGTCGTAAAAAGTCGATTTTTTCTAAACTAGTGTGAGCCCATACCACTGGTTGGTTTCTTCGGGTATAATGGGACCTAAGATGGGACCTAAGAGCTACACCACTTTGTTTTATAGCTTTAAATTTGGTCACTGTATATGCATTGTTTGTAACAATAGACTCAGCTGTCCTTTGCTCCATTGTCCTGCATGTACGAGCTATCAAATATCATTCTATACAGGGCTATGAATAGTATTTAGAAGACAACTCAGTTGGATTGGAACATACAGTACTGCTATCGTCATTATTTATGGCGATATCTTGAACTTATCCTTGACCACACGATCGGCCTTTCGCTTGGTGTCTAACTGTGAACAAAGCGATGGATAAATAGGATGGCTTAACAACATTCAGGTGGCTTTTATAGCTCAATCAAAATATACTCAGCATGTATTCGAAGCCACTTTTCTTTCATAGAAGAATCTGGAATACAATTTTTTGGCATCGTATAAATCTCCAATATCGATGCGATTTTGTCTAAAGGCGACATCCAGTAGACGGATTGCAATCCCACTTTTTTAGCGAAACAGATCTGTAATAATAGTGAGTGCGTTAACATTTTCTATTCCTGATATCTGACAAACGGAAGTATACCAGGTACATCTCAATAGGAAAACTTACCAACGACAATCAATATGTTTTAAAACACACGTGAATTATGCAAACAGTATGTGAATATTCACCAATCATGCAATAGAAAAAGTAGTTTACCCTTTCATAGGTTTACTAAATAATTTCAACCCAGTCTACAAGCCTACTTGAATTTCTTCTATGCATATATGCGTGCATACGTGTAAGTGGAAGGGACAGGATGTGTTCTGCACTAAGTTACCGAAATCTGTGACACTCGTGTCTTCGGTTGAAGGTCTCTGATCAACGAAAAGTTCTAGTTCGTCAGGTACCACGCCTGGTTGGCAAACAGTATAACAATGATCCAATTATATCGCGAATTGAATTTACCTCTATAACTACATTGACCTTCCTGACTAGTTTTGTACCTTCACATTCAGACTCCATGACCTTTCTACGGGGTGTTTTAGGTACTTGTCCGTGTAAGCCGTTTGTTGGTGTGAGAGGAAACTTGGAATGCAAATCAAAGCATTTGCTTAGCTTCTTCATCGTATTTGAGGGTGTTGTAGTGACATAATGGCTGCCCATGGCACTTTGCCTCTAAGATAATATTATGTTCACAGAGATAATGATTGTGGCGAACACCATTTATAAGATATCTACGCTCTTTGTCACTATACATCCACCTACATTTACAAGGGTGATGACTGTGAAACAAAAACTCATACAAATGGTCCTTGGTGGATAGATTGAATAGATAGTCTTCATTTTGTTACAAAATATACATACAGCTTGAGGAACCACATCATTCGATGCGCTGGTAAGTGGAGACCAGGGGGTTGCAGGTGAGAATGGAACGACAGCCATGGCCATTTGGGCGAATCGTTGGAATGATAAACCGTCTGGGAGAAGAGAGGGGTGGGGCTGAGGACAGAGAATGCGTATGCGTGTGTTAATGCGTATGCGTGTGTTAGTCTATGCGAACGTGTGCGTATGTTTGTGTGCACACTTTTGTTTTAAGTATTTATGCACAACGTTCAAGGCAAAGTGAGTATAAGCCTCGCCTGCCCTTGGACAGACACGACCGGATCAGCGAAAGTGATGATAAAAGGAAAGGGCCCGCCAAAATTTCCAAATATGGAAAATCATACTCTTGTTGGGCTACTTCAAGAGATAGGTAGGAGGAATTGGGGGGGGTGCCCTCCCGATATCAAATGTGAGGCTGATCCAATATGATTTTTTCACCTGAACATCTTATAACTTAAAACGTATGACTATAACAAACAAATGGCACGTTTCTGTACGACCCACTTACACTTCAATTTGTAAGTCCATCTGTTCTTGATGATAAAAAAGTGAAACGAAAATACAATGTTCGGATACGCTATGGAACGTTCATACGAAAGTGTAAATATTACGTGTTGTTGTCGTATTCTAGTTTTGAAATTTAACCCTACGCGAGCCTACATGTGTCATTCTGACAGTGTACGTTACTTTGACCTAAACTAACGTATAAATAAACGCCGGCCATCCTGGTCCGCTCTACGAAGTTCTCTACAACGGATCTTGCGAATACAACGAACCAGGTATTCTTTTTTAGCGGTATTGGAAACTTATTGTTAAACAATCCACACTACCGGAGAGAGAATATACCAGGCCCACACAATGAGATACATGGCGAAGTCGACTGAAATAACTATATAAAACATCGTTGGATCAAGGCTGACCAACGAAGGCAGAATAGTTTGTAAAGATTTTATTTTCATTGTTCAGAAAATTGATGAAACCAAGGCCAACTCAAGAATTACAAATTCAATTCATTGACAAGGTACCGTTACAGTATGAAATGTTACACTCGGCGTGGCTCTCCGTCAAGATCAGATATAAGACATTAGAACTGAAGACCTCACCGTATATAGCTTCATTGTGGCCAGAACAACAGAAGGACTACAACCAAAGGTCGAGCATAGCGATTTAGTTCGATGTCTACGATCATTCATCTACCCCAGATGCAAGGTTAAAATTGATACAAATTTTGAGTCATCTATGTCCTTGACGACATTTTCGGTTTTGTCCGGGTACACCGCATACGGCGTTGATGATTGCGTCAATTTTGACACATGAATGAGAACTTGCAATCCGGACGTGGAATATGACCATGATTTACACACCGCATGTGAGTGTCAGTTGTACGAACAAAATCCGCTTAATCCGGACATGAAACATGACCATGATTTATACGCTTGTTAGGATTGATTGTGTGAGATACGCTGCATGAACTACTTGAAATTCTCATGGTGGATAAGACTGAAAGAATATTCGCCCCCTTGTTTACGTTCGAAACAGACCAGTAAGAATTTGATAGTTTAGTGGGCATTTGGCCATATTATGGAGCTACTGCACTTTTATACGAGTTTTAGTAAAGTTTTGCTAATGCATGTCTCTATTGAAGGATCTCTATTGAATTTTGCAGGGAATAGTAAACGAACGTAAAAAGTATGTGTATTATATCGATATCGTAGCGGCTTTTTTATATCTTTCGTCTAAGAAACTAGTGGAATCGTAGATATGACTACAAACTCAGGTTTACCATGGCCATTCCTTGGATATATTCCTTGCCAACATCAGTCTCTGCATATGAGAAACCCAATGTGATGGACAACAGCTGTGATTATTATGCGATGATCAACTATGAAACAGTCAAGAAGACGTCACTAGAAGTCGTAAATGCTAATTTCTTACAAACTTCTGAATGGGTATGAGAGTGGAGAAGCTGGTGTGTCGTGTGTTAATAATAGTTCAGGAAGATTTGAATCCGAAATTGCCTCTAAAACCACAATCACTTCAATCCTTTTTCTATTTTGTGTCTTGTGTAGATACATTGCAAAGCTATGCTTTTCAAGTCCCTCTGTGCGTCGTTTCACTCTAAAGGCTGAGCACTAGAAAGGGGTAGTCGAGTATACCAGGCGAGCATCGATACTTTTGTCGGTTACTTCTAGCGGGGGCGGAGAATATTGCAAACTCATGATTACGCTTAAATTCCTATCACATATCTTTGACAAACTTTTCAACACGATAAACACTGTCAAAACGCTCGTATGTTTCGGTCCAAGAGCGCTCCCACACTATCATTGCACTCATATTTAAAAAAAAAGTTTCATACTTTTGGCGGCACCAATCCAAAGAAAATAGGCCGGACTATATATATATATTTATCTTCATTTTCGAAACGTTTCTCCAAGTTCGCACAATATAAAACCAATAGCGAGTGTCTGTGACGCTAACACATTGTTAAAGGGGCGTTGCCCCACACACTACTACAGTCCGACACGATGGGCACGTACGCCGACGGTGTAGACCTGTCTTTGACGGTTTTCATATTTGTCACCACCATCGCATGTCTCTGGTTGCTGTATTTAGCCTTCTACAACAGCATGCTTCTTGGTTGGATTGTATCCACTTTCATAAACAAGTTGTTTCTAGTTCCGGGCGATGAATACATCAAAATTGGTGAGTTCTTTAAGGAACATCTGTATGCATTTGCGCTTTTTACTATAAACTCATATGAACGCCACGTGATACTCATACGCACAGTATTTCAATCTGCGTTGCAGCCTGGGTTTGCACGATAGCTACGAATCGCGTGCACTGGCAAACGTGTTGTGACATACTGGACAAAACACTTGATAGTAATTTTTTTTTGTCAATAACACAACGATACTGTAAAAATCTCTTAGTAGTTATTGGCGGGACGTACTTTCATGTGTGTTTCACAGTCCTGTTTCCCCACTTTTTCAAAATACGGATTAAAACAAGTTACAACACTGTGTTTGCAGTAGGTTATTGAATTCCGTATGGAGTAACGAGGGAAAAAGTTAAATGTTTGAATAACACTTGGTCCTATTTTCTATATTTTGATTTTCTTTTCCTTCTCCTACTTCTCTTCGCACGGACAATAGACCACGCTGAGTAGTACGACTTAACAAAATACCCACACCACCACGTCTAATAATCATATGCCTACATGTATTGCACATACAGCCAACCTTTTCCGACTCCTATCGGGTTTCACCATTTTTCGTTTTGGTAACTTTGTATTTGCTCTTCTGTTCTCAGGATCCTTTACGTTCTCGCCATTAGGAGGGAAAGTTATGTTTAAGGATGTGAAATACATAACCAAAGATTATAGAGTTGATATATACGATGGGTATATTGTCATTCAGTATTGGCTGCTAGACTACATGAAAAGCATGGAACAAGGTGAGTTACTTCAACGTACAATTGATAGCGGCATCTAGACGCACAGCGTCTATTGCTATAAACAATATGCAGTGCTTGCATTCTGATTGACTATTTCTGTGGACTGTAAGTTATTTACTCTTAAGCATTAAAAGGTAAATGTTTCACTATATGAAAATGTTCGTGCTTCCCAACTTGAAAATCAGCGGCACATAAGTTGCGATCAAGACACCTGCTTAATTTCCAAAATTACACTTAATCACATGGCGTTGCATGCACAGAAGATAAACAATGCCGTGCTTTTGTGAAGTTGAATGGAGTAGAGTTCAGTTTGTACAATCGGACACGTATGTATAATCAGATACGGGATCTCACAAAGGGGCAGGATGTGATAGACAGAATTATCTCTGAGGATTCATGTGACTCTTTGAAGGGGGATGATATTGACAGGGCTGTAGAAAGCATTCTGGCTGAAGGTGTGAAGGACATATTCATGATTACTGTGCGTAAGCTCCGTAGTTCATGTATCGTTTGTGTTAGAGTTTGTAGCGCAGGTGAGGAAATATTGGGCGAATATTTACGTCGAGAGAATTCGCACGTCGTATATATCAATCTATTCGTTCTCGCTTATGGTCACTAGACTAAATTGTGAAAATGATAGAAATTTACGAGTCATTCTTCATGCACCATTAGCTGTGGTTTTCACGACATTGCATAAGAACATTCTAGTTTGTAAGCACTTACGCAGTATCTTCTAACGTAAGAACATGGTCGTTTTTGATTGTTTACTACTCATCAGTTTTATACCAATGTCACAGAAAAAAAGGTGCAATAGCTGTACACGGTACATACACGAAGACACAATACGCATGTAACAAAACACGTTAACCACTGCACATACCTACAAATCGCAGTAACACGAAGTCGTACCCTTAGCGGGAAAAGATCTTCTGTTGTGGGCGAGGATTCTGTAGGCATACACTCTACAAATACAAAAACATCTCTAACCGCCACTGATCTGCAGCCTAGTAGAAGCACAAACGTAGCAGATACAGTGCGAACACTAATGCAACAAATATTTCCTGGTACGTGATGTATGAGTATGTAAGTGTTGTTTGGTTTTCATCTATGTAGTAGCAGGAGTCTTGTCAAGCGTGCTGACAAATGCATTTTTCAATGCAAGATGCTGCTTGAAAATTTTAAGTACTCTTATTGTAGGAAATACATTTGATCTCCTTCGTACACAATCTACGATCATCGATATACGCGCTGTGAGCAGGTGGTGTCTTGATGCGCATGCAGATTCAATCGATATTATTTCTGTTTCCACACGTCTTCATACTTGAAGAACTGCTCGACTGCCTTATTTTAAATGCAGGTCGATTCGTGCGACTATGTAACGATATTCGCCAATTTATTGAAAGTACAACAATGAATTCGTACTAATTCACTGATTTTGTTCCTGAAGTCGTTAAACTAGCAGTGTCGAAGGCAACTGTTACTCTGGGTAGCCCGGCCATCGGGTCTGTCTGGTCCATGTCAGCCCAAAAAATTGTCGTCATCCATTCGAGTTTTACTGAACAACAGGTAGTACAGTCCTAAAGGCACAGACATGTCGTACCTCATTTCGTACGTGATACGATCTAGTACAGCTTTTAATGTATGTATGCAGAATCGCACAGTATTGCATGATAGAATAGGATCATGGAAATTTATAAGGATATCTCGAACGGCCTGGGTCACTAATGTATATCCAAGTTCGCATTGTCTGTGCAAGCACCATCGTATTTGCTACAAGTTTTTGATTTGCAAACCCACTTTCGCTTGCGTCCGTCCAAATCTCGTTAATCATTCGTCCAAATCTCGTTAATCGGAATACAGTCACCTGACTTTCACAGTACGAATTTTTTCAACATAATCGGGTTTACAAATATGTTGGTAAATGCGAGTGCACAGGACATGTGACATTACCATATATATGGGTGACAATAGTAGGTAGACTCAACTTACGCTACAAATATCCAGGTGAATAACATGGCGGATCTATACAGAGAGATAACAAAAATTAAAGTTTTGGACGGAGCCATACAATACAGTCGCAATAGTGATTGTGAGACTGAGTCTGAACGAGACGTACAAGAGTGGGAAAGACGGTATGCCATTTAATAGCATTGATGCTGTTTTATATGTTGATGTGACTACATAATCATGCGTGTATGTAACGTTTGTTCACCATTTATTGCTTGTGCGTACACGCGTACAGTCCGACACTCCTCTTTCACACTGAGTGACGCGTTTGCTCACCATACTTTGATTGATACAACTCAATTTGTCAATATAAGATTACCAGATAGAAAAAGAGAGTCACAGTCGCCTGTTGTTGCTTTTGCGGTATTCAAAACAAAGCTGGCAGAGATTGACTACATTTTCGATGTTCCAGGTACGTGTTCAATAATCAATCTTGGCACTTACACTCCGACTGACTGGTTTGAATTGCATTGGTATCAACGGCACAATGTTAGATGTATCTATAAGACACGCGCACAGTAAAAGACTAGTGATCAGTGGATCCTCCTTACGAGATTAAGAAGCCCTACATGTATAAAGCAGACTATTTGTAATCTGCTTGCTCTCACAAATGCCACGTAAACGAAAATCCCGGAATTTATGGAATGCACAATTTGCATTCCATGCAAAGCAGTCGCACAAGGAGCGATCACAAAATCCGTCGACTATACCCTAAACCTACCATGCCGTCTTCGCATGTGAATCTATTCCTTCGCATAACTCTTGCTGGAGGCACAAATAGTTCTATACCAACGCAACTAATCCCACCTCAACATTTGACGATATTTCCTTATCTGTCTAAAAGCTTGTTTATTACTTGTACAACGGTACAACGTATATAATATATCAAACGACACGCCGAGATCTTTATATCCCAATCCATCACGTTAGTAATCTGCACCGTTTGCTTGTACAATATCCTTACACCCTGGTATATTCATGTACGCCTTTTTGCAGGTTACGTGCCCGAAGACTTGGACTTGAATACTGTACCACCAGAGCACTGTCTCAATATTCGTTTGTTTAAAGACACGCACGTATACATGGGTCCATGGGCAAATTACCAAAGGTATGTTTCAGCTGTCTTGCAGCAACAACAGTGTCCTTAGTTAAGAGGGCTCTGTACAGAATGCATGAGCACTGGCACTTGAACCACGTTTCTCTAAGAAACGGTACGCATTGAATGTACAGGAACTCTTGGTCCATATTATATAATCGTTTGGGATGTGTGAATGTGTATGTGAGCGTTTGTCTGTGCTAAGACAGTGACATACATATTTTAAATTCATACCAGTAACACTATTAACTAATGTTGTCAAAACAAAATCAGGGACCAACTTTTCCGCTTTTTCTTTCCGTGGAGTTGCGAGGATCGACCTGCGACAAAGGTCCAGAAGCACACTATACGCGAATATGAGTACTTTCGCGTGACAGTCGATTTCATGAACGAGGCCATGATGAAGTTCCCTTTCTTACAGACTTTCAAACTCGGCGACGATGATAAATTGGCAACCAAATCGGACATATCTCTAAAAGTATGGTAGTCAAACATTTTCAGTTTTACTTTCAAGCAACAGTGTGCGGGTCATTGTGTCTATAGATTTCGAAATGTAGTTTAATACATTATCGTCTGTGTAGCTATTTACGTTGACTCATTGAATGGATTGCTTTTGAGGGTACGCTGGTGTCCATAGCACAACAACTACGTATTTTGTTTTATGCAGTATCTCTCAACACATACGCAATGCTTACACGTACATCAAGTACTCTCCAAAACAAATTGTAGTAGATTTACTCAGCCTGCATACTACGAATACATGAGTACACATAGGGACCATGCCAATAGTTGATATCGTTCAATGTGTACACAACCTAACATGCACACATATATGCTTACATTCGCAATTAGCTAGATAAAGGTTCGCGGCTCGACTACTTTATGGATTTCAAGACCACTGAACTAGAAGGATCGACTAATACAATGGATTTGTCGGTTCAGAATGCACAGTTGACCACATCTTTGTATGCCCATAAACTGGTGGATTCTGACTTTATGAGTTTGCATATTCATATGCCAAGCCCAAGGCGTTTCAATGCGGAACGCACATGGAAGGTTTGTGACATGGTGTTAGACTTTGATTGTAATGATGACGAAGAGGATGACGCTCTAAAATATGTGGACTTCTTTTCTTTACTTTCTTTTTCCCAAATAACAGACTGCTGTACATATGCATGTTGTATGTATAATGTCTAGTACTATATGTAGTCAAGGATTTGCTACGATCTAACTTTGTAAAACAAAATACATTTTAACGTATGAACTTATTAGTCTTCCCACAATGCTATCTCATCTTTAAATTAGGTGGACATTGCGTTTGAACAACCCAAAGTATTTCTATATCGAGCAAACCAGCCCTTCCTCGATTGTTTCACAAGCAGTTGGAATTTCAATGGACCTACTTCACAGCGCAGTCACGTACCTGTGGTGTACGACATCAATATAAAATTGAGCAATTTCTCCGTTCGGCTAAACGTAAACGATGTAAGCGTTTCGAGACATAATCAATGTAACACGTATTTGTCAGAGATGCCATGTCTCCGAATTTTTGATATCTAAATTGCTACTCTGCGTTCTACTGTATATATTCATATATCTCTGTCTCATAGTTGACGGCATACAGGATATCTTTATTTCTTAAAACTTGGGCTAGTAAAATGCTATACTTGAGACGCTTATCCAATGTGTGTGTGTGTGTGTGTCGACATGCTCAGAGTTGTGAAAGGTTTTGTTGAAAGAGTAGTGTTATGTACCCAGTGATCTAAATGAAGCATACTTTTTTTTTTGTCTGTTTACTTGCTTTTATTAAACGAGACAAGCAGCACATCTCAGGTCACATTCTCTTTCATGCATAAAACAATATTAAGAACATTAAGTCAAAACAACATTAAGAACATTAAGTCACGAGCTCTGTCAATATGTGGAATGTTTTATGGCAGTGTTGGTCCTATGTGTCCGGATGTTAAACTTGCATGGAATACAAAGCGTAGACCGTACTCTACTCTCGATTCACATCAACTCCTACATGAAACCTTTACACAGGGAAACATATCACATAATCCCGACGACCCAAATGATAACTATTATCTGGATGTGTGTGGATCTCGTGGCACTGTCACTACGCGGATAGATAATCGACGGCTGATGCCAATAAAGACCAACTCAACAATTTGCATCAAAGCACCCGCTATAGTGGTGTATTTTAAAACTCCAAGTTCTAGTTCATTTCACCAAACAACCGCTCAGGTGGAGGACGAAAAAGGGTATGTGTGATTGGTTCCTCTTTATAAGGCTTAAGCCTATCTGGTATCTTGCATACGTCTGTATGTATGTATATGTTTATGTATGTATGTATGTATGTATGTATGCATGTATGCATGTATGTATGTATGTATGTATGTATGTATGTATGTATGTATGTATGTACATGCACATGAGAAGCTTTCCAAATACCTGCCGTACAGGCCTGTATGTGATATACTTCACTTGTTACAGGCCGGCCCATCAACATCTCATATTAAACTTTGGCTAAACTAAATTTATACCGCATTGATCACATTTATCCAAAGTTTATTATATATCAACTCACAAGTTATCTCTGATCAATAGTCTAGTTTACCAATATATAATCAGATAACACGTACAAGATTATTACTTTCCTACAAGCAAATTGCTGTCGCATATCTTTGTTGTAACTAGAGGCTCCTTTTAGCAATGTTCTCCCTTTGCCACACCATTGTTCACATCATCGAAATATGAAAATCATATGCGTGATATTTGTAGTTGAAAATAGTGGTCTGACGTAGTTCTTGTTTTCTTCTGTTTTAACAAATAATCTATAATCAGGTTCTGGTCAATGAGGGATTTTAAGATTGTCATATCTAACACGACACATACCATCAAACACGACTTGGCTACCGACAATATGTCAATCTCTGTTACAGCGACCGAAAGCGACTTTCTGGTGTATGCGCATTTTGTAAACGCGCTTCTCATGCTGATTTCAAATTACGCAGGAGGAAACAAGTGGGTGTCCAAGCATGCAAACCATTTCTTCGAGCGCCAAGCTGAGTTGCGCGCACTGAGACCAGATTATCATGACATGAGCGTATGTTCGAATGAATACGTGAACCAAGGAGAGACGCAAATGATGATAAGGTTCGCCTATATAGTGTATTAATTAGAACATTATACATTTGTATGTATATGCATGCGTAAACACTATTCCGTACGTCGAATGTGATTGTTTAGGTTGTGTCTAAGCACAACTAGTCCGTGCTCAGACTAGTCCATTATTTGAGAGAACAGTATCATGTCGTAAGCGTGTATTGTATCCATGAGCGTACTATATCTGAATGGATTAAAATTAGATGGAATGTAAGTGTATATGGTAGAACGTTGATATAGTTTCCTTGTTTGTGTCTGTGTGGGAATGTATGAGGTTATTTTGTTTCATATTCGAGCATGGACTACAAACAAACCATTGAGGGTAAGACTAAGATGATGAGAAAATTGTAACACGCAGGATTTGATAGCGGTTCATGTGCTTGTAGAGTTATAAAGTAGAAGTGCGTACAAGCTGTAGCCTTGAATGTACGAGGTGATGAATTTTGTTGTGAGGGTCGAACTATTTCTTGCGTGTTGATAAGTTGCTTTTGTAGTAGTTTTCTCGGAATTTGAATATTTTGGATTTAAGGTTTGTTTCATTGCTTGTGTGTGATTGGCATGTGAGAAAGTAAGCGAGGTTATTGGTCGCTTTGCACCATACGATTAAAACATTTGTGATAATTGTTCATGTTACCTCACCTTTAATGTGTAGAATTACGGATTGCATCTTTCGATTACCCCATACGCTGTACTCGTGCCCAAAGCCCTTGTATATGATGCACTGCACTGAAGCTGTAGTTGACGTCAGAAACACACCGTCTTTCCTGGAAATGATGTTTTCATTGAATCCCATAACGCTCCTCCCCGCAAATCAGAAGGGTAATAAGTACATTGTGATCCATCTGCTCGTATATAGATACATGACTAGATATTGGATGCATTGCAAATATTTGTATTGAAGGTTTAAATACGTGAATACAGGAGTGGTCATTAGAGAGTTTAGCATAGCCAAACGTGCGCTCGATGTCTAACTTGGTTTAGTTTTGTTTTTGTGTGCTGATGAATGTGTATGTTCTGCAGTGTTAGCCCATTGCCAGACACACGTATTGATACTTGCTATTAATACATACAATTCACACATACTGCAAGCATAACACAGTTTTTGAAAACAACACCATTCCAGCCATACGAATCACCAACACGTTCTTGGCTCGAGAAAGTTTGATGACTTCTTTCAAATTGCGATCCCATTGGCTATATGGTGCACCGCCAGTGAGTGAGAATTATGCTTCCTTCTACGATATTAATATCGGAGAGGTATATTATAGTTTTTTATTCGACGTCACGAATGTGCTCGTGCACACCCTTGAAACACAAGTTTTAATTTGTATGATGCCTTCGACCTGAAAAAATATCTAGAATTTTGTCAAGAGTAAATCTGATGTATTTATATATCTTTGTGATATTTCATGCGGTGTATAAACGGTGACTGTTACTTGAGGTTTCATCTGCGATATAATGCAAATTATTCTTTGTAGAATATTAATTTGCTTCAACATTATTAATACACATTTGTATTGACTAGTCTTCGTACTCTCTGACACTTTTCAACTGTCTCTTATTTGAGTTTCATATTTGCGCCACGTCTGCAACCCACTTGCATTTTACCTATATAATATGTTGATCGTTATAGATGTGGAATTTATTGTGTCAAACTGTTACCTTGACTAGGTATGTTAGACGCAAATTTCTATATCTTTGTTTTTTACATACTATTTCGACAGGTTGGGGGACAACTCTCGTATGCTGCTATTTCTTCCTTGACAGACTTTGCTGGTGTTTTTATGTACCATTGGAGTATGTATTTCTTCCTTGGTTGTATATTCAAAACCCCATCTTTTGTGTTTTGTTTCACGAAACAAACGTATGTTCCAATAAGAGTATAAACATAGTCCACAATACCTATGGCACATTGATTATTGCCCAGCCGTCCGTTAATATTTGTGCATATGAGTATTGCGTTAAAATTACATTACCATGTCCAGCTCTCATATCCAAAGCTCTCACTCTTACCCACCTCACATGATTCTTCATGCCTTGTTCTAACGTGGTGTTACTATTACAGATAACAAAGAAAACAAGTTTTTGTTCGATGCTTGTGGACGCTCTCTCAATGTCTTAGAGTTAAGTGCCAACGTTGCACCGGTCAACTTTAATATAATCGGCCGAGAGTGTATAACCCATGTTCGATTGGCAGATGGTATTAAATTGCAAGTATGTGTCTATGTTTAAGTGTGTTACCAGTTATTGTATTGGCATTACACATACACGCCAGTAAAGGCAATACTCACGCGGACATAGTCATACACAAAAGGCTTATATCCTCCGCTAGGATTGCCTAGCGATTCGCCATTTATATACTGTTTTCTACTCTTGTGACGGGTAGGGGTTAGAGTATCCTGTGTTTTACGTATACTACATTTGGCGTTACAATGTGCCTACATTGGAATACGGGCGTTTACGCAAACCCCTACACGTGTATGTATGTATTCTACTTATGTTAAAGCTGGAACGGTCCTGTTGCCTACTCCATATCTCTTGGATTAATCGTGTTTCGGACAAATAGTTTCCTAAAATCGAATACTTTACACAGACATACGGCATCATTCAGAATGAGTACCATTCGAAAATTGTACTTGCGATCGATGACCTGTTAATCAGACAACTATTATTGGTCGACAACGCCGAGAATCAGGTTGGTGGTGGATGTCGTGCGATCTTATATTTAAATAGAATTGAGTGCGTGCATGCTTGTCTTGTTGCGAGTTATGTGTATTCTATGTATATAGTACGCAGAGGTGTGTGTGTGATGTATATATATATATATTTGTTCGTGTAAGCTGTGGTGGATCTACAATCTGCCGTCACGGCAATGAGCATGCCCTGTGGATCGATTGGTTCTTAGTATACTGTGTGCACACCCTTAGTTTGACCTATGTATTCCTCATGTTTCAATCGTGAAGCTTGTATGGGCGGGCATCGCTACACTCTGACATGTATGAACATATTATCTTGAAAATTGAAGGAGACCAAACAAATAGGTACAAATATTATAACAGTGCACAATATAGATTGTAATTATTGAAATCGTCAATTTTAGCTTGACTGTATCATGTATAAATATTTACAGAATCGATCAGGATCTCCTACACGGGGACCCTCACCTACTCCTATACTAGCGAACGATAATTGGGCCGAAGTGGGCTATTTTATTACTGCTGTACATGTAAAGGTAATAAATGAAGTGAAATGAGGGGTAACAACAAATGCATATGTAACACACATAGAAACCCTCTGTGTGATTAAACTCATGTAACAGTTCAGTCTACTTTATATCCCGAAACGTCGAATACACAGGGTTACAAATGATCAACATAGCCGGTGTGTATGTAGGTGTATATAAATATTACATAAAATATACTAATGTATATTTGTATCGCATATCCTTCTTCCAACATATCACATACTGCTACAGATTCTCAACAAGTTACCCGGCGTGTCTGCAGATGTCAATGAACAGAAACTATATCTCAGATACCATGACCGTTCGAGTCATCGACTCGAATGGGTTCTGGGGAAACGAAGGCATTTGGTTGTAGCCCAGAATAAAGCTTCGTCGTGGATAAATGGTACAATGTTAATCTCATACTTTTTGTGCGTATCATAGCTGAATATGCGTATATGTGTTGTGTTGAGATATCGATGCATATATACACTGTTTTGTGTTAAATTGTGATGAATAGATATTGCACACAATAAAGACATGGCCATGCATGAATGGTGGTATATACATGCATGTAATTGTGTATGTGTCTATAGTTTGTGTGCATTTATGGGTACGTTCGATATGTTCACATGGACACATGGACTGAAATTCACAAGCAAGTATTGTCATATAAACAGACAAGTGTGTACATGGAAACATGGTGGGTGAAACGTGCTGCAAACAAGCAAGAAATTTTCGAGTGAGAAAGAATGCTTCTGGTCACAAACGGAAGGCTGGTATTCTCAGAACGAATAGTGCAAAGGATAGCAAGCAGATATTCACCGTGTCCAGACAGAGTACGTCATTACGAACACAACGGCAAGTGAATCAAGCCAAGGGTGACCATGACACTGTAAGTGTATGTAGTAGTAACGAGGACGACAAACCCAGCCAGTACAAACTACGAAGTAAGGTTAAAAATGAACATCCTTTGAGTGCGGACACCCTGAACAACTTCGTGAAAAAGGAACTACAGACAGGGTGTGTTTGTATTTTATGTGGCTATGTTGATTTTCTATTCTTTGTGATTGAATAGTCATGACGATCCTGATCTATAGTCCAAAGTAATGTATGCGTTCCATTTTTTATTCAATTAGACTAATTATTTTGTTTTGTAGTTATAAAATTAACTTAACAATCATATATTCTTTAGCAGTATGTCATCAAAATAAATTGGCATGGCTAATTCAGTCGTTGCCCACTTATAATTTATTTTTGTGAGGAATTTTAAGCGTCATGGTAGAGATACTCTACAGCGTGTTTTAAATTGGCCTCAGCGCTAAAATATCTCATATTCCATCACATTGTAATATCTATCCATGGATGTTCAGGAGTTGGCGAGATTCAAGTGAAACAGCGTGCAAGACTGTCAAAAGAGATGCGAGTCTCAGACAACAACCACGGTCCAACCAGCACTTACCAACCGGTCACGAAAAATCAAAAGAAGTTGAACGTAAACACAAAGGAGACAACGACAACATCAATTTCGGATTCGATGCTCAAAAATTTGCTCAATCACTCACATCTCCTTTCAGTAACGCTCGCTCGGACGAGAATAGCATTGAAGCATCCTCAAATCTTCATTCTGCACAACAAACTTCTCTAAGGCAGATAAAGGCACATTCGCTTCCACAAAACGATAGCTCACTTGGTAATCGTACGATTCCAAGTGTTACATCCCCGCAACACTGGACCCATCACAGGCTAACCTCTCTTCATTTGTCACCCAGTTTGGAGGGAGGCGTTAATGAAGTTTTCACATCAACACCTAGAGCGGGTTCAGAAGTAGTTACAAACAATTTGAGTGACGTCGGTGAAGTCGTTTCGCATGTCAACCACTCAAGTCGAATTATCAATACAGTTAGAAATAGTAGGAGTAAAGCCGCCTCTCCGGAGAATAGTCTGCATATCAACAAGGATTCAAGCACTGACATTTGTAATGCTGATCAGGGTATCGTCGAAGTTCTCGGTCGTAAAATTTTCGACGACTTTTCGTTGGGAAATTCAAATCCTAACATTATATTGGCGAATGGAGCGAACGACATTCAGGCTGATAAGAATAATTATGAGCACAAGATCGACTCAGAAAGTGTAAGCAGTGCCGGGCTAGACGAAAGTATTGTCGAGGATGAGCTGTGGGGTGGGAATCTCGGCGAGGATGATGGTAACAGTGAGAGTGAACTATCCCCACGCCATACGTCTAATTCCACGCGGCGACATGTAGTGCCCATCAACTACAAGGATGGCTTGGGTAGTCTGCGAAAGCTCGGGCGACGCGTAACGAAGAAAGCTACCGACAGTATACCAAGTACCTTGCCATTCATGCCCAAGAGATCAACCCACTCATCATCCATACGTTTAGATGGCACTGACACTGGGCGGAGTAGAGGCACGGAAACTACTCTTAAAAATGGATTGGGGTTAGAATTGAAGGAACTGAACCCCCCACCAAGTCTGATTGAGGTTGAGAAACAGAACAAAGGGACTACCACTTCAAGGATGTCCGTTTCAACTGGTGATTCCTTTGGAGTCTATCTCACCCCCGAAACGTCACCCGAATTTTCAGATTTCGATTCTCAAGGCATTGGTTCAGACTACGAAGAACAGGTGTATTTAAATGCATTGCCCTGTACACTATCCATGCATATACAATGCTTAAAAGTATGTACATTTGTATGTATATACGCATATGAGTTTTCTTGCGCTGGTCAAGAAATCTCATTTGTACTGCATTGCATGACCGTTGTTTTTTTTCCGGCAAACAAGTGCACGCACTTATGAAATTACACGTTCTCTTATATCCATGTACTTACCTTCATCGAATTTCAAAACGCTATTGACAGGAATTCGCCAATCCTACGGGAATATCGAGCACAGTGTTCCCTTATGATGGGGACAACCTTTCGTTTTTGTCAGCAAGAAGCACTTTCGTTACTTCTGATGCAGAAAGTTATTCCAAAGGTACTTGATGAGCATATAAAAACCTCTGCCACGTTGTACTCTACATACATACTTATCCTCACATATACTGATTTGAACCCTACCTAACCAATTTAAATGTGCATATTCAATCGGTTGGCTTATGGCAACCCAACACTATGGCACATTGTTGCAGGTAACGAAGAGACTGCTCTTATATACCGTACATAACTATATGTTGTTCATTGTTTTCACTCATCTATGTTACATACGCATGAGCTCAAGTGTTTGTGCATGGACGCACTTAAAACACATCGGCGGTCTTGGTGTTAATATATACGATACTGACAATGACGTTTATGGTTCTCCAGAAGTGGGCATACCTATTAATATGGGATCTGACGATAATTCCACAATTACACTGAGTATTTGTTGTTTTCTATCACATTGTGCACTAATCCTCACATATACACAGATGATGAAAGTACCTATAGCGAATGTAGCAGTGGGGATGAGTATGGGTCTGGCGAAGATGCTGACTATGATGATACGGAAAGTTTGTTAGGCATATATGATGATTCTCTTTCATATATGGATTACAACATATACTCCGATGACTTTGACAACGAAGAGGCATGTGACGTTTGTTGTACTACTTGTAATACATGCATGTTTTGTGATTGGAATGTGCAGTGAGTTGAAGATCACATTGTTGTAAACAAGTTTGTGTGTGGTGTGTAGTTATCTGCACAGTTGAAAATGTATCTTACCAAGCAAGTAAGATAAGTGTTGGTTATTTATGATATCGCATTTGCTATAACAGTTTTCGCTTATTTGTACCTCTTTGTTGGTTGTTGATACCTGTAGGATGACGAAGAATTGCAGCTGTGGGAGCGTCTGTACGCCACGGAGGACATTGCCGTGAACAACACTCCGGCTGGGTATTTACGATATCTGGCCTTGCACTCGGTTCATATGACCACTCTAAATCCACTGTTTTCTGGTGGCCATGGCAACGTGTTCAGAGACGAGGTGCAAGGTGTGCGTGTACAAATATATTTTTTTTGTTGTAGGGAACTTGTGGTGTAGTAGAATATTACTTTGTGAAAAACTTGATCTTTTTCCTTGTTCGATTGTTTAGTTTTCCTACTTCTTTACCATTAATTTAGAGGTGTGTATCTTATATTCCAATGTTGCGATTATTGGTATACATGTGTGAGGAGTGTTTAATTAAACACTACTTACGGTGTAGTTTAATTAAATCTGGTCAGACTTTGCCAATATTCTGTTCCTTATACTTTTACGCACAATAGCGTTGCCGTCCTCCAGTCACTCCGCCAACAATGGCATTTCGTCCGGGCTTATTGCTGCTGCGATTAATGGAAGACTCGAAGAAAGGTATGGCATGAAGCAAAATATGTATACGTAAATATTACACATTTCTACATACAATGAATGAGTTTGTAGTTGCATACAAATACGGCTGGTCAACATGCGCTGGTGAATGATGCGATTCGTTAATACGTAGTGTGAGTTCTTGCGCTGGTGAATGATGCGATTCGTTAATACGTAGTGTGAGTTCTTGCGCTGGTGTAGGATTGATACAGCATCCTGTGCATACCCTATATATACTGTTTGCAAATTACTTCTATAATGTGTGTTGGAATATTTCCCCAATGTTATTCATCATCCATTTGCGAACTTCCCCAATCGACGAACTCGCTCAATGAAAATCGTTCAATCTACGCTCCAAGCAGAATTTACCACATGCTTGGCATTATGTGTCTATACTACATTCGCATACACAATATTATTCCAGTTGCTAAATTCTACTGCAATTGTTTATCCTTGTGCTGTGCCGTTCTGTGATCCAGATGCACCGAACCGACCTCCAGTTCCGATAATCATACACACCCGACCAAAACTACAATAATCAACTTTGTGGCACCAATTCGAGTATGCCTGCGGTTTCCTGTTATTGATATTACTGCCATATATAAGTTTGCCTGTATAAATGTATATATATATATATGTATGTTTTTACATTTGTTGCATACACGAACACACGTAGATCGCATGTGAACAGAAAGGGCAGAGCTAGAAAATACACGTGAATAAGTGAAGTATATATATAGCTCATTTATATATATATATATATTACAGTCCTCAACACATTTCACTCAACGAAAGCTATGTACACATATCTATAAATCGAGGTGATGCTAATTGTCAACATTACATCTATTGAGCGTAATTCGGTGATATTTAAATTCTTTAGTGGGGCGACACAACCACGTTCTTTGTTGCACCAAATATTTAATGATATTACACAATCTACGCGAGTGCTATAATTCAAAGTTATCAGATCGTTGGTCTGTTAATATCTGTACACACTATTCGTTGGCTTCGTATACAGCTTTTTGCTACACCGATGTGCCTACGGGTCACCAACGTCGCCATTCATTCACTTATGAGGACGCCTTCACATGGACTGGTATGTACTACTGCAACTTGTGATCGCAACCCGTAGTTATAAAATTGGAGCTTCCGTTTCAAGATTGCTATCGCAAGGGTTCTCGTGCATATATATACAGAGGTAGAAAATGCAACATTTTACCTCATTGACGATAAGGGTGAAAATTTCATTGATAGGAACGTGAAGTTCTCATATGAATTGTTTTGTTAATTGGCACACAGCAGTATTCGTACATCCGTCGTTTATACATGTACTTCTTTATACTCAATATATTATCAAGGCTATGCTGGACCGAGTTCAGATGAGATACATGAAGGGAGCCGTTCCCATAGACGAGAAAGCGAGTTTCGTAGGTGGAAAACTTGTCATATCAGCACCCTGTATTAGCCTGCATTTGATGCAAGAGTGCGGGCATTACACTGCACCACAAGAATCGATGACGTCAACTCCACGTCCTACTCGTAGGTACAATAGGCAGCAAAATCCCCAATACTCACAGAAAAGTTCTCACAAGACCTCATGTTCCCCGCCTACCCAAAATAAGCCGATAAATGTAAATATGAATGTTCAAATAGACAACGCCGGTGTGAGTAGAAGTACAAAGAGTAAATGTGCGAAGAGCGCGTTCGGTGAGAGAGGGGAGGCAACCTCTGTTCACTCACCTGTGACAGAATCCACATTCCACGACATGAACGTGGACTCTTCTATACCTTCAGCCATATTGTTGAATAATATCGACGACACTAAAGAAGAAATGGAAAGAGAAACTATGCCTGTGGGGAGGTCATCCAATACTTTGAAGGTGAATAATTCCCCTCAACTTCGAAATTTAAAATCTCGCTCGTTAAGCTTGTACACTGGTTCCCGAATGACACACGTGAGTGTGCCTTCTTTTCTGTATGAATGCTTAATACTCGATATTATGCGTGTATATACTGTTTTATATTGCATGAGTGTATCATTTAAATTCGTTTTTTTGTTGCTTCAATGTAAATACATGCAAGCAGGCGTCACCTGTACACTGTGGACCTAATACACGGAGACCGTCTACCATGGCTAGAGCATCTGCTCCCAATCCGAACACGAGTACGAGACTCTGTGTTCCCAGTCATACCGTAGTACCCATGCAACCTAAGAAAAATATATCAAACTCAATCACAGTGACGCATGATCAACCAAAGAGAGTGAAACGAAGAGCTGCAAGTATGGTCGCTGCAATGGATAAGTATGTATTAACCTTGTTCTGACGTTTGTGTACCCAAAACAGCCTCAGCACAACGTTTTGTCTTATTGCGTAAGTTTCTATTCCAACAGAATAACTACAAACAGCAACGACGGACACAAACGAATTGCATTGGCTTTGGTGAGTGTAAATAGGTTCGCGTTAACTTTGAAGCAGATAGATAAAAAGACTCCCCACCGGCGGTGCAATGGCTTGGTCGATCGCCACGGTGATGACATGAAAGCGGTACGTTGTTTCGAATATATGTAAGACATTATATATTCAGGTAAAAAGTAGAAACCCACCTTAAAACCGAAATACAAATTGATAGGTTCAGCGTGGACAATTTAATCCATGCCTTTGCACACAGGGTAACTAGTAATATAGCGCTTGCAGATGTGGTTGATACACACATTTTATGAAGATAATACGTATATGGTATAAAAAGATTGTCCAAAAAAGAGTTGCGAAAATATAACCATGTTAGGTAGATGTTTATACCGTTTATAAAGGACCGAAGTCTTGGACAACTCTAACAAATCCCGATCTGAAATATTTTTTAGATGTAGTTGCATAAACTGAAGGTGCTTCTATCTATACACGACTGCCAACTTGCGAATATGGAAAAGAAGGATTATAGCAATATGTTCTCTTCGTAATGTTCTTGATTTGATTTGTCTGGTTTCTCACCTTCAGCAAAGTTCCCCAACGTAAATAGTGTTTCTGAAACTTGGTATCCTACAACCAGTGCGTGTTGCTGTTGTGAATTCTAATCAACAAGTAACAATGAACTGAAACGCATTGATTTAACAACACAGGCCTCGTTTGTTAAGGAAGATTTGCAGCTAATGATAGGTAGACTCTCATGCGCGGAAGTGGGGGTTCAAATAAGAGTGGAGCGCTTCGGTATGTCAAAGTGCGCAGTATGTGCACAGTTTTATCTCTGTGAAAGGGGGACTCATATTACAAACATTTAGAATCACGCACGCATAATCACGCCACTCTTCAACATCCAGGAATAGATCCGGCAGTCCAAGGGCTTCACTACACAAGAATAAAGAATCCTTTTTTCGGCGAAGTCGATGTTCTCCCTTTCAATGACGTTATCATGGAACTTTCAATGACGAACTGTTCTGGAGAGATTGATTTTGAAAGGTCTAAACCGAGTGCGGCTATGCTGCGCTTCCCTAGCGTATGTCATTATTCCCATGTGATTGTATGTTGATAACACATGTGTGTACGCATGTGTACATGAATGCATGTTGCAATTATATTGAAAGGGTGCAAATCTAGTGCGGCTACGCTTGGCTCCACCATCTGTGTGTACGACTATACTATGGTCACGCATGACATGCATTGTTATAGTAAGTGTGTTTGTGAGTGTAATGTGAAAATATAGATCGTAAGTGTGTTCAACTGATTCGGCCAGATTGGGCTGAAAGTGTCCAAGCCAATGCGACCATGATCTTCGCATGGGCATGTTGATTTCTTATTGAGTGTAGGAATATAGTGCTAATGGATGAGTGCTTAAACATATTTGTTTACGCGCGTGATCTTAATTAGGGAGTACAGATATGATTTATCATGTTCGTGTTTCAAAATGCACAACGGAGCAGCTGTTGTACTTCTTCGCTGCATCGTTTTGTTCAGTGTTTAATATGTAAATTGACTGGGAGACTCAACACCTTCATCCCAGCCGTGTTCTGCCGTATGTGTGGATTGAGACCCTCCAGTCGTAGATATATTATATGCTCAGTGGATGGGTAAGAAAAGTATTACATATATTACACTCATGCATTCTTTCATTTTGCGTATATACCTTTACGGTTACCGTAGATTGAGCTAAACAGTGCTGAGATCGCGATTGATACTCTTGCTGGGTGTGGCATGTCTTGGGAGCCATACCATCTACGGGCGGCAGAAGCCTACAATGTGTTCTCGAAAGTAAATAAAATGCAAAATCAAGCTCTTGTCCATGCATTGGGTATGTGTCACACATATGGTATGATGTTTGTAATGAATTAATCGCACACACCATATAAACGCAGATGTGAAAATCAGAATGAATGTTTACATATTCGCATCACACACACAATCAACTCACTACATCCACACGTACGTACGCTCACATCAATTTGCTCTCCTTTAAACACGTACGCTATTTGCACACGGCTACTACGAAAAATGAAATATCAATTTACCTAATCGTGCTTGTAAATTTGTGGGCAAGAATACACACATACATAACATTCTACCGTCTATTTGTCGATATAGCTATACACATATATTTGGTCTAAACATATTTGAACCTGTATGTACTACAACTTTAGTAGCCTATGATTACACACACATAGTTACTTGTCCACTATTAAAGTAATCTAAGAACCGTCGTACTTCTCGAATCCATGAAGTTTACCTCATTTCCGGACATACGTCCAGGACATACATCCATGTACTACCTCGCATATAATTTGCGTGTAGTATCTAACAAACACACATTTAATTTACATTAAGAGTGTATATTTTCTTATTGCACGAACAGCGTTAAAGTCTGCTCAAACGTTTGATGAAAAACGTTTGGTTAGTGATCGATTTCAAGACTCGTGGCGAGTAACGGCGTACTATTCGGTGTTTGACTGGAACTGGCGGCTGCTCATGTATTTCCGGTATATCATGCGAAATTACAATATATAAACTTTCAACGTACATAACACTGACCAGTTATATATGTTGTGTATGACTATGCGAGTATACTTGTATGCACGTTTATGTACACGTGTGAAGAGGCTTCCATTGAGGTTGTTAAGGGAAGACATTAATGAGTGGCGTCGTAAACGACTTGTTGGTAGCGACTCTCTGCTTATGTACGTCTGGTATATCAGTCTGGCTTAATGCATGAGCCATGTCGCGTAAAACAGAACTGTAAAGTTATTACATGTTCAACTTGCAAGCTCGTACTTTGGTGCATATGGGTGTGCATGTATATCCGTTAGCTTGTTTGGCATTTATTCACGTAAATACTGAGCTAATATATTTCATAGTTATTAACGTTTGTCGTATCTATATTCACCTCCCCGCCATGCTCCTCTTCCAAATATCCTGTATATCTCATCCGTACAATCATGGACATCCCATCTACATCTATTGCTTGAATAACTGATACAGTCATGTATGGCTGAGCTGCACAGTAACGGAAATGATTGAAATCGAGTTATCTATAATCGAACGCACGGAAATAGATTCGTATAGCCCAACAAACGATTTTTTAGCGTGCGTCGGGTTACTAAGTGGATGGTATGCACTTCAAGGGGGGCTTTCGCCTCAAGAGAGAGAAGAGAAATGTTCGGACGGTATTGCTACCAGAGGTACTTTCCTAGTTCGGGAGTATGCAAATGATAAATTTGTTGTCCTTTCGTTAAGGATGAAATTTGTACGCTACGAACATGAATACATGCGGTGTTTACCCAAGTCCTCTGCCACAACCAAAGAATACATCTGAAGACATGCCCGCTCATTTTCACATTTATATACATCCTTCGTACACGGTGTCCATTTTTATGCATAGGTACACCCAATACACTTTGCGTGCTTAATAGTATTTATGATCAAGCCACTGACGAGTTCGCTACGACGATGCCAATCGCAGTGAAACATTCGGTCACTAAGAAGGAGAAGAATTTAGAGGTGTGTCATGAGAACTCAAACTGTGTAAGTTGATGTTGTCAGGAAACATACTCATACGCTCGCCCACATCTAACATAGATAACTGTTTCGCTACGTTTGGCAAAACTGGATGTTCGGATCTTGAATCCGTACACCCACCACGAATGCCTGTTCGTTGATCTGCACGATCTGTTGATGCAAACGGACTATAAGTATGAACTCAATGTTACTCGTCAGCTTGGACAACTGAATGAGGGTATGTATATTACATGTGTATGCATGGGTTGTCATATGAGCGTAGTCGTTTGCGTGCACATTTACTCGATTGCTCTATACCAATGTATTATATCTGACAAATGAATTTTTTGCCACGAAATTGTTTGTTTTTTCCAATCTATGCCATTTGTATTGACGAGTTTCGTTTGTTTAAACTCTACGACTTTACAATCCAGTGCAAGACAAATGTAGTCAATCCATACTTCCTTACCTCTGTGCCAACTACCTCATCACAGTAACTTCCCGCGGATCTGTAGTATATGGATATGACATTCTGTCGAAAACGAAAAATTTATTGTTCAGTTTCATGTTTTAATTCGTTTTGCTTTTTTTTGCTTTTTTTTTGCGTATAGTGCCACAACGCCAAACGCAACCTCGATTTCGGAATACCTTTCATTCGGCTGAACCACACAATACATCACTTGCCACAACACCACCGAACCTCCCATTTAATCTGAACCTCAACACATTCGTGGACAACGTCAGAGACAATGTAAAGTACAACCGAAGGGGTCGCCCGGGAGACACAGAGGCTACCCACAATGGAAGTACTTCATACGATGATAAAATCAACCTGAACAATGATAACAGCAACATTAATAGTCTTCATCACTCCGATCGTGCGGACACACCGAGCTTGAGGCAGGGAATGTCGACGACAAGGTCTCTGCCCACACCGCGTCCGGCAAAGCAGATTTCTTCTACTTTCATGTCATTTTCGATTGTTCTGCTAGCCCAAAAGTACGTTGTTGTATTTGTATTAGTTCAAAATGGTGTGTGTTGTTTACTTTGTTATTTGCGAATTATTTGGCGTACATATACGTATATACATGTTGTTACTCGTATATTCTTTAAAACCGAAACCGAAACCGAAACCTTATTCATTGTATGCAGGCATTCATGGAGAACATATGAGTTATATTTGCGTGGTGTAAACATGCAAAACTAAAGAGCACTCGTATTATTGTCTATTCAGAATACTATATTTGGTTTATGACTGATGAAAATATTCACTACCATCAACTTAAGGCTGTTTACATCTGTGGATGGAGACTTCATTCATGTTATCGACCGTATTACCGACATTGCACAACAAAATGTTAAGCGAAAGAAGGCACTAAATAGCATGAAACTTGAACAACGCGGCTCCCTCCGGTATGTTTATGCATATGGTTTTGTATATTATGTATAGAATTGTGCTCGTACATGGGTGTGTGTGTGTGCGTATGTTGTACGTATGTACCTATGTATCTAAATGCGTTTACTATTTGTTAAATTTTATTACTTATATAATTGCCTGACGCAATATCCGATATGCATATTCTGCATGGACAGTACACGTGCTCGTCAAGCGACTGTGTTCAACGAAGACATTAAGCAAGATGAACTGGCAGAGAAGTCAAATTGTATTTCCGTCAGTCAACAGCAGCAGAAGTCGGGCACTGCAGAAATCACTAACAACACAAATGCTTACAGGCGACGAAGTATGAAATACATGCGCAATGCTTACCGCATATATGTATACACAATACAATGCCACTGAAAAAGTACGCTGATATATATGTATGTGCCAGTATATTCACACACATGTATGTACAAACATCTGTACAGAACTATCAATCGGCACTATCTTGGGTCTTAAAGACCGGAGTGACAGTGTGCCTGTGACAGACAAAGTAACCAAGAACGTCGATGAAGGAAAGAATACGACCACTGGCCTACGTATGTTTCCGGATGCATATATCCATACGCGCAAATTTCTGTGTTGTGCTGGACTTATTCAACCAGCAAAATATATTATACCTTCTTTTTGGTTGATATTGTTTTTGCATTCTAGCATGGTACACACACACTGCACATAATGTAGTACACACAGATTCATATATCAATACATAACTTTGTACATACACTATATGTACCTATGTGCTGTCTGTGCTGTGCTGTACAGTATCAAGTCAGCTCCAGTTACATTTAAATAGCTCATATATGTTTATTATTCACACACAACAGCACCTGTATCAGACGAGAAAATGAAAAAATCACAAATTTTTATCAAGATATTTTCTCAAGTGGAGGAGGCTCTTCTCGTAGTTAAGGCCGGGGAAGTGGCTTTAGACCTCCGCAGTAAACTCCAGTTGATTGTACAGGAAGTTGAGAATGGCTTAGATAAGCATGGACACAACCGTGCTCGGAAGAAAAGTACGTCCATGTGCATATCTGCGTACACGATATCACCGTATATACAGGAACAATAGTACGCTTTAATCTTCCTGCCTGTACGTCCACAAATTTGCAGTGTAAGTTATTATCCCTACAGAACTCAGAAGATGATATTTTAGAGGGCGTAGTAACTGATGAACAGATAAGACATAACCATATCCACACACACACACACACACACACACACATCCACTAAGCAACCGAATATTCATACATACATCAAAAATACAAATGCGTAGGTTCCAAGTCTGACAAGGCTAACGAAGACATTCCTTGTGATCTTGTTTTAACGTTCTCTATGCCTGAAGGGGCAGTGCGAGTTACATATGGAATCGATAACCCGAGAGACGACACTCGCAAGAGCAGTGCACTGTCGTGTATTAACATTGACATAACGAATAGCCTTTTACTTATTAGTCGGTGAGTACTTATCCATCACACAAGGCTTATAAATACGAATACTCACGTGTTTATACACAGACATTCTTATCCGAGCGCATTGCCAAGCATACACACAATAATATACATAGGTACATATATAACACACACATACACATGCATGCACCTTATATTTATACGTGTGTCGTTTTCATATTTACATAGTTTCACAATATATAATTGACTTTTTTAACCACTTGCCAGCGTGCACGACCTTCCTCAGTTCGCTCCACGATATCTTGTGTTTTTATCGTGGGACTCGTTCGCAATCCAGTTACCGCAGAGCCTGAATCAGGTGAGTGAATCTGGGCCTCACAAATCTCCATGAGTATCATGTGTGTGTGAATGTTTTTGAAATATCTACAGAATGATCAAACCTGCATCGTACCAGTGTTGTTTGAACGGGGTTCAACCGAGATATGCAAAATGATATCTGTGGTATTACGAGATGTAAATTTTGGCTTGGTGTAAGTTTTAAGTCATTCTAGAGTATGAACATGGTGGCTGCTAGGTTGTAGGGACATGTGCGCGTAACTAGTAGGACTAATATTCTTCTCTGCATTGTTCTATTTTTTTTTATCAACAGCTTGAAACGTTTGTGGAACGCTTCGATCAAAGCGAATACGTCAAAGTTCTTCTTGACGCACGTCGTCTCCGGAAAAATGCACGTCTGTGCTTCATCAATAGGCCAAGTAACAATGTTTTATCAGACAACACATTAGCCTCTAATTCCACATACACACAAACACCAACTACGGCGAAGCTTACACCTGTAGTGTCACCTGAGTGCGAAGTAGGAGAAAGCAGTCCAAACACGCACCTCTCACCGTCCTGCATGATACATTTGTCACCATCCGAAAGAAATCTAAAAGGTGTTTTGATATATCCATATACCATCAATGCCATCGCATGAACATATTATGTATGCGTGAATATATACGTATGTTCATAGTAAGCTGTGAATGCAGTGATACCAGTATCATGAACTTTTCTGGGTATCAGGTAAGCGTGTACTTGAGCACTTTAACTTCCCGTTCAGTTCATCCCATTGTCAATTCTGCTTACCAAAAATGGCCTACTGTATTAAGTGTCTGGCTTCAATTAAGCAAGTCAGACTTCTTACCTATTTAACGCATATACATACTGTATACGGTGTGATGTATGTAGAGATGCAGTACTGAAAACTACTCCGTTGACCTCAAGACATCATCTTCGTTTCGCAGATAATGAGAAAAAGAATGCACAAAGAAAAGTGATCATGGCTCGATTGAAGGCTCAAATGAAGAAAAACAGCCGAAAGATTCCGTTCACAGTCACGCTTAGCCTTAGGCGAACCGACTTCAGCGCTAATCTTATGTCTTCGTACGGCACACACTATGAGGTATATATGCGTATGTTTATGTGAGTCGCACAGGGTTGGGGGGGGGGGAGTACTGTGGGTATATAATGGTTTCATTTCATGTTTTTGTCATTTGTATGTATATTTGCAATCTCGCATGTGGGTAAGGGCAAGGCGATAAATTGAAGAAGAACAATCATACCCAAGTTTCAAATTGCTATTTAAGCTATGAACTGTATTTTCGCGTGTATGTTGATGTGTATGACGTTGTGTATGTGTGTGTGTACGTTGCATGAGGAACGGTTAAATTGCAAATGAAAATGACTCCGTTTGGGTGATTTTTTGTGAGTAGTGGTTATATTGTCTTGGAAATAAATGCTTCGTCAAATACGTTTAGGGATCTCGCACTTCAATTTCTTGTTGAAACATAAAAATGCAATGGGTCTCTTAAGTTATGGGCGTATGTGAGGATATGATTACTGTAAAAGCAAATGTAACAAATCGATGTGTTTATAGTAAATCCAATAACATTATCATTTCGATAACCCAGGCCAATAACACATTCGTCAGACTGGAGCAACACTTTAATACTTCAGACAACCACGTCGAAATAGCACTTCAGGTGGAAATGAGTTTTTTTTTTTTAATACACAACATATTGCGTATATTTGTATGTGGAACATTAGATAGCAGTTCGTTTTGTGTCTTACGCGAAGGTACGCATGCTAGCATCATATATAGCGACTACTACCTACACATAGAATTCTACGGCTTAGCAGGCTACTGTGACGAACATGCACACACGAATACGTTATTAATGAAATTAATAGTGTATTTAGTAATATATGGCTACACATTGAAACATGAATATTGATATGCCTGTCTGATATATGCTGTAGGATCACTGGTTGCGTCTTTCATCTTCGATGAAGAGACTTTCACAACATCACAGCGACGATGAAATACCCAGGTCGTTTAAACCAGGAGACCACAGTTTTGAAGATCTGAATATGTTGAATTCCGCCAAGCCTGACTATATTGTAGTACCTCTACCTACCATTGGTGTGTAAGCTTCGTTCTCATTACATATAAACATAAACGTGATAATACCCGAACCACGATATGTCAGAGTAGAAGGCGTTACCTAAATATGTGAACAAATCTAGGGAGTTTAGTGTGTTAATTAACAACAATGACAACTTCGTACATATGTGCCTATATGTACTTTTCTACATACAACTGAGTACACACACAGTTATAACATACCATGCACATAGAACATACTTTACATGTTTTCCACTCGGCTGATCAGTGTTTAATTCTCTTTGAATATCAATGTGTAAGTACAGTGGGGACCGTGTTTGTTACACAACCACAGTATAAACACACTATCCGAAACCTGTTGCCTTCGTACATTTCGATTGTGGTAGAGGTGGGGAGAATGGACCTACAACTAAGTATAGGTGTGTTGTTATTAGTTAGTTAGCGTCAGATTTCTTCATAAGCTCCTGCATTGTTGTGATTGTGAATATACCGGGAATATGTTTTTCTAGTTTATTGTTCTGTGCTCGATTTACTATATACATTGCCAAGATTGTTTGTTTTCGTGTATCTCCTATGCTGATAGAGATGGAAAAGGGGATCTCTTGATTGTTTGAGATTTTCTGTCAACATGCGCGCTAGGTTGTACATTAAAATTGCTTCATGAGTATAGCCTTAGTTGTTCGCAATAATATCATCCAAGTATATGCTGATACTGCACACATCTCACATATATACATGCGCTTTGCATAGAAGCCTCCATAAAATAAACAGACAAACACAGAACACATACACTGATACACTACACAGCACATTTATCGTACAAAATGTTGTCCGGATTTGATACACTGCACGCAATGTATTATCAATACACACCTACAGATAATATTCAGCATGTAGTATTCTTACACACGGCTTTCATGCGTCATTTCGAGTCACTTCTGGTATCCCTGCGCCGGCTGAAAGAAAATGCGATTTCAAACTCTACCGAAATCGAAAAACCTAGCACTAACGGGGGTATTACGGACGACACTGAGATGAGAGTATGTTTGTGAGCTCGATCGTTGTTCGTACGCTTACACTGTACCCACCACGCTTGCTTCATTATAATAGAAACGTACATACAAATAGACAGATACATCTAAGTATGCATAACTAATGGCCAGGAATGCGCTATAACATGTACATACTATATATACACATACAATATACACATACAATATGTAACTATTTACTCACAGGTATGTCTATAACAGGGAACTAACTCGCCGTCATATATGCACACGTATTACGTTAACTATACGCGCACCATTTTTTGTAGCTTTCGAAACCCAGCCCTACGTACGTTGTGAAGATGACTGTTTCCAACATGAGCGTGACTGTGGTCATTAAGAAACTTGCTTTACGACTGACTGTTGAGGTATTATGTACATCATGTGCTTGTACGTATTTAAGTGTATGGTACTTGGGGCCGGGATTGTTTAGACAATAGCGTAACTTATATCTATATAAGGTTAACCGACGTTTGCTTTATTGTAGGTAAATTTATGTTACATTAATAGCAATACTTCTTCTGCCCTATTATGTCTTCTTTTTGCCTCGTATTATTGAGTGGCGGCCGCAATACACAATGTATAATCTGATGTGTAGAAACGGCCTATTTAAAGTTCATACATTATTGGTTTTTGGAATGACATCATAGGACATACATCTTTATCTACTGTCAAGTTCCGCTGATGAATGCTTGGCCAATTCGAACGATACAGAGAACAAATTTATCTGCGATACTAGGGTTTGTGACTAATAGCAGATGTTATTCTATGTTGGTGTCCTTGTAACAAATATTACAACTTTTATACGCATATAAATATTTGCGAAACGTATGCCCACACAGGCGGTATTATCGATTGAACTACACGACCAGAATCGCCACAGCCCATCTTCATACTGGGCAAGATCTTCTACAAACATTGATTGCAAAGTTCTTCAAAAGGATCGAAGACCATACTCATCCACACACAAGGCACAGTCTCCTTCACAAAAGGAACCAAATTTAGCGATGCACGAACAGCAAACCCCTCACACACCTACAGCCGCACCCATGTTTACAACTCCCGCCACACCCCAATATAAAGGTAAAGCCTACCCGCGTTCTGGATCGAATGCTGCTGAATCTGAGGACCCCAGTGTGGGTGCCGATGCCTATGTCGATGGGTCGAATGTGAATATGTTTCAAGTATTTGTTTGTGCGACCAGTACTGTGACTGTGCTTCGCCAGTCTGCTGTTGACAAAGCTTTCCAGGTAGGAACACTTATACATATATTGTTGTAGACAGTTATACTTTTTATGTCATACGTACACCAACAAACTAGACATATATGTATGAATATGTTCATTTATTTGTTGGTTTTTTCTGTATCCTCTCCATATTGTTTCCGAGTCACAACATGTCTGTACACTCACGCATATGTACTGATTTTTATTTTACTCGGTTTTATGAACGAACATCATTGTCTTTCATATTCACAGTTTTTCTTGGACTATCGCCTTTCATACGAATACTGGAAGAAAGAATTCAAGAATTTTCGTGTGGTCGTGCTGGAAGCTACCAATGAACTTCGTGATGATCTAAATATGTCTGAGAAGACAGTCGATGTTGACGTGGAGAAATTTTACAAGATACATGTATGTACGTGTGTTTGTTTTACTGCAATGGTCAACCCATTAGAATACATGAGTACGTAGTGTATTTTTGTGAAGATATATGTTTGTCTATTTGCTGGTGTGATTTCTCGACTCATGTCTTATGATCAAGATATAAGCTGTTTCTTCGGGTGTGTGTGATTAAAACGTTAATTGGATACATGTAATAGCTGCGATGTGAATAATACGCAAAGGGTTTAGGCACGTCGTCATGTTCCGATTCTTCTAGGCGGACGAGATTTGTAAATAATTAAAATGTTGATTAAGGAGTGCATTTGGTTTTCCAGACAATTCATTTATGCGACGTACCCGCAATAGCAAAACAATTACTTGGCAAACTCTTTTAAGTGTACCAACTTTTCAAATCCGCCATGGTGGTACCAAGTTCTTATACCTAATTGCAGCGCTCGTGATTGTTGATTTTCTTCTTGAAACTAGATCAACATTAACCGATCTTGTCTCGTCGTGCCAATGGGCTCCCTCATCGATTTGTCTCAGAATGCGCCTATTGCGGATTGGCCTGAGAAATCTATGATTGTTCAAGTCTCACAAATCGAACTGCATTCACATGGCCTTACTTCGGCCGTAGGAAGGCATGAATTGATCGTGTTCATATTGAACCAGTGTTTACTTCCACAGGCAAACCCCTTCGCATGTACACTGTAACATGTTTTGTTCTTTATTGTAAAAATTGTGCACCCCACATGACGAGTACACACATTTATAGACCGAAATATTTACATACACCACACATTATGCATTCTGAATGTAGAATAAATGGTATACGCATGGGCTTTCACGAAGCATTTGATCCATTCGACGAGGGCCTCTGGACCATTACTAGTGATCTGAATGTTATGGTATGCTCCTTTGCTTTACATTGTGCTATAAATCCAGGTTCTCATTTGCATTATTCTATTGAAGTTAACAAACGCATTCAATAAATTGTTTAATGCATTACGAATAAAATACAGTTGGATCGTTAACGCTCACCTGCATACCCGTACTTACGCACACACATACGTTCACAACAACCCATGCCCGGGTGAGATTAGAGTTACATTCCAAGTTATCGGAATTCTTGACATAAATACTATTTCGCAGTGAATATACGTCTTTAAGCATAAGTGAGAGTGTAGATGTCCACTAAAATATGTCCATCAAGAGGGGTTTTTGTACGTTGCTGCAGGCTCTGACTGCATTTCATTATTACTCTTGAAAGCGTCAGCGTGAACGTGATAGCAATGTGAGTGAGAACATGTGTGTACGTTGGGCGGCAAGAGTTTGTGTATTTGTTTGAGGCTGTTCCGAAGTATATACTTGTATGTTTTGGACCATGCAAATGGGCGCGTTGCAAAACGCGACGCGCTTATAAACCTTATTTAGTTTTGTAGTTGATAGTCTTACGCAACCACCGTTTTTGACCAATCCAATTCACCTGTGATGTGACCTTATAGAACGAGCCTGACTTTCCAAAGCGACTGCCTGAAACTTTTAATTCGAGTCTGAATCTCCTTCATATCCCCTATGCTACTTTCCAACACATCTCTCAAGCAAACAATAGGTATGTTGTGTGACTTCCCAGCGATATATACGATATATACGTGTGTGGAAGACGGACAGCATCTGTGTTTCACCGCTAACCCGTCCTTATTAAAACATGCAAAGACGTGTGCGTACATGTATGATATATATATATATGTTGTTGTGCGATAAAGTTATGTAGCACTCTTCCCCCCCTTAAAGCCATGTGATATCGAAAAAAACGGTGTTTACTGACTCACGCACATGTGTAGTGGTGTGTGCACATATTGTAGTATATGGGAGATGCAACCGTGAGTTTGTATTTGTATATCTTGATGGCTCAAAACTGAAATCGGGCGAATTCGTATACTCAACCTGGGTTGGATTGTTTAAGTGTCGGCGTTTGTCACTAAGAAATTAACATTCAACCGTAATATCAGCCGTATAGTAGTTTACTGAACATTAGCTGTTATATCTTGTTTCTTACCAATGGTTTTAACTTATCTACATTTTCTACCCCTATTTTGTGCGTCCGTCGTTCTAGCTTGGTTTCAACTTCTATTCCAATTTTTGTATATGAAATGTCTATAGATCCATAAGTTCATATTTCGAATACACACTCTCACTCAATATTCTAGAACTATCACCGAACTGTATCATACATCAACTTATTATTACTCTCTCTTTTTGCACATTTTTTCTTGGGTCTCATTCTACGCAGTGCTCTCAAAGATGTGGCTGAAAAATCACAAAGTAGATCAAAGAATTCGGTTATGTTGGCTACAGAGTTTGTGATCGGAGGAATATTGCTGAATGTTGGAAGGTGTTTGAATTTTCCTCTCATTGCTCACATTGCTTATTTATCCGTGGACAAATGGGCATGTTCTATATTGTGAATTGCTAAACGGATGTTTGTGCGTTCGCATATACGTAAGACCAATTTACCGTAGACGATTCCACCGTGTGCATTGTGGTGGTGAGAATTCATTTGTTGCAAGATTGCTGGCAAATTATATGTTTGTGGATGGCGTAAGCAATTGAAAAAATCAAGAAAGTGACGGTCACTGACTCTTACAATACGCAATAATCATCTTAATGACGTGCAATAGAGTTTGGTAGTGACAACACATAACATATACACGTACTCTCACGGGTATGTTGGACTCTACTGACCCACACACTCACTTCTCGCTCTTTCTTTACGCCACACTCATACTGACACATGCACCATTTTTTCACTCTCACTCTCACTCCATACATCGTGCATAAGCGGTTTCGTTTCGCCCCTGCAACATAATCTTCACTTTGCCTGTATTATTCCGAGATATGGAATAGAATTTTCAACAGGTGCACTCACGTATCATTTCTTCACCAAATTTTCCTATTTCTTACTCCTTTCCAACATCAATGAAACAGTGAGATTGGGTATTGGGTAGGTAGATTACATTACATGTATGTGGTGTTACGTCGTCAAGTTAACGAGCTTCAGAAAGCGAACGAAATTATGCTTAGCAGTTTCGGTGAAACGACAAACGCCAACTCTGGTAAATACACGAACGTACTCTATTATGCAGATGCGTAGTTAGCACCTTGGTTCCTTTGTCTCCAGTGTTGAATTTTACCTATTGTCTCGCCTTCCAATACGTATCCGCTTCGTTAGGATAGTGTATACTTCCAGTTTATTTATGTTCTTATCCATTTATTGTGTATTATAACACTAACATTATCCTATTGTCGTATGAACGTCTAAAGTACAACGTGAAATGCAGTCCTCCTCGTCTTTCCTGGGTCGGTGGGCCGTACATATGACTCTGAAGATAAAAGAAGGACGGATGGTGCTACTCACACCAGCTATGCAGAACAAAAATGTCAACGACGACGTCCACACTGTGTTGCTACCGTTTGAGGGTATCCACAATGTATGTGTTACATCTAGATTGCGTTTATATGTATAATTTATGTCTATTTATAGTGTATGTACACTGGGATGGGTACAATTAGAACATACCAACAAAGACCAAGTTTCGTTTGATGCAAACATATTCAAACAAACTTGGCTCGTTTCATACACACATTTAAGTACATAACGGTACATTCATATGGTAATATTTCTCTGTCTCCTACTTTTCCTTTCGGTGTGCCTTTCTTCTGTTGTTTTTATATGTGTTTACTTGAAAAGGTTGCGTTGTGAAAATCTGGGTCTGTTTTTTGTTTTCTCCTCTGCGTTGTACAACAGCAAGCTTAACTGTTCTATGCATTAGTTGGAATTGTGTAACACCTCACGTTTGAAGGAGTATTGCTCAGTTAACGTATATATGATGCATATATATTCTTACTAAGAAAAAGACCTTAATTCCTATATTCCCAACCACAACACAGGTCAAATCCTCTTTAGATCCAGCAGTAGTTACCCTTCCTTCATTTACTATCAAGGGAACGTACTCACTTCAGTCCTATAGAGTAGTTCGTAAGGCAAATATTCGCAATGATGGGGTCAAGCGTCACCTATTTGGCCACGTTCACCTCGGGAGCTTCAGTGACAACCTTACATTCAGACCTAATTTGCTCGATTTCGTAGAGCAGTGTGCAGTCAACTATAAAACTATCGCTGATGAGGTAAGCGGTTGTGGTTCCATAGTCGTAAATATCTTACACACATAGGTAGATTTATATGTGCGAGAAGTGAAGGATGCTATGTGACAATACGCGTTTGTTAGTAACATTACAGAGCGAGCGTACTTTTAAATACGTGTGTTCAAAATGGTTATGAGATCTTGTGACAGTGTCATGCGCAGATAAGACTAACACCGTGTAAAATGGGCACGATTTTTTGTTTAAGAGATACGGAACAATTATTCTACATCACATGTATGTTTATGTACACGCCTATACAATAACTAACCATCACTTACATTTTGCAATTTAGGTATATGAGAAGTATCATGTTACCATTTCTAAGGACACTGTTTATTCAGAGCCGCCCATATCAAATGTCACAAGTGAGGAGACGAGTACATTGGATGCTACAATGGATGCCATGGCTCAGACCAATACTACCGTGGTTGTTGTATGCAAGTATGTGATGTATTTACTAATAGTGCAATGTCTTACCTTCTTTACGACGTGAGCATTATATATCATACTAGTCGTCAATAGTACAACCATTCAAGTTCAAGCTAGTGTCTACATATCTATCCCAGTTCCCAATGCAAGCACCACATTATTGTCGAAATCCATGCATTAGCGTTACTGTAGGATTCTGCCCACAAACTCCGAATTGAAAGTCACACAGTGAGCATTATATATCGTATCAGTCGTCAATAGTACAGCCATTCAAGTTCAAGCTAGTGTGTTTTCAAAGCAAATGAATGGGACCATAAGTTTAATATGAACTCTGTTTACAAATTATACGGAATACTGCTATACTGATTATACCGATTTATATTCACAACCGGCACACGGAAATCGCACTTTATGTACTGTTTCTTCACAATACGTACTTTTGAAATTACATCAGAATGGACTCATCAACATTTAGTCTCAGTTGTTTGCCAAAATCTCTCATCAACTGTATGGTTCGGCTGCCAACCATCGACATGGCCTACAGCAAATCGCCTTCGTACTCTAACCAGCACAAACGGTATAGGAGCATATTTTCATTTGCTGAACGTGAATCTGGAATGTGTTTGGGAAGAAAGCGAGTCTGCGTGTTAGTTGAGTTTATGGTTGGTAATGGTTTGTTTTAGTTTTCACTTTGCGACATATACACTGTTTCCACACACGCACAGTTGTGGAATACGCTTTCAATCAAACCTGTCAGGTGTCTGTCTCATTAATCCTAACTATTAAACATAACAATGAGCATGCATTATATGAATAACATCATGATCTATATTTATACAGGTATTACAATATCACTACGTTTGTTTGATAGCTATATCTGTACCCAAGGCGCGTTATACTATGGAAAGTTGGTAAATTTATTTGTTCATGTACATTCATCTGAATATACGTTGATATACCAAATCCATATCTAATTCTTAAGCATTTGGTTACATTATTGTTGTTAGCTATCTGCTGGACATGCATTGCCTGACCATAAATGTTGCACAAGCATATATCAAAGTACACCACCCCTACTCGTCCGCGGTATCTTTTCAGCTTGACCTTTCTTCAATTCGATTGAATATTGCAGTAGATCGCCATTTCATGTCGGTGTGTCTGTTGAACATACATCTGGAATAAAAATTTGGTGTATATGTGTACGTATATATTCATTTACCTTGAGCAATTATCGTTTCGCAATGTACGATGCAAGCGTTTGTAAGCGATTATTAAATGTGTACGTATGTATTTATTTACCTTGAGCAATTATCGTTTCGCAATATACGATGCAAGCGTTTGTAAGCGATCATTAAATTCAAGCTAATGCTGGATAAGCGAGCCTAGTCCTGGAATATAACTGCAAACTAAGCCTGGTTTATCTATATCCTATTAAGTGAAACGATATGCGTATATGAAATGATTCGCATAATTCGAAATAATTTTATTTTGCTCTCCCAGGAAGTCAAGGAGCCCAACTATAGGAGCTCTGCGGAGACTTCAAAATCACATGGACGGCGTGAATCATTTGCTAGCCAAAGTAGCTTTGTATCTACGAACGGCACAGGGTAAGAGTTTGTGAAGATAAGGGGCGATTTTGAACGTGCGAGCACAAGTCTGTATTTGCGCTGTATTTGTATGTACATTGGATAGAAACGTTTCTAGCGTTGATTATTTATGGTGCTGGTATGTGAGGTTTGAATTTGCAGTGGGTGGATGACCTTGCGAAAAATTGTAGTACATAAGTAACTACGAGTGTTGGTGAGTATACATATATTTGTTCGAGTGGAACTTCATTTGAAAATTTTATTACTGCCGCAGTGCTCAGCTCAATGAAATTTCGAAATTTTGTAGGTAGTTCAACTGTATATTGACATGCCAACTAAAGCGTGCGTATTTTAACCAATACTACGCCAAAGCCAAAGTCTTACCAATGAATATTCGGTAAACCCTTCATCGATTACTGAATTTAGCTCGACCAATGAATATCACAATATTTTGCGCTTACAATACACAACTAGACTTACAAGTATGGGAACGCCCAGAAACATATTCACGTCCTTCGATGATCTTCACGTGGATTCAGAAACTGCTACCCTTACGACCCTCAGCACATTAGACTCTGATAGTCGTACAGACTATAGTACTAAAACGTACAACAGAAAACGAAAACGAGCCAGGAATAAACGTCTCATTGTGGCTATTCAATGTGATGTTGATAAGACTTCGCTGATATATAACACTCGCCAGTTGGATGAGCTTTTGCAGGTACGTCAATATTTTGTGGCGTTGTTGTAATAAATATAGACTTTTGTATAGTATATTCCTGTTTCCCTATTAACAATACCCGTCACTTCCTCTCCCCACTGTTATACCAACAAATTTGACATCACTTCTGGCATGTACAGTTCATCAACATGTGGGCGAGTGGCATAAACGGGTCGAAGGTGTTAAAGAAGAGACCAGCATTAGCAAAACCAGTTCCAAAGCAGATTGTTCATGAACCACACATGTTCGTGAAAGAACAAAAACAACAACCACATACACAGATGCAATCACAGGCTCTTCATAACAATCACAGTTCAATCGATTCTTCGAGTGGAAATCAAGATACCACGCCTGACACACTGTGTGTCAGTACTGATAAACGCGTTGTCTCCACACCACATACCTCTTTATGTGAGGTTCCTGCTGCACCACTTCGCTTGGACACTGGGTCGGCACCGGATTTACTAACTTCAGGTGTGACGGACAAACGTGAGTCCATGCAGTACCCTGTGAGCGTGATGTGTTGCGTTATGTAAAAAGTAAAATAGCAGCACAATAGTGTCATTTAATGGAATTGTGTGTTTATCCAAACTTACTCTTCTATTGTGTGTATATTGGGTGTGTATCCATGTTCTTGTCTTTGTTGTATAGTGAATGAATGATATATTATGTAATATTGTTTTACCTACTGTAGCCCACAAAGCACTCATTTACGGGCACGCTGCTGTAATCTTATTTGTAGCTAAAATTGATACGGTCAAGTATGATCCATAGTCCTGATCATACACATATTAGCTCTGGCTTCAGACATGCCATCAGTAGATTTATGTACTTTCTACAAGCTCATCATCACTCCCACTAACCCACTGTCATTCTAACTTAAATCACACTCACATTCACATTCACAGTTACACTCACATTCCTGTTCGTGTTCACACTCGCACACGCACACAATTACTCTCTACTTTTTCATACTTTGCTCAACAACCCCCACCCACAAATAGGCCGCAGTGTTGTAGTCACAGCATATTGACCATGTACATGAAAAAAGGCCACCAGTAGTGTGAACATTTTGTGCGGTCTATAAAAGTTATGCTCAGATTTTTATCTCAACTTTCCTCCTTTACTGCATAATTGTTTGGACGAACAAAAAGAAGTTGCACGTAAACCTCCCCATGAGACAGCAGAACTTGCTGACGATGCAGATACAGATGAATTTCACCATGGCTCATTCGAAGGCTCGTCTAGTGATGAGGGTGACGACTGCACCTCCAAGAGAGCTTTTAATCTCCGAGTTTATACTCCTAAATATAGTCGGTACAGAGACGCCATGACGATTATAGCATGTATTAGGTTGAAGAAGTATACCATCACTACCAACCTAGGCCAGGTATGTAGGCCTTTTACCTGTTTTCGTGTGCGGTTTGTTAGGTGTCTTATAGTTCGTTAGCTCAGATCATATTTTCTCATATTTGCTTAATATGTTGTGCAAACAATCCTGCGTGGTGTGATGATTGTTACGAGATATATATATAGGGCTGCCGTATAGCAGATTGATATATGCACTGTATAATGAACCATCCTACAGTGCATGTACGTGTACTACCACCATCACTAATAACTTCACAGGCATGCCCGTTACATCCATTATATCCTGATTGTCATTTACAATGACTCATGTACAGTATTAGCACATATATTATCAACACTGCAACAAGTATCCCAAATGCGAATATCTAAGAACCATGTCAACATTTAGCCTCGATCCCGATGTTGTGTCTATGGGCGCACGAACAAAACAAACGGGCTTATAAGCGTACATACGTATGTGTATGTTTTTGTACGTATCACTCTTGCATTAATGCTGTAACCCTTCCAAAATCTCTCGCACAGGCGATTGGTAAAGCTATCCTTCAGAATAAGAACCTGCTCATCAATCTTAGCATGGTGACAACCTTCCCGGCACCCCTACCAGATAAAAATAACATATCACATGAGTCCGCTGTTGGAGTAGGAGCAGGTATAATGAGCGAAGGCGATGGAAGTAGAGGTGGAGGTATTGGCAAGAGCTTCGATGCTGGTACTACGTCAACAACGCCACCGTGCATGAGTCCCTCTTCCTCGACAACTGCGGATACGGAAATGATGATACGACTATATCTAGAAGCCGCAGAATTGACGTCTGATGGTATGAACCCTACAGATGATGTGATTACTTCTAGATGCTGCGAAAATGAGTGTTCTAGAATGTGGTTTGTGAGTGTGTAGATGTCTTTCAGTGTGTATTTTCATGAGATATGCTAGAAAATATTATGGAATTGTCTACTTGTGTGGGCTTAAGTGATCAGCACATAGTTACATTTTCTACGGAATCATGAACATCTACAAACGTACACAAGGATATATGTTCACAAATTAGGTTCGAATGAATATTCTGGTCTTCTCAACGGTACCTTTGGGGTTAATCAAATTCAGCTAGTGGCGACTACACTGATGCCCTCGGACGTGTATGCACAATTTCACAGCCCATCCTCGAGTAAAAGGCCGCTCTATCCTTGTCTGAACGCAGTAGTATTTAGTGTTGAGAACATGGATGGTAATTTTCGTACTCTATTTTGTACCTCACTTGCCATGTCATACTTGCATATTGAGTATGTTTATGGAAACGTTTCGCAATATGTGGACTAGACAATAGTTATACAATATCTCTACTATCGATTTTACTCCCAGAACATCTGAAATCGTCTTCATTATATTTTGACAATCGTTTGCAATCTCATAACTGCAAAATGCAACCAATTCAACTTTCCCACAGCAAACGTCAAATATCATGCCAACCCAATCCTAGTCTTGGACGTAAGTGAGCTGAAATTTTCGATTAAGGACCACTGGACCATGCGAGCTACCAAAGGAATGAGTGGATTTGACTCTAATTCTTTGATGGAGGGGGTGGATCTAGATGTGACTTCAAATTATGCGTACATTATCGTATCTAAAGAAACTGCGCCTTCGTTCACCAATGTTATTAAAAAGGTGTGATGTGAGCAATTTTGTGCGCTTTTGTGGAAAGCATGCGGGAGCGCATGTGTTGTACGTATATGCATGCATTTAATGTGTCTGTTTGCTCTGTGGTTGTGTGAATGCGTGTATGCCACATAGCACAATGCGCATTTACAGTGCTACACAATGAAACAAATATGCATTCATCATATTGGATTTGAAAATTGACTACATGCACGCACTGCACAGATTATGCGACTCACACAAGAGCAAACAGAACGGTTCATGGGAAGAACAAATAATATTATGGGAAACGATACGCTCACATCTTTACACGAGAACACAGTGGACTTTGCTCATCAAGTTACGAAATTTCAAAGTAGTTTATTTAATGGGCGTGTCAACTTTCGAGGCAATGAGGTAATATTCGCCTAGTGTGTGCTTGTAAAATGTTGATAGGTTGTCTGCACGATTTTGAGGTAGTAGTAAACCAGTGCGTATATAGAGTGTTTTCTCGCACACGACCAAGGTATGGTTTGTTGTTTGTTTGTGTATTCAGGTATGTTGTTAGTACTACTGTGTTGTGTGTATTTTTTTTTTACTGTCGTGCAGTGACTCGACAGTTTTATTATATCTTTGATCCTCATTTTGTTTCAGATCCTTGTCGCGTTGTTCTGGCACAGTTTTCTTGATCCAACCTGGGCTGTGATTCATCTTCAAAACTACGAGGTGAGTCTTGTCTGTAGAGATATGTAGTTATAATGAAGCATGTGTATCTCTGTATATTTGTGAGGAACCTCTATCAATCTATAAGTCTGTAGTGACGCCACCAGAAAGTAATGTACACCATCTCGTGTAAATCTTTTTATGCTTTTCCGTACTCAAAATCTGTATATTATGGTTATTTACCTATACGCTTCATTTCTCATACTAAACGGACGTCGTTTGATATTTAGGTGACATATTTGCAGAGAATGAATACAAAATATGCAAATCGGCGATGCGATATACGACTCGGTACGCCTGACACTTACTCACTGTCAGTGCGACGGATGGAAGGTTCTGTTGCTTCCGCAAAGGCGCACGATCGTGATATTGAAGCATGGATTGATGTATGTAAAGAGGTTTCGGCTGACATGGGTATATCGTAGTGTTTGATAACGCCAGTGACGTTTTTCATCCTCTTACACTGGATATGCGTCTTATGTGTATAGACCATCAAATTCCATAATGAATTCTGACCTTCAATAAGATAGCTTATTGATTGTGTAGAGTGCTATTGTCGACTTCTTCTCTTCTCCTCTTACATATAGAAAGGGAGACTTATGTGTTTATCAGAACTCATAAGACACTCACACATTGTCTTATTCCACTCTACGCTTTCATATCAACACAGTCTGTAGTGAAGGCCCCCTCCATGACTCGAATCATACATGCTGGTCAAATGTATATGTGTTTGAAAAGTCATCACAATTTGTTGTCGCCTGTCATCCAGGTACAGTATCAGTCTTTTTCTTAAGACCATTTAGGTATCCGTGTGTTATTTATACACGCCTGCTTGAATCAAGCATGTGCGAAGGATGTCAGTGAAGGTGTTTTCATTGACGTTTCTCTCTCGATCATGTGAGCACTGACTATATTTGCTTATGGAAGTTGAGTACCGCTTGTCAACAAGGTTGTTGTGCTAGCATACAAAGACATGAAGGTCCGACATAGTTGCACGAATATCTTACACATGATTGACCACAAGTACAATGCCGTTCATTCAGCTCGTATATGCCAATATATGATCACTTGTCATTAGTCTGTTGATGGTATACACACACAATGTACCAATATCCTCGCCCACTGTATGTATATAGATGAAACTGGTGACAGACTTTCCCGATAGTATTGAAGTGTCTCTAGATGTGTCCATGTATCTGTGGCTGAATCAGTTGTTCAAACTGTACATGGACGAAAACAGTCGTCGTGCGAAAAACCGACATCCTGCTGGAAAGAGTGAAGGTATCGAAGGACAATTTCGTTCGTTTTAACCCCACGTCCAAGTACCTCTCTTTGACACATACAGCCTGTACTTGTTATACATTTTCTGCCGTTTTAGTATCAATCTTGTACATTTACAATACTTAATATTCACAGCGCTACTGTTTTTTAGCGTTACCTTTGCTCACAATCAAATACACGCACAATATTGGACGAAGGAACACAAACACATAACGCAGAATACCCAGAATCTTCCCACTTGTTCGGAAATGTTAAGAGTCTGAATAACAATGCTGAACCACCGAACTCGCACGAGAGTGGTAGCGAGGCAGCCATCGCAAGTCGCGAATCGGTGAGTATGTCATCTATTTGTCCTTCACCTTAGTGCTTTGCGTTTAATTACTACTTTGATTTAAAGAAAGGAATATTTACAATCAACAGATTTCGCTAGGAACATCAGCAACGCGGTCAGTGAATACACATTCTTCTTCTGACGACGACATTTTAAACCTACAATACGAGACTTTACAGTTCGTGTTGAACCCAGAATTAAAGCTTCCTACTTATCGTAAGTTGCGCCCAGCACAGTCATTTGCATTATACTAGCCCTCTTTGTATTCTTGTTTCCGTTTCGGTAGCTCTTTGTTCATAGAGCAGCCCACTATATAGATTAGAAGGAACAAGAAAGCGTATACTTAGTTTCCGCGTGTATCAGCGTCAGTTTGAGCATGGTTTCTTGACGTTGATTGATTGGTGATGTGTGGCTCTTGGCATCTCCGTGTTGTCTCATTTTGTCTTCTTTATTTGGTAGTTCGCCGGGAACTAAAATTTCAACCGCAATCGGTGTTCACTTTACTTAAATCTCATTGAGCTTAAAAATCTTCTTATCGCTGTCAGGTGGTAACTTCGCCCCTCCCGACATCGAGTGGATTCTGTCCAAACTAGGATTTGTGGACTCTCGACGTAGCATTCCCAAGGTATCAGATAATTCCTCTGTTTTCCTTCTAGCGAGTATTGGTCATGACATACCTAAAACTTATTATGTTGCTACGTACAAGTGGTACAAGTTCAAACGGTGACTTAAGTATTTAGTATGGTATATTTGCCTGTTCTCCGTCTTCACTTCTTGTCTCCCACCCAATATTTGCTTTCCTTCCTAACAATTTCTTTGTGTGCATTTACAAATACGTTATATTCAGGCGATTCATGAATACCTTATAAATCGACTGTACGTGATTCTACGCGTGTTCGCTAACCAAACAGCCAACAATGAAACGGTCGTAATGAGTAGAGATAGGCAAAATTGAAACTCTGGTCGACATATAGGTCATCTATACCACTGTCCCAATATACGACTATGCCTATATTAACAATAAAAGAAACTCAAATATACATAACAATAAAAGAAACTATCTGTATAAATTCAGAATCTAACGGAGACCAGAAATTATATGAGAAAACAAAAAAAGGCATTTTAGTGAGTGCTGCATTACATCCTATGTGCAACCTGGATAAAATATAATATGTTTACTTATCATTGGAATTTTAGCACCTAACAATGACACAAGTTCTGTGAGATGTTTACATTCCACAGACATATACCTCAACTTTTTTAATAATACTTGTGAGAAATCAATTGGTGACAAATGGAAACGAAACGATTCAAAATATCTTGGGTGACAGAGGGATGCAGCCTGAAACTTTCAAAGTGCAATTAAGAACCCAGCGCTGGTAACAGAGTAAACGTAGTTTTGTATTCTTCCAATAATGCCCAACATATTGCTTTCAAACAACTCTTGGAGAACAATAAAATCATATCACAACCATCTACTTATCTTCACAAAATTGTGGGAAATATGAACAAACGCAAGGGTCGATGACCGCATTCGTTTCAAGTTTCCATTTCATGGCAAACACGTCATAGTTTCTCTATAGCTGACATTTGTGTTGTTTATATAGAACGGCACACTTCCACACGTATACCTACACATTTACGTACCTATCTAAGCACTAAAACACGGACACGCCTGCACACCTATACACCTACACAACTGCACATGTACGCACTGTACATCAACACACTTACACAACTACACATGTACGCACTGTACACGAACACACTTACACGATACATATATATATACCACATCATAAATACAACACACATGCGATGAAGAAACCAACTTCGTGTCGTTCAAATACAGTTACAAACAGTTCGGTACTTTTCGGTACATACACACAAACACACGTCCGTCCCATCCGCCCGTGCCTCCCACATCGACCCACTCACCGATCCGCCCACCAACCATGACCTGACCGAGCTATTACCAATGCACCCGTGCCCTGTCACCTCACATTCCGTCATGAAAAGTTATCCACTTCAGACCTATTCCTGCCTTACTAGGTCGGCCAGTCCATCCGGAAGAGTGAAGAAGAAACAAGCTGAAAAGGTTTAATAATGTGAAGAAAAAAAAAGAAAAAAAAAGAAGAAAAGAAAGAAAAAAAGAAATGAGAAAACGGAAACCGTTACGCAAATCGCAATTCGTCGCCCGTGACGGCCCAGCCCGTTGGGAAACGGAGACCCGCCCAACTAAAAACCACCCAACCCAATATATAATATTTTTTATTAACACTATATATATATGACACACACATACATCCCTCACTCACTTGTCACATGCTTGCTTGCATACGTACGTACGTGCATCGATACACATATACATATATACGTTACGTATGTACACACATAAATAACAACGCAAGCGCGTGAAAGAACACAAAATACCCACCAAAATGGATCCAATGCCAATGCAGGGACAGCAAGTATACCAGCTCAGTCAGTTCTGGAGCTCAGTCATGATTGAGATGCGCCAGCCACAGGATTTTAAAACAGCTATCCTCCCCCTTGCGCGTATCAAAAAAATCATGAAGTTGGACGAGGATGTTAAGGTTAGATTCTTGTAATTTTCACAGTTACTTGAGTGCTTTCTTTGGAGAATTTTACATTTAGCAGTACGGTCAGTGGGTCTCTACTAATGTTTGTTGCATGATTGTTAAAACAGATGATATCTGCAGAGGCGTTGATTTTGTTTTCCAAGGCTTTAGAGATATTCATTCGTGAACTGGGTATGCGATCATGGGGTCACACCGAAGAGAATAAACGTCGTACACTACAGAGAAATGACATTGCAATGGCTGTCTCAAGGTGTTTTTTTTTTCGGTTGTTCATTTTATAGTTGATGTTTGGATTCTGCGATGTTATACTTTTTATTAACCTTTATTGTTTAACATATGCAATAGGAACGATACCTTTGATTTCCTTATCGACATAGTCCCGAGAGACGATATTAAATCCACTAAGCGTCCTGAAGAAGAGATCCGCCCAATGATGGTTGCCCCGGAGCAATTATACTACTATACTGCTTTGCAACAACAGCAAGGAGTAGATCCCAACCAACAAATGATGTACTCTCAACAGCATATGGTAAGTTATCAAGATGGTTCCCTCTGTTTCGCATGAGTGTTTTATTACGTTGTTAAAGTTTTATCGCTGACGTATACTCTCGCTCAATGTATACAGCAACAGCAACAACAGGATTTATACAGTGGTGGAGGTTTCCAACAACCGATGCAGCCTTACCTTTAAGTGTAAGATAACTATCTCATTTGAATGTATGTAGTAAGCGAAACACCAATCATATTTTGTCAAAATATCATGTAAAGAACTGGATTGTTGAACGTGATCTATAATAAAATGTCGCCTTATATCTTAGATAAAATATGGATGAATGACTGTTTACAAATCAGAAACTCAAAAGTGAAGAAATGTGTGCGTAAACTCTACTTCAATATGAAATTGCCTATTTTTTTCCTTTTTTTTTGGAGAACTGAGTGGGTAATTCCTTGCTTCGTACACCCATTATGTTTCTTGCGTAGTACGCACTGTACACATTGTTTTCGAGTGAACCGACCGACACCCCAGCTCACGAGCACGATCCACCTTGTTTCACCTTGTAATTTTATGGAAAACTAGTATATAGAAGTTACTACTTACTTTCAAGTCTACAAGTTTCTTTGCTCTTCGTACACGCACTCCATAAACGATTTCATCACAGGCAAACTACAACAATTTGGTACGTATCACGTCCGTGAATCTATATAGACTGCATTATTGTTACTACCAATTAGTTTTAAATGTAGATTAAATGCTCCACAAGATTGTCCCTTTGTAACCTCTAGTTTAACACTTTGAGTAGAAACAAATGAACTACGACGAAGAAAACAATATGTACAATCTTTACTTAAGCTAGATAGCTGTTTATTAATTTCTACCTTCTTTGATAGATCCTAGAGCGATCTGCTATCAATGTTGATGAATAGCATGGTAGGAAGGTGTCCGACGTTTCACACGCATCTCATTTGGGCGTATTATCCAATATCAGAATCCGATGATACTTTCACTAATATCCGTGCAGCACGTGTGTTCATAAACGCTTATCACCGTTTGCAGTTTCATAGGAATCAGATACTGGCTACTCTTCTATGAAAAACAAGAAACGAAAAGAGTTGGACAAATTTTTCGGACTACAAAACTATGACTATTTCGTGTAAAGTGCACATTGATTATTAACGATCAATTACATACCCATATCATCACTGTCATCGTCGTCCTCCAAACCCCTATTCCATTCGTCGATAATTCTTGGATCAACATAATCATACCGAAACAAGTACGATTTTTCCGTCACGCACACTATTTTTCTGTCAAATGTGAAAGGAAAGGTAAACTGTTAGGGGCATATCGAAACTTTACTAAGACCTTACCAGCCAATTAAGGTAGCTGTGAATTGTGCATACCTCATGTCAGCGGTGAATCCACATGACATCACTCGCATCTGCTTTATACGGGGGTGCTTTAATCTCGTAATTAACGCCTTCGTCTCTAAGCTATATACTAGTACTTCTCCATCCTCGTTTCCCATACACAGGAATCGTTTATCACTGCTCACATCAAATCTGCAATATCCACCTTTCACTCCGAACTTAATTGGCTTAATGATGGTATCAATCTCCTGTGCACTTTCTATGCTCCATTTAAGTGTGTGGATATCTGTCGATTTACTGAGTACCGTTCTGTGGTCAAGGTAAAATATTGAATCAATAGCACTCTTGTGGAGAGTAAAAATTGCTGCCGGTGCTGCTGCACGCACTATATCACTGTCCTGTAAGGGTATTGGCAGCTTCACGATCTCACCCGTTGTTGTTCCAACAAGAGCATGCTGCCCATCAGGAGAGATTGCTACGCACGTTGGGGAGGTTTTGAATGTATGTACAGATACACAGTGATTTGTGTACTCCGCAGAAGCCGAAGGGGTACCATCAGCCATGCTCAAATACCACATTCTCACCGTCTTGTCATTCTTGCTACCCGAGATTATCAATCCCGATCGTTCATGGTGCCCAACCAAAAAGTTAATGGAGCCTGGTTGTGAACAATGCACGTTAAATAGAGGCCGATAGTTTTGAGTAAGATTTCAAGTTCCGACAATCTAAACTGCGTATATTTTTAAAAATCGGAAGGCAACGTTATTTACAGAATGAAATCAATCTCACAATCGTATACTACCTTCATGGCCACGTAGTACAGCAATCTCCGCAACTCTGCCCATAGAAAGCACCCGAATCACTTCCTCAGTTCCACCGATAGCGAGCACAGCATCCCCATGTTCGCTACCAATCCAGGAGCATGTGAGCAGTTGCTGAAGAAAACGAACGAGCGATAAGACTACGACGTTAGATATTTTTGAACAGTCAGTGGGATATTAATATGTCTACAAATTGTGTTAGAACTTTTGGAATATATTTTCCGAGTAGCGAAAACAAATATGAAACAACTGCAATTACCTGATCTTCAGCACCAACGTGCTGCAGTAATATGTCGACGTGGGATCCGTCAAGATGTGAATTTTCGTCGTATTGGTTGATAGTATTTTCACTGTCATATATGTTTGCCTGTCACATATATGGAGTTAGGTATATACTTACAAACGTGTAGAAATTGAAATAAAGAACAAGGAAGAAAGGAGCAAGCACACGAATACATACCTGTTGTCCTCCAACCGTGGCTAAAATGTTGCTACAGTTTGGAGTGGCGAAATTGAAACACATATCCTTTATCTCCTGTGTGGTAAAATATTTGCACAGTGAAATGCGCTTGTTACGAACCCATGCACTAGTTACAAACCCCATCGGAGCAACTTGGACAAGAACACAAGCTATAGACATGCACGAAATATACAAGATATAGAGATGCACGAAAACACAAGAATGCGTATGTATACATAATTGAACACGACTATACGAGTGTGCACTTGTACCTCCCACGAAAAACAACACGCACATAAATACAGCTTTCCTTCACGAGTATACAAATACATGCATCACGTACGTACCTGTACATGCGCACAATATGCAAGTATATATATACGTACGTACGCATGCAAACTTGTCACACGCTCACTGTGTACATAAGACACCTACGTACATGCATGCGTACAAAGGAAATAAATAGGAAAACAGCACATTAATTATACATCGCATAAATCTGCACATGAATATGTATAACCATCCATGTACATATCTATACATACATACATTAGGAAACTCAACACGCAGTCGCTCACACCTTTATGCAGAAATGTAGGTACAACCACTCAACTCACTCCCTCCGTACCTCGATCACGCACGAACACTTGCATGAGCAAACACACGCATAAAAAACACAAATAATTCTTTTTTCAATCAGGGTGTCAATGCAACGTGTATAATATAAAATAGATTATTAAATGCACATACCTGTTCATGACTCTCTTTTACCACTCGCTTCAACACCAAGCTTTTCAATGTGTTTTCGATTGTGTCTGCGTGAGTATTCTTATACCACAGCACAATCTGTTCCCTGGTACGTTCGAGTTGCTCTTCCGCTGTCTCAGAAACAACATCATCGTCGATGTCTTCTGCCATATCCACATTCGTCTCTACATCCACAGCCGTCGGTACGACTGAAACCTGTACACCGGAGTTCGCTTTTACTGATGCAGTGTTCGACATGTGTTCGCCGCCGCTGCCGCCGTCGTTTTTGGATAAGGGCTTCTCGACGACAGTACTTGAATTCACCATATTGAACAATCTCGACGCTTTCTCGTGTTGAAAGATGAAGGGGTTAGTACGGGGAAGTGGATGGGTGTGTGATTATGGCGGTAGGATTGCCACAAAGTGCAAGGGATGAATGAGATAATTACGTAAGCTGTGTGTGGTCGTGTGTAGTTGTGTGTGATCGTAGAGCTGTATGTGGTTGTGTTGCTGTATGTGGTCATGTAGCTGTGGTCATGTAGCTGTGTGTGGTCATGTAGCTGTGTGTGGTTGTGTAACTGTGTGTGGTGGTGTAGCTGTGTGTGGTGGTGTAGCTGTGTGTAGTGGTCGTGTAGCAGTGTGGTGGTCATGTAGCTCTGTGTGTGGTCGTGTGTGAACCATTTGCCGCTCTGGTGGTTTTGGCGCGCTTTTTTCGTTTTTATTTTTTGAGTTCGAGGGGTTTTTTTTTTCTTCTGAGACTTGAGAACGGGATAGGCATGGGATTTGGCGCGCGTTTTTTTTTTACATTGAAGTCTGTGTGTTATTGAAATCTCAACTACTTTGTCTAACAAAACAAAAACAAAAAACTACGAGCTGACAAAAACCCGTTGTTTAAACCTGCAATGTGATTTATATTGCTTTAAACCTTGCAAAGTGGTTTATATTGCGTAAGGTTTGTATAGAGACCCATATATGTATAGGTGGACATATACCAAAAAAAAACAGGAGAGAGAGAGAGATGTGTGTTGGATGCACAACTAAGTTTGTATAGAGACCAATTACATATATATATATAGATACGTGGAGACATACATACATACATACGTACAAACACAGAAAGCGAGAGGTGTGGGGGGTGGGTGGGTTGACTTTACCACACGGCTTCATTGTTACCGTCTACCACTATCTATCTATACTAGTATCTATCTGCAATAGATTATAGTACCCGAGAGAAACAATACCGCATATAAACAACAGCAGTACCCCTTTCGTTCATGGCGGAAACTCACTATGCAGCGATGCCCTGTCCAGCATGGCACAATTAATTGCTCAATCTATCTTTTAAGGTCATACTGCACGGTCCCAAACATATGTACAGCAGAATGGAAAAATGATAGAATAAAACAAAGAGATCTGCCTTGCTCGTGCACCTCTGGAACACTGCACCATTCTTCCAACAGTAACGTTAGAAACTGTACTAGTATAGATGGAAGGCCTCGACAGCCGTTTGTTCGCCGATGCTTCAATATCTTCGTACTATTTATCAGTATATCGTGTACAGACTTACATGTCACATAGTCATACTAGCCGTATAGTCATGCTAGAACATTTATATACTGAACATTCAGATAAGGGAGACCTTTATATACTCTGTTGACAGTGATACATATATATCTAAATAGAAACACCATACTGACGAATGATAGATAGGATACATGCTTGCTCGACTGAGAACAAAGTTGTGCTGCCTCGTTCATCTTATGACCAATTCTGTGATTCGGCATTCTTTCTCGTTGTAATAGTGTTTTTGAAGTGTATATGGGGAGCTATTTTTGGTGCAATATAGTATGTCAAGATGAATTTTACAAAGAATACATGAACATTGCATAAAACGGTAATGGCTGTGAGTCTTGATAAGAGCCGTTGTAAAAGTTAAGCATAGGTATTCTTTACGATTAGCATTGCTTGAGAACACATCGGTGAGGACTCGTTTATTTCCAGACGCGAGCAGAACAATAATCAAAACAGTGCGTAGGTCACAAGCTTTCATGGCTATTGCTTCGATGCGTATGTGTGGTATAATTTTCCTTAATAAAATTATTAGTAAACATAAGTTGTCGCACCTTGCTTGCCAAAGTAGTTTTACATTCAGAATCTCTTAAGAGTCGTCGTTTGTGTACGTAGATGACACCGTTGTATATTTTTATGAGGTCAACATGTTTATACGCAGTTAATGTTTTACCTCATATCGTAATAAACTGAGTCGTAGTATGCAGGAAGAGTCATACAGGAAAAAAAATTGCTAATAGTAGTAAATGTGGTTCTAGAATGTATAGCCAAAAAGGGCGGGAAGATCGATAATACGGATGGTGGAAGTACCTAACAACCATCGAATTTAGAACCAATAAAAATTGAGAAGTGCAAGCACATTTTTGGTCTGGATATTTTTCGTGAGTCTGAAACATAACCCTCACGCGAATAGTAAGCATACACTGTACATAGGAACTCGTTTCAGTTGATGTTGCGGAAGTAATGTTTACATTTAAGCGCGTGCACGGCCATGTAGCCGAAAGAAGCAGTAAAAAACACTCGACGACTACCGAAAACGCAGACATGGACGACAATGATTCCAGCAGTGCAAACGAAGACGGAAACAGAAATGACGGAGAGGGCGAAAACCGAAATGGATATGAATATTACAAGGACAAAAATGATAATGGCGAAGATGAAAGTGACGGGCACAGTGGGGGTGATGTGGAAAGTATAGTTTCCCCCTCCCCAAGTTCAACTTTCGACACGGACACATTGCACCCGACTGGAAGTGACGGACAACACAAAATCGATATCACGAAAGGATTTGTATGCGATTGTATTGTTAGCTGTCTTTTCTTACTGAAACGACAGAGTGCAATCCGAGGAAGCAGTAATTCAGGAAAATCTACTGGAAATATGGTGCCACAGTGGTGTTCTTGTGCATCCAAGAAGACTTCTTTGGGAGGAAATCTATCGGGGTTTAGTCTTTCTACAGGCCCCACAGTGCCTGAAACCGTTCTTCATGAGGGCTGCGAGGTCAACACAGTATGTTACATGCAGCTCGACAGCCCAGTAATGCCCACGTATGGTGAATCAAAGCGCAAGAATAGCTGGTATATTTGTAGTACCCGACAAGAAACCTTTGTTCCGTCACCAACGATTACCACAGCCGACAGTAGTCAAACTGTGACCTCAAACGAATCTGGCAGTAACACCGTCGCGATTGCTTTAGGAATTGTCTTCGGCGTAATACTTCTTCTTTTGTTAATTTTCTTCTTCCTCTGGATATGTAGAAAACTAAAACAGAGGAGAGCAGAGGAAGCCTCGGCCAACAAGTTAGAAGACGCGTTCCGCTATGGACTGCAGGGTACAAATCTCGCGTTCAAGGGGTACGATATTAATTCCAACCCACTTTACGCTCAAGAATAACGATTGACGTCATGATATGGAGGTCATTCGACGGCCAATTGGGTTATTATCCAACGACAACGGTCTTCAGAACGCATTTTTACTTTGTTGCACCACCGCTCAGATGTCCAGATACTAACTATTCAATCTGGTTCTTTTTCAACTTCGTGTTTTGAAGAAAGATTGCGCATGTACATTCGAAATTCACAATACAAACTGTAAAAAGTATTATAGTAAAATCGATGCAAACATCGTACTACCTCTAAAACAAAATTAATAGTAACCCTAAACATTGTAAACTCGAGCATCATACATTTGAATTTCCACAACGGTCTTTAGAACTCATTTTTACTTTTTGCTCCACCACTCTGAAGTCCAGATACTTAACTATTCAATCCGGTTCATTTTCATCTTCATGTTCTGAAGCCAGATTGTGCATGTACATTCAAACTTTATAAATTATGAAAAGTATTATAGCAAAATCGATGCAAACATCGTACTACCTCTAAAACAAAAATTGATAGGATGTAAACTGAAGCACACATTAGAATTCCCAGCTATGAATATAATATTTTACATATGCGTGTAGGTTTACTATATATTAAAACTATCGACATTGCCAACAGCAAAAGGCGTTCTACCTCGGTCGAGACGTCCTTGTCATAGATTTTTGATTAGAAAACATATGAGATATATTGTCTTGTTCTGAACGTTCAAATCGAGCCATCCCGTCCAACGCAGACGTAATTTCCTGTATAATTTAAATTTGCGTACGTTCAGTCTCGATCTTTGCATGTCACACGCTTATGGTTAGCACAACGCAGAAATATTCTTCAACTAAATGCAAATCTAAAATAAATGCACCACGCATAGTTCTCGTTCACATGGTTAGAAACAAACATATTCCATTCTAACACACGAAGCACTCTACAAATACATTAGACGGATCACAGTACCGATATACTAGTTTCTACGACCATGCCGCCAATCACGATCTCATCCAAAATCGCATACACCTATAATGTCAAATGGTAAAATAACACTTACTGCGAATTTTTGGCAAGTCAGGCCAGCTCCACATATGGAAGAGATAATCAGTAAACAAATAACACTCAATGATGTAACAATACTAAATTATACTCACTATGTACGAAAAATTCTCATAGACAGGCAGCTACACACACATAATCAACAAAAGCAATCCTACCGAAGTAACACACGCATATTTTGTTCAAGAGCAAATACGAAACAGACTTGGTAGATAACTCACCTTCTCGACATTGAAAATGAGATCAAGTTCACAAACGTTCTCAAAGTATCTATCCAATGTTTCTACAAAAACCTGAGGAGAAACACCAGGCAAATTCGAGATTAACGTGAATTATAGTAGACAAACATACATTTCAAGTTCGGGGGCTGTGTCCACTCGAATGAGTATTCTAAACATACTGATAGCACTATACATACACACCTGTATTAAATCTAGAATTCCGAGCTCACTTTCGGAGGAGTCCACAGAAAATACAAAGTATAGAGTAGCATAATGTCTATAAATTACTCGTGTATCGGGGCCACCAAGTAATCTGTGAGTGCAAATATAAGACCGTTAAGCAACAACACCTATACCAAATATGAAGCTTAGGACTTGAGTATGTTATTCATAAGTATGATTGATCCTCCTTGCATGCATGAAAAAAAAACAAAGCAAGATAAACAGGAACAATCGTAAAGAATCGTTCATGCAGTAATGAAACAAGTGCAACACAGCATTCAACTAGCCGAGGCGCATAGCATGTCTTACGAGCACCATATGATACAATGGTTTCTCCTCAAAATACTGTGTATGCCCGCCTCATTAATTTTGTAACTCTTTCGAACAAATGAAAAAAAATGACTCAAAATGATAAATAAACTTACTTGCCCCCTTCGAGAAAATTACAGACGTGATCGGACCTTTTCGTAACCAGGTCAAAGGTCTCTTTTAAAATTTGTTGCTGGAGTTCTATTTGCTGTGGTTGAAAAATTACAGTTGACCAAACATTTAAAAAGAAGAAGCAGGTCAGTTCACTTGATAAATGTAGACTGCTGCAAAACGTTCACGTGCATGAAGAAGGCATGGGTGTCTTTAGCATAGTACGTTCGAACATATACGTATCAGTTATCAATGTCACTGACATTTAAAAAGTTAACCGGACGATCAGAATGATTAGATGAGTAATCGGACTAGATTATCAATATGCTAGTGAAATGACAGCTCTTTGTGTATCTATACAGAACCAAATCAAACATTGTTGCCTTGCAGAGTTACGACCTGATATTTTTGAATAGAGACACACACATTCTTAAAGCTCTCAATCCAAACTACCAATGTCCAACAGTAGTACTACTGTAAATTTTGATGACACATACCGTCTGTTTGTAGAACTTAACAGCTCGAGGCTTGCCATAATTGTTGAATATCATTATGTTCAAAATCATTATTATCGAACTTGTAAAAGCGATCAATGATGCAGTGTGCTATAGAACTCTATTTATTTCTTCCCTTTGATATTATGTGTATGCAGCGCGATGCAGCTTACGTGTACATACATATACACATATATACGTATGTGCGTGTGTGTGTTAGTTGTATCGTGAATGTATAGTTGTGTGTAGAAGTGTGTGCGTGTTAAAAGCAATAAATACATGTTCTAAAAATATACTTTTCTTTTCTGTTGTTAATTTTTTTTGGCAATACGACCACGGATGGACGGACAGACGTGCTTTCCAAAAACCGCCATTTTTTCGTGTACTTATTTATGTCTGTTTTTCTTGGGTTTTCCATAGGACGGACGTTTTTGTGTTTTACTTTTGAGATTTGGTATGGACATAATTGTGGACATTCTTGTGGACATTAACGTGGACATTAACGTGGACATTTATGGACTAAATTTGTCGCGGGCAAAATCGCAGTGCATTCTTCTGGGATGTGCATATATAAACGAGACGCTTATAAGACAACAGAGAGGCATTGTGTGAGCAAGGAAGGAGTGGTCTATGAATATAAAAGAGATGGGGGAGCTTGGCGAGACTGCAGTAACCACTTCAATAGACTGTGTACCTCAGGAAAATTTTGACATTGTGAAGGTGGAGGAAGTGATTGAAACCGCTCAGACTGATGATGCTGGGGTTGTAAGTTGTAAACAGGTTGATGTGGGTGCTACGACGCCCACGAGTATTGCTTATAATTCTGTTGATGAAACAACTAGGAAGCGAACTAGAGAAGATAGTGAAGCGGAGGCTAGTCATCTTGATGTCTCATTTGGGGTGTCAGATCTGATTTCTTCGCAGGTAAACATGAAAGAAGGAAATGAGAAGCGAGTGAAAGCAGATATGTCGACAACGATCACTTCGCAGGTAAACATGAAGGAAAGAATGAAAGTAGACATGTCGACAACAACCTGCACTCCAAGTACCGCAACGGATGCTTCCATGGAACATTCTGAAACGAATGTAGCTGTATTAAGCCGTAGAGGTCAAACAATAGAGCGATCTGTTCAAAAAGCGAGTGAGGTAGGCCACAATGCCATGATAGACATTAGCACACTAGATGATACGGAAGCGACAGTCAGGAAATTAAAAGAGCAATGGGGTCAAGAGAAACAAAAAGAAAAGGAGGAAACAGAGATGAAAATGGATGAGATGATGGTCAACTCGGAACTAGGACTTAAAAATAGTATTAAAATGCTTGCGGAGTTGGGGATTATTCCTGGGCTAAAATTACAGGTAATTATTTACGTGCTATCTACAAAGAAATCTACTCTGTAACCATTCATTAATAGTTCTAATGGTTTTATCATACGGTGGGTGGAGTTTTAGGTTCTTTGGGATATTGTATCCAACGAAGGCGCAGAAGACGATACTGATACTGGAGCCTGGTTCGATGGCGTACTTACCGATCAAGCTTCTGGCGACGCCACCAACAAAGGATGGCCTGTTTTCAATGTTGGCTATGAAAGTAAAGACGAGTTCCCTGCTTGTGTACGGCAGGTAGGTATAGGAGTGAGGCTTGTGGCTCTTTAGCGTATGTGACTAGTTCTGGATGTTTGTAGTATTTACCGATTTCTCGCATATCGCGAATGCAGGTCTGCTTTAATCCGCAAGGAGAGCTATGGGATGTTGATGACGAAACTTTCATGGAGTGGCGAAGGTCAGGGGAAGTTGATGAGTGTGTTAACCAGACGTTGAGCGTAAGCGAAATTATCGCAAACCAGTGTGCTATTGAAAGGTGCAGATTTTGCGCAAACTCACATAGCGTCAATTTTAGCAAAGCATAACGTCGAATTACTTTATGTTTGGCGTGTTACTAGCATTTTGCACATGTTTTTTTCGTCGTAACAATCGTTTCCTACATTTATACTTTGCATCACGTGTTCAGTGAGGAAGGCGGAAATGTGCACAACGAGGCTCTTGCCGCATTTGCCGAGTTACCCATTAGCCAGCAAATGGTGATGGCTCAGAAGTATAGATCGTTCGCTGATACACTTAAGGTAACAGTAAATTTGGATAGTTGATACGGAACGTCCACCTATTATATAGCTGTACAGTATGTTTCATTTCATTGGGTTCGATAGATGAGTTCGTCCCGTTTGCCTATTTTGCCTATGTTCTGTGCAAAATAGTCATCATCGTATGGCCAACTATCGTTGGAATATGCATTTATAATTGTATGTGGTTCCTACTTCTACAGACGGGTCTGCAACAGGTTGTACAACAAAAGAATGCGGAATGCGTCATAACTGAAGAGGATATAAGATCGATACTACAAGGTCTTGGTAAAGAAAAGTGAAGGATGGAAGTGCTGAAAAGTTTATTTTGTAGTCGCTTCATGCCTTGTGTTTTACAAGCAACCGTGTAGTACGTCAATAGTGTACCAGCCAAAGCTGTAACTATCTTAATAGTGACTATTCCTTGCCAATATCTTGTGAAGTGGTTGGTGCAATCGACTGACAATGCTCCAACTGAAGGTTTGAAAGGATAGAAAACTTTTATCTAGGTCTATTGTGTTTGAGTTCCTAGCGTGACTTAGTATCTGGAAGTTGAGGTGGGAATTGCTACACGTGTCTACTGATTCGAGGTAATATTTTTTGATGACCATCCATCCATTCCTTGCCTATATTATATCGTGTGAAGTTGGCGGTGCAATCGACTGACGATGCTCCAACTGAAGGTTTGAAAGGATAGAAAACTTTTATTGTTCCAGTTCCTAGCGTGGATTAGTATCTGGAATTAAGGTCGGAATTGCTACACGTGCCTGATGATTTGAGGTAATATTATTCTTAATGACAATCCATCTGGATCAGCGATGGCGTCGATATTAAATTCTAGAATGCACGATGTGTGTTTGTTAATTGCACCTTGTACGTATGTCTACGAAAATAAAATGTAGTGCTGCACACAATTATATTGGTGACTCGTATGTTTGCAGATGGTTGTGAATACAAGATGTCGTTGACAGGTTTCTTTAAATATCACCGAGTTCGCCGAAAAGAATTTAAGACCTTCGCATTTTTTATAATAATATTTACTACTTACTTTACAATGGAAACGTTGTGTCTCAAGCAACGACGGCACGTTTAGTCTCACTACAGCATGAGTACATGTTACTTGCACAAGCATGTGAAGCCATGCACGCCTGTATACGTCCCAACTGCAATGTTCTTGAAGGAGACCTGCTCATTTAGGTTTCGAAAACAAACTATAAACCATATCAGAAGGAATATCCATTCACAGTACGTTTTGGTATACGACGTGGTTTGCGTTCTTGTATGGGGATCCTGTTTGTAGGAGCTGATGTTACTTAAACATTAACTACATATTCAGTCTCACCTCGACAACTATACATATTTGTAAGAAAATCTACTAGCTCGCTGGCCAGGAAGACATTCATATTTTGACTAATTTATAAAAGAACATCACCATTAGATCAACTAATTGGGGGGGGGGTTACCGATCCTTGTCGGTAGTAGTGATGGAAACCTTGAGGAAGACATTTCTCTATCACATAGCCTTGGTGTCGGCTTATTAGCGATATACGCCCGTTGAGGTTAATAACTATTGCTGCCGAGATGTGATGTCGGTGGCTGTGTTTGTATTGGATAGGAAGGTTGTGGTAAACGTGGTTCATATGCACTCACACTACCCATACTGCCCACATTGAGTATGCCCGTAGGAGATATTGTATGGGACAGATTTGGCCTAGTAGGTAACGATGTAGGTAGTACGGAATGCGGATGATGATTAGCGAATTGTGGTATATAACTCAGATCTCGATCGACTGATTGGTTGTGTAGGGGCATACGGGGTAATGTCATGTCAGACGGAGTCATTTGGATATGTTGTTGAGACTGAACAGTCATCGGTAATGGCGAAGGTAATTGCTGGTTATGTGTTGGGAACAGGCAAGCGTTTGGAGAAGAGAGTGTGTATGGTGTCTGCGGGGTTGCAGGTGATGGTATTCGTACTGGTGTTGGTTGCATGCTAGAACTGGTGGTTTCTACTTGCACATTCTGCTGATGCAATTGTGAGTCTGATAGAGGGGTGGAGCTACAACACGAGGTTACCGACTGAACATGAGGTTTTACCGTTTGCAGCGGCATTTGCGGAAGAATTTGTGGCTGCTGAAACGTAGACTGCGTGCTGCTGCAGCAAGATACACTGATAGGTGGGCGTGTATGTTTTACGTTGTCAATACCAGAGGAATTTGTTTGCTTTCCTTGACCAGAACAACACTGGCAAGAATCGAAGCGAAGAAACTCCAGGTTGGCGATTGGAGCAGCCCGGCCCACGCTAATAATACTTCGCAGATACTGCAAAGCGCAGGACGCCAAACAAAAAAGAATAAACATAAGCAGGATACAAGACACGCCAGGTAAGATAGAAAATCTTCACCATTTGTGTTCACAATGTCTCAACCAAATTGTCGACTTCGCACATAGTAGAGTATGACGAATCCTACCTGTGTTTCAGCTTTCAGCAAGTTGATTTCCTTTCTGAGATTACAATTTTCTTCCAACAATTTACTATGATCTGTCCTCCGACGCGCGCGTGACACACGCGATGCAATATTATTCTTGTACCGTTTCTTCTCCACCTAGAGTAAAACACAGGGAAGAGAGAGTCCGGTAAAATGAGCTTCTTCCTAATATAGGAAAATCTAAGGTCTTACTAGAAATACATTGTTGATAAACGATGTGTTCGTTTACTTGCCCGAAAGAGACAATGCAACGAAACAATAACCGTGAGACTAAGGACATATATATTTCATGAAACTACCTTGCTCATAGTATCGTAATTAGCTGGAAGACTTTCGTTTGAGCACTGCTCAGTAACTTGATGTTCCCCTTCGGCAGGTAAAACATTAGGCAAATCAGCTAAATATACAATAGAAACACATAATGTAAGCAATGACAGGAGACAGACGAAACTCCTTGGTAGTTTGTATCGACCATTTATAGCTTAAACAAAGTCTAATCATTATCACTAAAACGGTGTGTAATTCATACCGAAATTTACTGACGCCTTCTCGCTGTTCATGCTAGACGTTTCGGCTTTCAGTGGCATTGTGTTTAGTCCAAAGTTCTCACCAAAGTTCTCGGGTACTAACACGTGAGGGAACAGAATGGGTTAAACCTAATCAATAACTGAGTAACACTGCGTGTTCATCCAAAAAGAAGAAGTCAATAGCCTCAAAGAAACACAAACATTCACATGGAGAGACAATGATTGCTTAACAATACTAGTCTACTTGCAATTGTCGCTAGAAAGTATCCAACACACAGTGCTCGCAAGGGATAGATATGTATACCCGCTCCCTGGCGGTCCATCTCTGCTATGATGTCCATCAGGTCGTTCTTCATAAGATCGCACGTGCACGGGTACGCACACCCGCACAGGCATCTCGACATAGTCATACCCGAGGCTATACTATCCACAGGGTCACTAGAATTACTACAAGAATTTTCCATGCCTCCACCTTCAACAAATATTCGATGAGCCTTTTCTTCTTCAAAATATCGTAGTCATGATTATACAGTGTCTCGCTAGGTAAATGTAAGGCTTATTCCCTACCTATGTGAATTGAAAACAGTGAAAACAATATATATACAATGTGTATATGTGTTCATACTGATGGAGATGGCGATAATAAGAGGTACCATTTGGCCATATGTACATATGCTATTATATATTAAAATCAATAACAAAATCACATGCATTATTATGGCGAACCTGTCATTAATTGACCCCCTCAAACACCCCCTCCCCACCCCCCCCTCTCTGCCCACGGCATCACCTGCCCAACTTTGCGGCCATGCCTACCTGCCTGCCCTCCTGCTTCCCATGCCACTCCTACCCATACCGCATCAACGCAAGGAAGAAACAACATATGAAAAAACCAAAAAAAAAAACCAAAAAAGAAAAGTAAGCATATATTCCGTTTAAACCGCCGCCGCCCACCATACCCCACTCCGTCTCTCTCCTCGCCTGCCCCAAAACCCCCCCCCCCCAACCTTCCTCCTCGAGAAAAAAAACCCTCTCGTAAAAAACCCTACAAAAAACCACATATATTTTTTTAAAACATAAATATGGAGATTTTTTTTATCTCAAGTCATATATGCCAATACCACTCACTCACTTCAACTGAATCTCAACCCACTCACTATACACTGCTCGCAGCATAAATTGCCCGCCCGACCTATTATGTGCTCATTATATTCAGTCCACTTCGCATAACCACTTCACACATAACATTTAATATATGTAGTTGCTCACTCACTCACTCACTCACTCACTCACTGAAGACTGCTCATAGCGCAAATTGCCGGAGAACCCTGTATTGTGTTATCGTCACTTCACACATACATGAATATATGTAGTTGCCTCTGGACGGCAGAATGCTGCCCCGAGTAGAGGAGGTGGCAAATGCGGCTTTGCCGTACGCTTCTCGGGTTGGTAGCATGGTTTTGGCCATAATAATCGCATGTCTGTGGGTAGCGTTGTCGACATTGCAGCAGGAAAACAAGGTATGCGGTATAAAGATGCTATTTGTTCAGTTGTTTACGCTTCTTTCGTTTTTCTCTTACAAGAATGTTGTAAGTGTTTATGAAAACATTCATCAATGAACCTGTAGATAGTATGTTGTGAGTGCAACGAGTGTTCGATGTATGTAATTAGAATGGTACCTTGCCGGACAGATCGATCTACTGAACCACTATGGAGAGTATTATTTTGTGTCAGTTGTAGCAACCATGAATATTCAAAGAAATTCGAGTACTTGTTGAGCTCATTATGAAGGCTGTACTACAATTACGTGCCGGAACACTAGGTGTATGCTAGCAGAACGACATTTATCTTGAGTTTGTGTTGCATGGACTAGATCAGAAGTGAAGAAATGAAATGTTCGTTTACATATTTTCTTGCTGTAACGAGAGTGTACGCGAGGTATAAGTACATGTATACTTGCTGACTGTACAAACTTAAACATACACTCTACTTTGTCTACAAGGTACTTTTAGCATCGCACGAGCAGCCAAGATAGTTTGTTGTCGATTATATCAATTCATATCACGAGCGAGTATTTTGAACACGATAATGGTTGGTATAATATCTTTTACACGACAATCATGACTGCCAAAAAAGTTGATTACATAGACTCTTCGGGTCGTTTTTATTCAATCCAATGAAAGTTCTGTTCAAGAATGGTTGAAAGTACTATATATTTTCTTTTCTTCTCTTCAAACGGACTGCGTATCTGCTATAGAGACATTTTGTAGTTGTTTTTATATAAATATCGCCTCACACAAAACTCGCACCTCATTCTCCTACGTGTCGCGCAAATTTCTATAGGAACTTCGCCAAGTACTAGGCCAAACGAACGTAAAACCATCCCTCGACATGGCAGGGCTGGCTAATGATTTTTATCTTTTTCTTTTAATGCAAGTAGCTTCGATCGGATTCGTCCTATATGTCCTGGCAAAGTTTGTTCGGCGTAAGTGTCCAGTACGAATTGTTTGTACGAAATGTTTACGTAACTCATGTTAACTGTACATATATTAGTCAACAAGAGTTATCTGTCGCTATATACCACTGAACTCTTGGTACATATACTGATCCTGCCTCAAAAGTATAACCGACTTTCTTATCCTTTTCTTTGCAGAGGAATACCAAAAACTTCTAATCACACACCGGGCACTTTTAGGCGTGGACAAAGAAGCTCTTGAGCAGTTCTCGTATGCTTCTCATTTTGAGTCCCGGTTAGACTACTGGTTCAGCGCTTCTCATCTGTCAAAACCTATTGCCCTAATAGTTTTAACAGCGCTTTTAATCTTAGTTGGAAGCATCGTGATGTCCATTGTGTCGTCTCAGGTGAGCTATATAGGATTATTATATTGTCATTCTTTGTTCACTCGTGTATTTAGTTTTTCCTTAGGGATGATGATATAGTGTAGAGACCAGGCAAAACTATAACTTGCTGTTCACTAAATAATACAAACTCAAACTCTCATCTAAACTAAGCCATCAACTTATTTATTTCTTAGCCATTTGGTTTATCAATGTGGAAGACTTGGACTTATGTTGCTGATCCTGGTACCCATGCTGATGTCGAAGATATTTCCATGCGTATTGTTGCCATTTTTGTCACAATCGGAGGAATGTTGGTGTTTGCCGTGCTGGTTGGTATCGTAGCTGAGGAGATCGGCAGTGCCATGGACAATCTGAAAAAGGGTAAAAGTCAGGTAAGTGTAGTTCATCACACGCTGATCTTGGGATGGAATGACAAGATCATTCCAATTATCAAGGAGTTGGCGCTCGCCAATGAAAGCGAGGGCGGCGGTACAATAGTTGTTTTGTCTACTCGTGACAAAATAGAAATGGAGCAAGATATAGTAAATGCGGAGATAGATCTGAAGGGAACGGAGATTGTTTGTAGATCTGGAAGCCCATTACAAACCTCTGACTTGAAAAAGGTGTGTTCCAATATAGCCGACTTGCACGGCTTTGCTAGATGTGACCTGTGATATTGGGATTTACAGGTTATGCATTATTCTGATTATCCAGTGGTGAATGGCTAGTTGTTTTTGGAATGTTCACACTGTGCAGTAATTTTCACTTGAACTGAAGGACTTATAACAACTATAGGTATCCGCGACTCTCGCGCGATCCATGATAGTGTTAGTAAACGACACGGCGGTGGATGCGGATGCAGCCGACGCAAAATGCTTGCGTGTGGTACTGTGTATTGTAGGATTAATGAAGAGCGTGGGACGGTTGCCATCAGGGCATATTGTTGTAGAGCTGATGGATATAGACAACAAACCGCTGATAGACATGGTGGGTCATGGGTGGACTGAAAGCGTTGTTACACATGACGTTGTGGGAAGATTGATGATTCAATCATCTCTCCAACCGGCTGTCGCACACGTGCTCGCGGAGCTACTCTCTTTCGATGGAAATGAGATATATTTCAGTGAATGGCCTGAACTTATTGGTATAACGTTCGAGGAGGTAGTATACCGATTCGATCGCGCAATCCCTTTCGGAATTAAGACCGTAACAGGCGAGATACTCATAAATCCAGACCCTTCCCTTGTGATCCAAGATGGTGACAAAATCATTGTTGTGGCCGAGGATGATGATACTTATACAGCGTCGAAGCATCCATTATTCATACCCAACGAGTTGCATAAGAAACAACTACGTGTGGTGTTGAAAGAAAAGCCAAAACGTCTAATGTTTTGTGGGTGGAGAAGAGATATTGACGACATGATTGTTGAACTAGACAAAGTTTTACCATCTGGCAGCGAGCTTCACATTCTCTCACCCAAGTCATTAGCTGCACGGCAAATTGACCTAACCGAAGGCGGTTTGAAGGTACTTGTGATTTTAATGCACGTAGAATGAATGGTATTGTCCTCAGTATTGTAATTGATAATGGTTCATGTTACTCAAGTCACAAAAATGAATCTCTTTTTTTCTTCATGTTTTAAGAATATGTTAGTTATTCTTACTGCAACTAACTGTCATTCCTTCTTCCGTGTGTAATCCATGAATATTGTAGGAGGACGAGTTGAAAAATATTCATCTTGTGCACACTGTGGGAAAAAGCGTTGTCCGTCGCAATCTGGAAAAATTGCCGTTAGAAGTTTTTGATAGTATATTGATCTTAGCTGATCAAACTAGCGAGCATTCAATCGAAGATGCGGATTCCCGGTCTCTAGCTACCTTATTACTCATTCGTGACATACAGGTATCCATTCTTGTGTACATTATTGTTCTATGGTCTATTGCTATATACACGAAGTTAGCTACTGCAGAAACGTTTAAGGCCATACTTCACATGTGCCGGTCCTAATTTTACATAGAATCGATAATTAGAAAATAATCCATGTCGCTGCCCTTTTTTGTGTTGCTCTGTTTGATGACAGAAAGAACGATTAGGAAGAACGTCGTCAAACATGATCGTGAGCGAGATTTTGGACGCGAGGACTAGAGGTTTAGTGAAGGTAGCTGATATTGCCGACTATGTGATGAGCAACGATATTGTTAGTAGTTACATTGCTCAGGTGTCAGAAAACCGGTAGGTTAAGTACTTGCGTCTCTATACTTACTCAATATGTTTGTATGGGAGAGTGTATGAGTTCAGGTGCACGTGCATGTTCTTCACTTCAGAGTACATTTGTATACAAATAGATTTTTCCACGATACAAGAAACTGTAGCTTTAAGCAATGTTTAGTAGATGATGCTTTGATGTATCCATTAAATCGGAAAATGCAATATTATGGGGCCTCCTTTAATGCAGAGATGCAAATACTATCTGGAAGGAGATTCTAACAGACGAAGGAAACGAAGTTTATGTCAGACCAATAAGGAGTTACAGAGATATTGTCCCAAACCGGCCGGTATGATATATTTTATCTAATAAGGCAACACACTTTGTCGCTCGATTGTTGCTCAACTAAACCTTTCATAAGAACCGTAAGACTGTTTCGATTTACTGACTACCTTGCCACACTTCGTTCCGTGGTGATTTTATCCCATCGTTTGTTCGTTTTTCATACAATCTCGGTATTCAGTACTCATTCTGGGAGATTATAGCAATTTGTCGTAAGTACAATGAGATTGCTATTGGGTACAAGATGGCCAGCTCAGATAACCCGTTACTAAATCCAGACAGGAACGACAAAACTTTGTTCAGTGTGCACGATTGCATTGTGGTTATCAGCGAAGATTAGACGGACATTCTGCAGAATATGGGTACGATCTAATTGTATCGAATATCTATTCCCACGTGCTGTATATACGAGAATTTATGCAATTCGTTATGTGCATATACTGAATATATCAAATTAAGTTTGTTCGATGGCCAGGTTTTAAGTGTGTAATTTCTTACCCGACTGGAACCTTGCAAAGCTAACGAGATAGACGGTTGGTTTCTCACATTTTCTAGTCAGTTGGTGTCCCTTGTATTCTTAGAAATATTCACTTCTCTACCCTGTCATTGGCCCGTCTCTCAAGGTTTTGTAAAGATGTAGGTCGACCATTGCATCGCGTACGGATTAGTTGATGAATATGCGTCGCTACTGTCGACGAGACACAATAACGCTCTGGCAAGTGACATACCCATCACATGTGCACATCTCGTATTAAGAAGTGTTAAAATAGACCAGATATACACCAAAGAAACACATGCAGAATAGCTAAGGAATAAAGAACAAAATTTCTATAAAAAAGAAGAAAAGATTCTACTGGAGGCAACGCGAGCGTGTGTATTATACACGCGCTACGAGGACAATGTCTATAGAATACGTTAAAATGATTATTTAACATGCAATAGTAAGATTGCATTTATTAACTGCTTTTTTCATGTGCTTCTCTGCATGCCATTAAGAGATTCCATCAAATGTTGTCGACATGTGTTGATGTGCCGGGAAACGGTTTCTCCTGGTTGTCATACAACTGTTTAGCTCGTTAACCGTTGCTAGAAGGATTCCTTCCTTGTAAGCCCAAAAGACTATAAGTGTCTACAATGTTAAGCATATTTGATACTAAATGCTCCTGGAAAATGTGTCATTCACTCACTAGTGTTACAATGTTTACAGTCTTGGGCATAATTTGATCCTAATGGTCTTGGAAAGCAATTCATTCATTCACTCACACACTTGTTAGTATGTGTCAGTTGAGCATAAATTTATACATTTATAGGTATGCATGTACTTCACACGTACTCATACACTTTCAACAACATACGAATAGGTGTTTTTATGATTGTTGGGGTTGATATTTTAGTAGTAATGGGTTTAGGGTTTAGGTTTGATCCTAACTTGCATGGAAGGCGAGTCATTCACTCATTCACTCTCTAGTCAATTTTTATGTTTACAATTACAAAGTTAGGCATAAATCGATCCTAGTGCTCATGAAAAACGATTCACTCACCCACTCACTAGTCATCCTTATGTTTACAAAGTTCAGCATAAGCGATTCACTTACTCACTCACCCACTCACTCACTCACTCACTAGTTATAATGTTTGCAATGTTAAGCATAACTCAATTCATTCACGAGATACTAAAAGTAAGCTGTTTTAAAAATAGAAATATCTTTTGCGGTTACGCTCCTTGACGTCCTTCTGTACGTAGTGCGAATAACAACGACACACACACAAACACAATATATACACACACACACACTCCATCATAGAGAGATAAAAGCCATCGTCCGATCGATCGATCAATGTGTGTATTCGATTGCGTTTAAATACTACTTATTGCATACATAACTTTACTACTTGACAGCTTTTAAATACTACTTACGACATATATAGATAAAAAGTTCGTGCGATTTGGTAAATTTTATCTCTCAGTCCAACCTGTCATGGATGATACAAACATGTCTGCACCGTCATCGGTATGGGATACTCTGGATCATGTGCACCGTTTCTTCGCAGTGTATGGCTGGTACCTCGTGATTGCTTTTGTTGCTTTTGTGTACTTTAAAGACATCGTTGCTGACAAACTCTCGGAGGCGAAAATGGTTAGGCTGAAAAAGCATGACGGTAAGAGAAGTTCCTTATTTTGAGCTGTAGTTTAAACTTGATATCTATCTTTATTTTACAACGTTCACGTATGGTATTGTGTTGAGGTGACCCAGAAAACATGCGTGTCTTGTGCTGTAGTTGATTCACTTTCTGAACTCCGGAAATAGTTCGTTGTGTCTTGTAATGTTACTTGTTTTTCTTAGCATCCCACTTAACCATGCATAGAAAAGAATATCTCAATCGTATGCGTCTAATGCGTTATTCCGGTTTCATGTGTCTTGCTGGCGATAGAATCCCCTGAAGACAGTTCAATCAGAGAGCGCATGATGAGAGTTCGTCGAAAACAACAAGAGGAACATTCGGCTAAGGCTCGCACTGCAGCGGAAGAACGTAAAAAGGTACATTTTAGTGTTATTTGCTTTGTGTAAAACGTTTATTATACACTAGCTCTGACATTGAAACCCCTCCCTTCTTACAAAAATTACGGCAACACAGCATGAAGAGGAAAAAAGATTGCGCAAGATTGATCTCTATGACCAAACAGTTGGGAATTCCACTGATGGATTTGCCCTTGGAGACGAAAAACATAGACCAAAGCCTAAACCGAAAGCAATATCCACAACCTTGAACCCAACTCGTGGTATGTTGCTACATTGTGCTGTACGAGGCCATTGTGTCGATATTTTTCGTAGATGTTAGTTTGACGAACCTCTACATATTGTGTTAATTGTATGAATTCTTCGTGCTTCTGTTCTTCAGACTACCTTCCACTGGGTGGTGGTACGACTGGGGGAGGTTTTAGATCATCTCGTCGTAATATGAAACGTGGGTGAGCTTAGTGTCCGCGCCAAAGAATGCGCCATTTTTATGACAAGCCAGCAAACAAGCAAACACTTTATACGATCGGTTGAAGGAAGTGTTGAAGCATTGGAGTTCGATTCCATTATGATTGGTCCTATGCAAAGCACACTAGGTGTGCATTGGAACCTGACAGCATGCTATCTTGTTATTATTGTACATATACAGCAATTTTATCACGGTATTTGTAATCTATATATGTATTATTTAAAGATGTATAAGTATTGAAATTTTGTCACCTTTGTTACACTTATTTTACTTTGAAACTAAATGATCTGAAACTAGTGATCTGAATCTATATGCCAAGACTAGTGAGTTGCGTATATCTAAGGTGCGTAGCTGGTTCAAGGTAGTTTACCATTTAGGCGATTCAAATACAGAGACAAATCCGCTACTGTCTACAGAGAAAAAGTTCGAATTTCCGTTTACTTCTCGCCATCGTCCGCTTGTGGAACCTAACGTGCCCGTGGTGGTCATAGATTTGTAAGCGGAGGCATGTTGCCACTCTTGAAGCGGTGTTGCAGGAAGGGAAAACGACACACTATAGTGGAAGACAACGAAGTGTAGTTAATTTGGTTCTGCTTTCCTGTTGTGAGGTAGTGAGTCTCTATAAACGTGTAAGCATATATGCTACGCAATATGATTTTCCTTTTTAGGAGCATGGCTGGTATTCTTGGTTGCAAATCAAGGATATTTATAAATAGGGCTTACCCTCCGTATCCCGTGGCACACAGAACACCAGAATTACTTAGACTCAAGTCACCGATTGCTTTAACAACAGTATCTGTTGGCCTAATCAAAGTTAGAAGGGGATTTAGTTAGAAAGGCATCTAATCCAATGTAAAATTCGTATACAAAGTGTTCACTATATTCCAGAAACAACGGGGTAAAGGGGAGGTTCCTAGTTAGCTGAACATTGCACCGTGAGACAGATGAAGACCGAGTAAGGTCGACAAGTACCTTGTTATAACGCCACCACCACTTCTTATATCTAGCATGCTAATACTGCCGTCGCCGTAACCCAGGAACGCCAACTTTTCGTTATGTTTGGACATTGTATGAGTGTACAACGCAGTCCGTGGTTTTCCTAGAAACAGCAATCGAAACTATAGTGAGGAATAGAGCTGCCTGCCTATGCAGCATTAAAAAAAACCCTTTTCGAAGTGGCTATTAGGAAGACAATGAACAAGTGCAGTAAGGTATCCATCAACATGTAAATTTGTATTGGAACGCTTTTTGGGGAGGATTTACCTGGTTCGGATATTCGACCAGGATATTTCCACACGACAAGCTGTGGGCTTCTTGCGTCGATCAACATAAAGTCTCCATCGTCAGTGGTCAAGGCACCTGTCTGTCCAGCGTTTGAAGTATGGAGTGATACACTGCCAATAACTGATGGAAGACGAAGTTTTCTCAACACTGTACCTAATTGACAGCCGTTGGTCATTTTATTGTTCGTCTTAGTTTGTGTACTGCTTGCTGTTGAGTAGTGATCCAAGTTTAGAATGTGTAGAAGGCCATCGAACCCACCAGTAATTAACCTGTGACTTGAGGATTCCACGTCGATTGAGCGAATGTCTCCTGTGTGTAAAGTCATATCTGAAGCAAGAAGCTCACATCCTTCCAAAGCTGTTTCTATACCCTGCAAGGACCAGCGATAACAGTCCATCTGATTCCCACTTGCAACCAAAAAGAAGTCTGTATCGTTTATCCATTGAATTTCTCGTATCTGTTCTTTGACATCAGCATAGAGATAACCTAATTTGCAGACATTTACCGTGTTATGAGAAATCTGATTCATCATTGTTCAGAATCAGATACTCCTTTTAAACTAACAAACACTCAAAATCAACGCTCATCATTGTAAATTAGTCCTACCTGTGTTTGTAGGGTCGCAAAGCAGAGAACCCTCATTGCCAAGAATGTTTATATTTTTCGCAGAGAGATTTGCGTTTTGTTGAATGCCGCTACACCATTTTGGGATCTTTGCAGGCAAAACATAACACTGCCCAGCCTCAATATCGTAGAAACACGGTACTATTTTGTTTTTTTGTTTTTCTTGATGAAATCTTGATGATTGAAGGGGAGGCGGTAAAGTAATAAGAAAATTGACGTATACATTGCAATCTCAGATTGTTCGAAAGAGGTACTCATACTTGCATAACATACTTTTGAGTATAATTTTCAGTCCCAATCACGAAAGGAACGAAATTCTTACTGTTGATTACAACGTTAGCGGAATGATTGGGAAATCCAATTCTTGCCAATGATGTATTGCTTTGTCCTCCAGGTACGAAAAGTTTGCCAATGTCAAATATCTAGACATATGAGGAGCAAAATTGAACATTGCGTTCGATGAAGAAACAGGCACGCACATACTCTCGAATACAATTTTCTTCAGAAAGACCTTAGTTATGTGCACACAATGTATACGAAGCGCTTCATATACGATCGAATTACTTGTGTTAAAATGTAGTCTTCCTTACCGCAACTGGATCACAAGCGCTATATCGAGTTACCCCCCTCACCAAGTTCTCATTCATTCCAAAATCTGCAGATGATTTCTGCGTCACTGCATACACAGGTGCATTATTTATAAAACTGGAAAGGATAGATGAGTTAGGGGAAGAGTGTTGTTGGCTATAGAGTGGAGTGTACCCCATAGGCGGCAAACCTAGATCATTTGTATGTAACACACGTGTATGATCATATCCATTATCAAATATCCCGCCGAGGAGGTATTGCAATTCATTGGATAGGTCTACATCCTCGTCCTTCTGTTGAAACGAAAATCAAATATTGTGAACAAGCATTGAAAGCATGAGCCCATATGGAAGAATACCAGCTGCATGTTTAGACATGGCGGGAATAGTTTCACACAACCCTAATATACAAAAAACAAATCCCTGTAAAGCGACGCAAACATGTTTCTAGACTATGGTACCTCAGCTCTACAATCCTTCATACTACTGTAGCCACCGAGGTGATCATTGCTCGGACCTTTGCTATTCGAGTACATGCTGAATGCGAATGAGGCAAGGCAACTTGAAGAATTTACTCTTGACCGTTTCACTATATAACAATCAAGCGTACAAGCACACAACTTACAAAAAGACACATTAAAGCAACCAAAATTCCCATTACATGACGCGTGAAAAAGCAAAACCAGCACAGCTACCTCTCCTATTCTGCAGTGGGAACGGGGTCTAAATGTTATGTTTCTTGCGCATTACTTTTTTGTTTACAGGCAATGACACTTCTGACACCTTCACGTCGTCTGCTGACACCGAACCACACATTTACTGGTGAAAGTCTTGATTCACCAATGAACACCACCTTACGAATCCGAGGCTTATAATTGGGTCAATAAGTGGGTTGCTTCAAAATATTTTAAAACCACAGCCAGCAGTAAGTGCGTTGTGTTTGAACGGACGAACTTACAGGCATACACACTCATTTTGTACTGTAGTTAAGCTACTGTAGTATGCAAGGAGGAGTACTAAGCCACCCGCATTGCTGACTATAGCAAGTAAGAGCTAAGGCACCGAAGATATGATGTTGCTGGCTGTAGCAAGTACGGTCAAATTCACTGAAAACATACATGATGCTGACTGTAGCAAGTAAGAGCTAAGGCACCGAAGACACATTCACACTACACAATACTTGCTTGATACAGTCGGAAGCATCGTGTACTGTGAATATGCCTTACTTAGCTCTTGCTTGCTAGCGTGTAGTTTGAATATGTCTACTAAGCTCTTACTAACTGAAGCAAGCGAGGGTTAGATTACTGACGTGATACTAAGAATCATTCATGCACACTTTTCATTACAGGACGTGGACTGTGGAAGAAACTACATAGCACGTGAGAGCTAGATTACTGAAGCGAAGCTGTGAATAATTCATGCATTACTGTGGAAGTAATTAGCTAGCAAACGAGAGATAGATGCTGAAGCAAAGCTATAGATATAGCTACGACGTTTGATGTGGAATTTTAATTTTAGACCATTAATTGTACGGACTACGCAAATATTTGTGAAGATCATATTGTAAATACATAATGCCTGAATACAATTTTACATCATCAAGAAATGAATATTACATGTTCGCAATGATGTATATCGGTAATCCGATATCATGAGTCTAAATGGTAAAGTGGTCAATATTCTTAATAGTAGCCAGTGCTTGCGAAGTGAATGCGAAACAAGCAAAGTAGGTTATTCCATATAAATGTCCTGGCTCGGGGTGGAAATGTACTAACCTATTTGAGGTTGACAAGAGAGACATATGTGCGATACATATGCTCGTTGGTACACGAACGATTTGTCATTGTTCAGAGCTCGCCTTTTATACAAAAGTCAACACAGATGTTATGGGAAATTAGTATGGGAAGGTAGAGACCTTTGTGCTTGGTAAGTGATTTTGTAGTAAGATCATGACGGCTAGGCAACTATCAGGATGTGATCAAAGAAATGTCTATGCACGTACTGCTAACGCCACTTTTATCATATACTTTTTTGTGTATGAACTTCCGAGAATTTCTTACTCTGCAGTCATAAATAATTAGTATTGTCACTTACATCATGAATAGAAAGTAAGTAGTTCTTACCCCAGTCTTATCCACTTTCAGTTTTGCACATGCCTGGCGATGTGCCAGGAAAAGGAATACAGCTCAACTACTGTGTTGAAATATTTCTCTGCATTGGTCGACATAAACATGTAGAGTGTCAATGTCGAGAGGCAACAGATGGGCCAGGATAGCGAGCGAAAAGTAGCGGATATTTAGCGTATACTTCAGAAAGACTGCCTACAGGTAAATGGGATTGACAGGATGATTTCATTGTTGCAAAATATGGGAAATTCACTTGGGTTAGCAGCGGAAGTAGATTATTGAGCTTTACGATTTAGTTCACAAATTATTGTGTCTCCTCTCCACGACCGCATGGAAGTTGTTATACACACCATCGAATTATGCTAACTCATCAGTCAAGCAAGCAAAAATATAAATTGTGCCCCGGGACTGATCCTTGACGTATCGAATGTATTATGTGGAATATTTACACACTGTCTCCCTCGTCTATCCGGAGTAGGATCTCCATCTTATGCAGTGACGAAATAATGCTCCGCGCACTCATACTAGCGGAAAGATTGTATCTCTTCTTTGTACCATGGTTACCTGCCTCAAAGGTATTGCTAATCTGATATATTTTCAAACACACGCATTAATGTGAATAGTCTATCTTCCCGAATGTAATAGAAATAAATATATATCAAACTGTTTGAGGATTGAATTTAGTTAATTACCATTCTCGTAACCCTGCGTTCTAGGTAGCACTATGGCGCTATGCATAATACTTTTTTTCTTCTACGCTCCTGTCTTCACATTAATCTATAATATTATGATCTATGCCCATTCTTGTGTGGCGAGTTGGTTTATAAAAAGAAAGTTTTGTCCTTAAGAATACGGCACTACACACTTACCTGTATGTCGCAAAAACCATGACTGTCCTTGACGACGTCAGATTATGTTGACTGTTTGAAGGGTTTGGCTTGTCTAGGTATTCGCACGTTTTCCGTTTTTCACATAAAATAATCACAAATATATGCATTTTGTATTTGTATGAATATAAATAGGAATACCACAACCGCGTCACAAATAATGTCGAATTTCACTACACATGCAAACAGCTGACGGAAGCATTCATCTGTTTGAAGAACGCGAACTATAGTCTTACACACACTGCGCTCAAGTTCTTCAAGCACGTGTCGTTGTCTTCTAGTATACGTACGCTCATATCGTAAACGACATCGGAAACTAGTCATCATTTTATAAATACTTTATATATTTAGTCGGGGTAAGAGCTTTAAGCTTGTGATAAGAGTACAGAATAAATTAGCTGAGTGTAGATGTTATCGCTGATATGCAATCGAATTTAGCGGAGGAAAGCATATCCGGTAAGCGCTATTGTTCCAAGCGTAAGTAGAGCAGATGGCATAACTGCTCCAGCTGCATTTCCATCATCTGAAGTGAGAGAGGGTTAAAGAATATTGAAAATAGGAAATAATTGGCTGAACCGACAGAACTTGATACCAAATTAATGAATGTATTGGACGCAGTACTGATATATACCGTTTGCTTTTCCAGCTGTTTTCTTGAAGATGACGGACTGAACGTTACCACATCGGAAGCAAGGTACACATTCGTCAGGAGCCATAGCGCGAATGAAGGTTACAGGTTCATTCTACGGTGTAAAATGAACAAATAAACCGAAAGTTCAAAAGCGATCCACAGTCGTGAGCATATATGCTAACGTAATATATAGGTACTAACTTACCGAGTTGATTTTATGTGAGATGCAGGACTGTCCATCTGTGAACAGTAGAATCTCCATGTCAATATTGCTCTGACGCATAAAGGAGTATTGGCCGGTCATTCCGTTGGGAAACTGATAGTAGAATACACCGAAACGTAGTGAAACGAAACAATCGTGAGACATGTTTCTCATGTGTAAATTGATAATATAATTGGCCAGATTACATTTATAATAAGCATGAAAGGTTGTGTTGTGTGTGAAGATACACACTACGATTACTTACTGCGTCAACAATTACTTGGTCCTGAATGAATATACATGACTCAGTGTTTGTCAAGATGTTGCTCTCGCTTTTAAGCATTCGACCACAGGTATCATCGGTGAAAAGTTGTACCTTAACACAATCAGTAATGATATTGTATGACAGAGGATTTCGTAAGGATGAGCTTCGTATGTTGATATATAAAGTACCAAGAGGATTCACGGTAGTTGAATAGCAACAGTGCAGACTTCTAATATTATGCACAGTACCTGTAAGTTGGTGGCGGCAACAATAGAGGCAATCGCAACTGTACTGATGATTGGCTTGACAAACATATTGAAATATTAACGAGGTTCTACGAAATTGATAACAAACTAGTGGTAACGAAATGAAGAAGTCAAGTAAATCGTACCGCTCTTTTTGTTTGTACAGCTAGGCTTTTCCTCCACAGTCTCAGTAGCTTTCAGTATGTTCTCACCACCATTGTATGAGTAAAGAATTTGGCTAGTGAATAGCAGGGCAGGGGGGGAGCACGCAATCAACGACGCTCAGTAGTCGTAGAGGGAGAGAGAGAGAGGGATTTTGTGAGTTATTCGACTTGGGTGCGGTAGGAGATTGCGAAATCACGAAATAATCAGATAGCCACACAAAAACCGTCGGTCCCAGTCGTCCCCATGGGAATTTATTATCTTTACCCAATAGTGCTGGTCAAAACAATACGACCGGTGGTTTGTATGGTGTGGGGTGGCAAACCGAATTAATCCTGAGGCGCACAAAATATGAATAAATAACACCCACCTCGCCTTACCCTCGCCCGGTTCGACCAAAGGGAATCTATTTAATCAAAAATATGTGGTGTATTAGAAAAGAATAATTATCGCGCACGTACATGACTTTGCTTGTGTTTTGGAAGGCGATGAAATCATTCTTGAATCGAAATAATTTTCTGAGTGGGACTGATTATAACTAATGGATAATAATCACTTTCCACTACGATTGACGTGAATTTAAGAACCAAGTTTATTTATTCACATGTTGAGCGGTAGCATTCTCTCTGAATAGCAATTTGTCTACCCAGCTCTGGATAGCAATTTTTTTACTCTCCTCCTCAATGTTGAGTTTGTGAGTGAATCTAATGCTCGGGTCCTCTGGTTGTTTCCAACACAACACACCTTGGTTGCCAATAGAGTTTCATTCCCTCCGTACCATCTCCAAACTCACACGACGCAGTTTTGTTAAGCAGAAGCAGAAGAGATTGCAGTTTATTTTTTGATGATAGACATCATTAGGTCGTACACCCATCACGTATCTATTTCCCTTTTTCATATTCAAAAATGGTTCAATTATGGGTTTATTTATGTTACACTGCAGATGAATAGTAATATTTTGGTCAATATTACTAATGCAGAATGTGGTTCTGTTTTACGTTTCCATATCACAGAAATTGATGAGACTACATTATGCGACAACTGGACAATACAATGATCACATGCAACGATCGTAATGCAATTGTTGTGATGTCTAATTCATGGTATTTAGCTATACTTCATGCCCGAAAACGACTTATTATTGATAACTTGAGCTCCGTCTTGTGAGCATAAAGCATCGTTTGTGACGCCTCACGCAAGTTTTAAATCATAGTGAAAGTATCCAATCTATCGCTATTTCGTACTCATTGATTGTTTTGGTGCTTGCTACACATTTCATACAATCAAAAAGATCTGTTTTCATTGTGGTCTCTTAAGCGTAGGAAACCGGGTAGTAAATATATACACAATCATACTGTGATGGCATTCTGATAAAATAGTCAGTCAGTTTCCAAGTTAGTGATTTTCCTCCATCTTTTATTCCATATAGATTGATATATTTTAAGTCCTATCGTAGACGATCGGGAAGCATGGCACGAATTGGCCTAGACCGCATGCATCTGTGCGCGGGTGGGTGTCAGTCTGTATATCCGGTAAATCTCGATAAACGCTTAGTGCACGTTATGAACGAAAATCAACACCACTATATTTTCACAGCGTACTATTCAAATGTTGAACTCAATAAATGTACAAAAGCGTACAAGTGCCGTGTATATGCAAATGCACTGTCATACCCTAGGATCTGTCTGAGCAACCAACATATCTCCATATTTTTTATTTTATTGTATCGACTTTCAGCTCCATTTTTCAGGTTTCATCAATAGCAATGCTATCTTGTTATTCCCGCGTTGTTTTTCGTACCGGAGAAAGCGTTTTTCGTATAGTTACCTCATTGTATAAGAAAACGTCCTAAAATCGTATACCCTATTAATGAATGATAATAGGAGGACGAAGATCAACATCGCTAGTACAAGGTATCATGGATGGACAGATGCGCTTTCCGTTGTAAGGCTGCGTCCTATCTGGTGCATTGGGACTAACGATAAAGATATTGTCCTTATCTAGGGATCTGGCCGAAATCATCGTGACACACGCCAAGATGATTGCGATTTGTGTTGTCTTCATTTTTGTTTATGGATTAACGTGTCTGTTGAATATGTCCCTCAGAAATTAGAGTTCTCAATATTTAGCTAACGCCAAGGTGCACGGCAATTGATGTATCCGCCACGCATGCACAAATCGTCGTCCCACTGATCTCTATACACATATATACATCTTGGATGACTATAAATTTCCGCTTCTCATTTGTACATATCATCATGAATAACAGCTACAGAGCTGTGGAGGTTTGTAGCCAATCCTTGTAACATTTAAAGAGCTGCACATCTTAATTTTCATGGTATCCGTCATCAATTTCCACCAAAACAAATTTTCTGGTTCTGAGAAACAAATCGTAATGACCTCATCTGCATATTGTTTGAGGAATTCTTCTCACAGCACCCTAATCTACATAGGAATTTCTAATCTACTGTTCTGTTATATTTTTAGTTCACAAATGATGTTTGTGATAATATCTTTTTGGCCATTATTATTGGTGCTTGAAACGTTTTTCAGAATTTTAGAAATATTAAGAATATTAATTGGATTATTTTAAACGTTCCACGATCGCATATGATAAAAGGTTATCGGTTCAATTCAATATGGCATGATCAATTTAAAAATTACCCTTTAGGAATTATGATTTATAGTTTAGGGATTATGATTTATAGGATAGAATAGAAATAGAACAACGTAAAACAATTAAAAAATTGAAAGAGTATGTGAGCGTAAACCCTCCGGAAACTGTATTATCAATAATGTAGTTTCTTGACGATGGGGATGCTGGAATCGATGAGATTACTATTCTTGTCGGTGCTCGTGCTTAATAAGCGATCTAACACTCTCCAGGACTAGAAAAAGAAATTCTGATATTGGAGGAAAATAATGTGACTTATTGAAATTACGCCTGATACAACAAAGTTGCACGACAGTATTTTCATAAGAACTTGTGAAACGTGCTGATTACGAACCTACACATCACGTAGAGAAATAGCAACACCAAAAAATTAATACAATAAACATGCATAATAACGGGAAGTGTAAGCAACACAATTCACAACACTATTTTACGTAACAGTTGTATCTGGACCACTGCGATACCCGAGCAGATGATCGATGGTTCGTAGTTTGAAGGTCACGATTATGATTGTCACATTTAGTTGCATGCCAAGTCGATGCACACTCAAATTCATTAGATATCAAATGCACAAAGTCTCTCCAAACTCACTTTCTCCATAAATGAGCAATTCGTACAACTTGCGTCAAGTTAAACAGCAAGGGTAGTATGGAATATTGGAGAACTGTGAGTATAGGGTGTTCTCATGAACTGGTAGTTGACACCACGCTCCCTCTAAGTATAAAGATAGAAATTCCACGTGGCCACTGTCGCGCCACTTATGGCTTTGCTCATCTCTATATCATTAACCGTCCTTATGAGCAGCGACAAGTCGACCGTCACTCAGTCAGTCGCGAATTGCTGGTAACTAATTTCCCTTTGTTCTCGTCGGTGCAACACACGCCAGTGGCACCGCTAGGGTGGATGCAGCGATACTTATTGAACATCATCGTTCATACGCTACATATAACTCCCGTTGAAAACGTCTATAGTTCAATTGGGGTCGTAGCTCTACACTTCCTTTTTGTAGGAATTTTGTTCATTGCTGTGCACATTGAATCACGTTGTAGATGTCAAGCATACTTTACATTTATTAATATTCACAAAAGAACATGCTTCTTTATGTACAATCATACACTTATTATTTTCACTGCTATATTTACACATCGTCATGCAAAGCTGGAAGATCAACTACATCGGGTTTGATGAATCTGAACAGGTCAATGTATATATGGAATACAATCAAAATTTGAGGACAAAACATATAAGCAGCGCAATGTCGATAATAATGGAATACAGGGCATCTTGCAATACAAGACGCAACATGCCATAAGAAATGTTAGACATTCGCAGGTGTTACCAAACGCACTTGCTCATATTCCTAACACGAAGAGTAATTGCAAGACGGCGGCGGTAAGCACTATTTAGAAACATAGTAGAGTACATCATATTACGCAACACAACATCCATGTATACATATACCTTTCCCGTGCATCAGGAGAAGAAAGAATGTTCTTGCTATAGAAGTCCAAGGGGAGGTTTGGTCTCAGAAGGTTGGGGTGTCGTTGTAAAAATTCGGAAAAGCTGACGGCATCTGGGTCAATACCTACAATCACCCAATCAACTTGTTAGATTTATTTGAGAAATGTGTTTCAAAACTTTCTCGCACGTATGCTCTGTACTACCTCCTAAAATGGTTTCATGTCTATTATATACAATCGTTCCCTTGGTGGACAACACGTAATAATAGGTATTAACACCTTTACCGCGCAGGTCACTGTATCCATTGCACTATCTCCCTACTACTGCATACACATTAACAAGTGACAGATATGTTGAAAGTTTTGAATAATTTTACCGTCGATTAAATCCGTGTGAATACAATGGTCAATCATCCATGCGTAGAACGAAGTGATTGTCTCGTTGAAACCGTGCGTAACCTTGTCTGCATTCGCAGCGTTGTAGGACCTTATTCCATCTCTGCAACACAACAATGTACTCCAGTTAAAGAATAGTTCTCCGTATATATGAATTCATAGAGAACACCGTTTGCATAAGGAGCAAGTGAAGGAAGAGGCACAACCGGAGCAATCACGCAAATACTAGCGTAGTCAATCAGTATGTTGAGAAAATTAATCTGTTACATCAACGGTATGATTTTGAATAGGAGACACCACAATTTCAAGAAACATATATCAAGTGTTCGTAGGAACATAAATTTCTGTACCTAATAAACGGGATCGCCCTTTTGTACCCTCCATGTTCAACAGTGTAATTCCAAGCCATCCTCACATGGGCGGAATGAGTCCATTTCTCAAAAGATAAAGACGTATCTTCGAATTCGTGCATGAACGCTTCTTCTCCAATGTTGTGATAACTTCTTTTATAGTAAAGAAGGGCAGATCCCCCAGTGCCCTGAGAGTAAAAGGGCGATACATTGATGATCGTAAACATGTAGAACCAACTTACAAACTGTACATAATTTGTTTAATGTACGTAATCTTAATCTTACAATATCATCTCACCAGAGCATTTCGTACACACAAACGAGCTAGATACCTCCATTGCATTCGTCACATCTCCAAACCACACAAGTTTATCACCAATCTCATACGCGCCATGTCTCTCACAAACAATTGCCCCAAGTGTGTCAGGGAGTACAGGAATGCCTGTCTCAGGATCAATTGTGTGGGGAATATCTAAAAATTGGTCTTCACTGACTGAATCGGCGTCTGGTGGTATTCCTTTCGAGAAATGTTTGCTGAAGCTGGCCTGGCTCGCTATATAATAATGCGAGCGGGATTAAGAATAAAAAGTGAGGTTCCAAAGAAACCCATTTTGCATTCATGTACACAATAAATACAACATATATATGTAGAGGATGCGCGAATTGTTGTACCATCATGACCAGCAATAAGCTCAACTATGATAACACAAGAGTAGCTACATGGCCATGCAGATACGTGCTTACAATATTTCACTGAATTTTGAATTAATATCCATCCTGCAATATGGTATATGGTTAGTCAGGATGGGTGCATGCCTACATTACATATGCCCTGTTTTATACTTGTCATATAACATAACATAAAGTAAATCATTATCGACACTCTTAACTCACCGGCAAGAACGTTCACAATACACATCTTGGATGCTTTTAGCACTTCGGCAGTTCGTGATGGGGTGCTGATACAGAAAGAAATAATTGGTGGGTCAAGTGACACACTGGTGAAGGAGCTACAGGTCACCCCGCGATGAATCTTCTCACATTTGTTGTTAATAGATTTCGTCGTAACCACCACAACTGTACGTATAATTATGATATAACAACCGATTAAAGCCCGATTCCTACCCAAGCATTCAGAGTAAAGCATTCGTGTGCGAGTTTGTGATAGATGCAACATAAAACATCAATGCAGAATAAGATGAAAGCAACGAGCTTCCGCCTGTATGCACCTTCACACAATCCAAAAATGTTGCTCCGTCATATACGCCTTCGTTTACTGAAGCTCATGTGTTGGCATACTAAAATAATTATCCCTCGCCATATTGCATTGCCAATGACTCGCACTCTCAAGTGTACACAGGCATCATTCCACCATAAATCTTTATATGTACTTCCAGAAGTGAACTTCCCTGTTATCATACCATGCACTCACTCTAAACAGTACAGGCTTTAGGTACACAGGGAGGAAAATCATACATACCGGGACTAGGAACTTTCCGCATTACTGAACGCAGATGATGAGATAGTCTACTAGCCTGCAAAGACGTTTGCAAAGGTGCTTGTAACATTGTAGGCGGGGCGTTGGTCACATCGACTTGATTGGCAGTGGTGTATAAAACCGATGATAACGCAGCGACGACAGATATAGTATCAACACCGGCCATATGCGAGCAACGTGACACGGCAGAAGCTAAACCATTCTTTCGTACTCCTAAAGGTTGTATGATAACGTAAATGTATACAAGTTCGGTCGACATATTTCCACTAACAAAAATCAAACACCAGTGAGCCTTTTGTGTTGGTTTCTCTAAGGGAAGAAACTTTTCGAACGTCCATAACCTCGAGGTACACACAAAAAAGATGTACGCATATTATTGACGTGCAGAATTTGCTAGTACAATCCTATGTCTTTCACCCACCGTCCACATCACACACATGCCACCATTCCATAATGCATAAAAATCACACTTATCGTGTGTTAGAGTTGACATTCGTTAATATCTTGATGCAATCATATGACAGGCTGTCAAGATCTGCACCATGTATATGCCAGTGTTCAAGCAATTTTAATCACTGTTAATTTATATAATACAAGCGAAACGATTACCCAGTCAGCAACAATACACTGGACTCCTATGCGTAAAAATAAAATGGTCATTATGTAAGCAGTATATAGCTTCTGCTCCATACTTGTTTGGATACTGGCACCCGTACATACAACCCGAAAAAACAAGGCCAAAGATGTGCATTGATAACTTGGTTCATACCGATTACGACGTTAAACCGTCGCTCAGCCACAGATCGTGCGGCGAACATTCAGAACGTCAGAACGACCAACAGAACGACAAAACAATGTGAAGATCTTTAAGATTGGATTCAAGCACACATGTACATGCACACGTACGCTTCGTCCACGTCTTAGAAAGTGGTGGTTGTTGTTGAGTACGCTAGGATAGATAATTTCAACTTCGTTACAAGTAAGCCATAAAAGAACTTACAAGGTATTTATTACGTACATGTGCTATATGTTGTGTGGGCTGTGCAAACAAACCGAAAAATAAACAAAATAATTCAAATAGTGCAATATATACACACAAAAGCACACACACGAACAACACTTAACAATCTGCTGCTGTTGTTGTTCATATATGCGTGCGTGTGTGTGTGAAACTTAATAGGTAAGCAGTTCCTTGTTTGCGTGTGATAGAGATAGGTCCCATTTGCAAGCGATCGTGTGTATGTCTACGAGTATAGAGTTCCCTGCACATGTTTTTCTCCGAACCGGATGCCTACTCAGAGTTTAGACCCTACCAAGGGCGATGGAGAAGTAATGCGGCAGCGAAAGCAACGTTCTTTGCACCACGAACGGGAACTAGATTATTTTGAAGATACCACAGGCCAACCCTCATCGTTGAGTAGCGGTCTGACAACCCCAATACGTGGTAAGAACTTTGACGATATCTCCAAGACACACTACGCAGCTCAGAGTAACGTTGCTGTCCCCATCATGACTACACAGTCTCTCTCCTCCGAAGATAAGAGCAACATAGTCTTGCTGGTGTTCTTGTATCTTCTCCAAGGAATTCCTATTGGTCTTGCATTCGGATCCGTTCCGTTTCTCCTGAAGCAACATTTATCCTTCAGTGACATAGGGATTTTCTCGATCGCTCAGTATCCATACAGTTTAAAGATTCTGTGGTCACCTATCGTCGATGCAGTGTTTATCTCGAGTTTGGGAAGGAGAAAGTCGTGGATAATTCCTGCGCAAGTGCTGTGTGGTTTGTTATTTATGTGGATTGGGTCGTCCGTTGACTCCATCATTGATGATCCAGAGATTGACATCTACAAGTTTACAGCATTCTTCATATTATTAATCACATGCGCTGCCACTCAGGTATCTTCGAAATGTTCGTGTGTTTATTTTAGTATTTTATATTTTGTATGGCCATCTATACGACAATTATATTATACCGACACCTGACGTCGTCCTTGACTTGGGGCATTGTAGTTTACAAAAAAGCATCGTAAGTTTGCCTTCGATGATCGCATGTATACATGTGTGATACTTCGCGCGAAGACATATGTCTACTCATATGCCCCATTTCTTCTATATATATCTTTCACAGGATATTGCTGTGGATGGATGGGCATTAGACCTTCTTCCTGCGGAGCATCGAGAATATGCGTCAACATGTCAGACCATCGGCTTAAATTGCGGCTATTTCCTTTCGTTCACTGTGTTTCTATCTTTTAATTCGGCCGATTTCTGCAATAAATTTATACGTAGCACACCATCCGAGCACGGGATGCTGTTGCTTGGGCCTTACATGCAATTCTGGGGTGTACTGAGCTTCCTCGCCAGTTTTTGGCTGTTGATCGCCAAAACCGAGAGGCCAACAAAGGTGGACATCACCGTGCGTGAGTCGTATAGGTTCGTATATCCTTCATACTGCATTTTCGTACATATGGACTTCATGTATACCTAGTTAATGTAACAGCTGGATTTTGCTGTGTGACGGACTGTGCTTCTACTTGATATCGGTGTTAGACCCTCTTTTTTTCTATGGATTTTTGTTCCGTTGAACTCACCAACGGTCGTATGCGTGCTCTGAATACTCACAGTCTTCTATATGTGCTACGCGAGAATTCACTTAACTGCGTGTTATCATACTCTCGAAATGCCCATCGTGCTTTGGAAGCCTGCGTGTGAAAGTGAACCATACAGGGAATTCTATCATCTCGTTGTACACTTCGTTTAAATGATTTTTTCTTTTCCATTTCGTTACTGCATGTACAACTGCCGGCAGAACAATGTGGCACGTGGTCTCCAAACCCAACGTTCGCAAACTGTGCTGTGTACTGCTTTTGTATAAAATTGGGTTCATGGCAAATGATGCTGTCTCTGGCCTGCTTCTTATTCAGAAAGGATTTAAAAAAGAGGACCTAGCATTCACAGGTATATGTGCATAATATTATTTTTTGCATTTTTTACGTATTCTTTGATTTTAGTGCATGGATATGTTCTATTGCCCGTGGGCTGTCTACGTTTCAAAAGTAATTATCTCTTCCAATTGAATCGTTTTCGAATTGCAGTTTTCAATTATTTTGTTGGTTTGGTGTATAAATATTATCTGTAAGTTTCTAACACGCAATAGGAAATACAAGTTCTAGTCATAGAATATAACGTTTTCATTTGTACATGTAGTACTTCTCGATTTTCCATGTCAGATTTTCCTGGGAGTGTGGGCAGCTCGATGGTCACGGGGCTCCCGGCCTACCCGACCTTGGTTGTATGCTCAGGTAGGTCTATCACAATGTACGTGTATAAACCAAAAAAATATATATGTAGGATAAACAAAATGAAGTCTTGCATGTAATAAGGGCCTAATGGGTGCATTGGTCATTCATAGTATTTTCACAAATTATTTGTGGATGTCCAAATGAATAACGACACCACACATCCTTGTGCTTCAACTATTCTTACACTAGGGAATATGTTTATCTTCTAATATCAAATTGTTTGCTCACATCTATACATAAACGTTTCCATACCCAATTGATTCACTGGAAAACTTGGAATTTGTGTGACATTATCCGTATTATGACATATATGCAAGTGAAATCGTTCTGCTTGCTTATACCAAAATCATTGTTCCAAAATATTTCTACTCAGGTTCTGCGCCTGGTAATGTGTATAGTAGCAATGCATGTTGTAGCAACTTTTCCGGTCGATGGAATGACAACCAATTACTTTTTGTACGTGTTATTCACCACCCTCATATCGTCTTTCAGTTCAACAACTATGTTCGTTTCTCAGGTAAGCTTTACATTTTAGAGATCATCTTGCTTTTTTGCCAGTTTTATTTTCATGTGATCTTCAAAACGCCGATTGTATATATCGTTATCGATCAGGGTGCATTCTTCGCCCGTATTAGCGACGAAAGTATTGGAGGATCGTATTTGACTTTGCTTAATACGATGTCGAATTTTGGAGGTTCTTGGCCAAAATATTTTGTTCTGAAAGTAAGTGTGACCAGTTTGATTTATTTTCTTGATTTCTGTCGTATTTATGCGTTTTGTGTGTATTATCTTCATTTGCGTTAGTTCAAGTTCGCCTTGACAGGTTTTTATGTTGTTGTGCCTTCACCCCATTTGCAATTGTCGACACAACACTACATTCATATTGACAAGTTGCATCTACTCACAGTTGGTTGATAGCTTTACTAATGCGGTGTGCGTTCTGCCTGACGGGACTTCGCTTGGAGAATGCGTGACCGACGCTGGAAAGAGTCTCTGTGAAAAGGTCGAGGGCACCCAGTGTGTAACAGTGGAGGAGGGTTATTATCCCGTGAGCATAAGTTGTGTAATTATCGGCGCAGTTATTTTTATTTTTTATGTACGTCCTCAGATGCACTACTTAGAAAAATTCTCGACGAACTCTTGGAAGGTGAATGTAAACAAAAGAAAAGTCTTTAGCAATAGCCTGTAGAATAGAGATGACATGTAGCACTGAAAGGTAGCTCTGATATTGATCATACTTATGTTTTGATAGGGATTTAAACCTTAAGGTAGTCACATATCACCGCACACAGTGTGAATAGACGACCCCTTATACTTTTTTAATAAAGTTTTATTTACAAGGAATTTTTAGTACAAGTTTATTACAACAGGCGATCAGCCCATGTTGAAGGTACGAATAGTATACAAATCAACAAGTTTACTTTTTCATAATCATACTATCTGGGTATATGCAGTATGATTGATATACACACCCCTCAGTTTCAACACTAGAGTAGCAATAACATCATACTGGCAATATGGTAAATTAAGATGAGGCTGACCTCTCGCGAATACTGCATATAAAACGATACTCGTATATGGTAACAATGAACTCTGTCACCACTACCCATGTAAACCATGCCGTTTTTATATGTTCATGTGTATATCGTAATTCCATAGATAACATATTCCGACCAAATGATACAGGCCGACTGCACATTGGCTAAAAGAGTTTCTAAATTAGACATTATTAGACATTATATCCAGTTATAGATTTAACGTATTCCTCGCTTCGCCCAGCAGTTAGCAGCCATAAACGTATGGATAATTATAACTTTCAGCAAGTCTTCAACTAAAAATTGCTCTACACATCTGGCAACGCATTCTTTAACTGTATATTACTTTCTACATCTGAGAAAGATTTCTTGTGGACTTGACTAGACGACCATCTTCGCCAAAACGAGGTATTCTATTTATATTCTATCACATTATTGACTAGCTATGGATCTCGGTGGTAGTATTCTCAATTTTGCGTTGTCAGCGACAACAATGGAACAGAGGAACTGAAATGAGAGAAGATCAAAAATAAAAAAATTAAAACGAAACGTAACAATTCAATTTTGACGTAATCATATAAACTCATTTGGATGGAAATTCAGAGTAAAGACTGACCCTCCGTCTAAAAGACTGGCTCGTATGTCACGTAACTTAAATCATCGAAACATCAAATATTCAGTGCAGTTTCTCAAAGGAAAAGGAGATACAAACTCAACGAATGATGAGGCACTGATAGGTCACCAACAAAGAAAAATACAAAGTTGTCTCTTCATATGTCATATTCTTGTCCGCCATTATATCTCTTCGGATTCCTTATAACAACTACCTAATAATCGACTACATTCATACCTTCAATACTACAGTAGATGCCAATAGTCCAATCGTGCACATCAAAAATACAGCTTCCTGTGATATGTCTCCAATATTGGTAAGAGTCAACATAACTATGATGTTCAGTGGAACGCGGAAGAGATTCATGGTCGTTGATCGAATCTAGAATGAATAAAACAAAATACACGCATATATGTTTATAGGGGACGTGCGCTTGAAGAGCATCGACAGGTGAATGTTGCTCCAAAAATTCTACGTGTCTTTTGAAAATGCATATAATCAGTTTATCTGGGACGCTTTCTTTCACTAACCTTATCATCGATGAAATTTGTGCGCATCATCGCCAAAGTTGGAAAGTACATGCCAATGCAGCATTCGTACAAACAGAAGGCAGTAAAAAGGATCATGTAAGACCACCCCTCAGTGTAACGCGCCGTGAAAACCGGAACAAGCATACAAGCAGACGCAAGAGAAAAAAATACCAGACTAAAGTCATGGGGAGATACAATTTCTGTTGCGGTCTATGGTGATATAGTATGCGTATAATAAGTATTGGATAACAAGGTCAATTGGACACCAAGTTCAGCGTAATATTTAGATCGACACAATATATTACAAACATTTTTTTAACATTTTCTTTTAGCAAACGAGAGTATACATGCCTACCATAATTACGATATTTACTTACCATAAATGCGTATGATCCGCACATTTTCCAAACCATGAAAATAGCAAAGACGATACCATGAGAAACAGCTGGTTTTGACGCCTCGAGTGCCGGGGTCCACATAAATACAAACACGTACATTACGCCTTCGAATAAGCCAGAGATTATTCCAATCTGTCACAAAGGAGAAATACACGAAAACATGAAGAAGAGATTTCCGCTTACTCTGCTTAAGCTATATGCTAAAAGAAGAACATGACATATCCGTACACAACTTAAATCTCTCATGACTACGAAAGAATCGAAAATTTCACTGCAGCTGTTGACATACGAAAAGGATCTTTCTGTCTTCTTTCATAGCAGATATAGCCTTGTACAGATTGGAGTTAACTGAAGACATTTGGTCTCCATAGTTTTCTCGCCATGTGAATTGAATGATTAGTAAGGATATAACTAGAGGGATTATGGCTGCGTTGAACGGGGCTACCAACGACCATCTGTGTCAATAGTAAGAAACGTGAAAGTCAGACAATGCAACTTGCCCTTCACAAAAATTGCAAAAATTGTAAACACCATTGTTGTACACATTTATGTTCACAACAATGACTGAAAAGTTGAAAGTTGTACAACACTCGTACGTTCTAGCAACAAAATCCGCTGTGAAACCTGCAATGATTGCAGTGAAAGCGTTGTAGAATGTCGCCTTCTGAAAGAGATCTCGCAACTGTAAACATAGCAAACACAGTGTAAGTGGATACGAGTAGTACATAATTGAGAAAAGGTACTCAAATTTTGTCCCTATGGTTATGTGATACAAGGCTTTTGATAATGTTCAAATGACGACCAACTCGTACTACTACCATTTTGTGCGGCAAATTCAGCCTTCTAAATTCCGTGATACACCATGATTCAAAGCCAGTATATAAAATCGATGTAGATATCCCAGCCAATACTCTGCCTATCTGTGGCAGCAGGTTAATAATTTCCACATATTGGAAAGTTATAGTATAGATTAGAAAGGGCACTTGCTCGAAACTTTAATTCTCCTGCCAAATGATTCTACGGACTTGTTTGCCGTTGTTAGAAAGATACAATATTCAAACACGCGTAAAGATACATGATATGAAAATCCGTTTGCGACATACTGTGGGCACGCAATAGGTATCGTCATTTCACGGTATGTGCACTTGCCAACACAGGTTAAAATTAATGGATAGTGATTGCAATACTTACTAGAAGTAGTCGAAAGTCTCGCCAGTTCTTAAGGATGCAGGCTAAAATATATAGTATACAGTATAAACGACAAGTGTTTCGTCTGCCAACCCGATCGGTAAGAGATCCTAGTAGAAACAATGTGACGGATCAATAGCGAAAAAATTAACGTAACATAAGTGAACGTGGCTGAGAGTCGATTGTTACCTTGATATTACATCAAAACAATCCTGTACATTCTTCGGTACAAACAATACTATGATATACCCAAACGAAAGAATAGAAAAGTTGAGGAATGCTCTTGAATTACACTTCATTGAACAAAACATTTCTCGGACAACGAATCTTATACATTACAAATACAATGTTCTCAAAAATTTTGCTACTTCGGTTATACTTGCAAACTTTCACCATGGATCTCCTTTTACCTCACCCAGGCATATATACACAAACCAACGCCACTTATACTATTCTCCCACTCACAACACTACATGGCGTCCCGCAAACACATGTAGATTACACTGTATATAGCTAGCAATCAACTAAGATTTATCTAGATAACATAAGGACATCCAATTTCATATTCTGACAATGTATAGGTGATTTTAGTAGTTACTACAATTAAAAAGTGACTATACAAAACTCAAACAAATCCTACACATTATATTGGCATTCTGGGTTCGAAACCTTGGCAAAAAGATCTCACATAATAATAACAATGAATACGCTTACCCACATAAGTCCCGAATATCAGACTGGAACCAAACCCGGCGATAAACAGTTGACCTATCTCACGCATGTCATAGTTGTAGTGCCTACTGTATAAGGCGTAAACGTACGCACCCTTCATCCAATCAGCAAACATGGCAGTTAAGAAAGCTCCCAGATATCTGTACTTGAAGGAATTATATTTCTTTTGATCTTCCTCGTCGAGTTCAAGGCATCTTCCATCCATTCCGAGACTTTTGCTTGCTCTTCTGTCTGAAGGAAGAATGTCACCCTCCACACCTTGTTCCGCGAAAACAGGTTCATCTGTGATCAACTCAGACAGGTGTTTTGAGCTATGCGATATCTTTGTAGTTGACATTGACATCACTAATTCACTTCCACTAGTACAAAAAGAGACCGCACTGCCCTTGGCCATAGCTAGTACCCCGCACAGGGTACACCCAATGGCCATCAGACCGAACTCTGGGGGATCCATCTTTTAATGTGAAATACGCTATATCAACCCGCGGGTGGGAGAGAGCGGTGCATATGTATTTAAAATGAAAAATTCAAATGGTGCATGATGGGCATAGATGAAAGAGGAAACGCGTGTATAGACTTCGTGCTTGTACGGTGATATAACTGGAAAGCGTCTAATTTTATGTATTAATGAACAGGTGTGTGTGTATATCTGAATTTACGACACTATAATGTATATATTAACTTGATTTTGTTTATGCTTGAACAATGTAAGAGCATTAACTACTGTTTCTACTAGAGACAGTTTATGATGATAACAAACGGACAATACAAGAAATCGTACGAGATTGGAGATGGGGCGGGGCGGCGGGAGACGCAAACGTAGAAAGAGAGTGAGAGAGAGAGAGAGAGAGAGAGAGGCACCTGAACCTATACCTAACAGAAGCTGTGGTTCCATTTTGCTGGTTGTTGTATTGGTGAAGGTCGCCCCACCCACACGTACACACGTTGCATATATACATACTTGATACTTTGGTCCACTATACTGTTCTTTTTGAAATCATCATTCACACGAATATATACATTGTATTGGATATGAGAAACATGGTTATGAGAATCACATGACAATGTATTGTTTTGAGTCTATAAGTCGTATATCTTGATTGGCAAACAATCATTTTGAGCTAAACAAAGTGCTGTTCTCGTTTTTATGACAATGGTTACATATATACTCGAGCATATTTGTCTTTGCACTCAACCTTGAGCCCAAGCCGACATAAAGGAATCCTCTATTTGACTCAAGTCAGTCACGTTATTGTATTTTGTGGTTTATCAACAATACATGCTGGTACATGCTAACAATGACGCTTTTGTGCCTGGACATGCACACACGTAAACATATGTAGTTGCTACCAGTATTAATCATCTAGCATGACTATAGAAACCCAAACTTGGTGATAAATCTTACGCTTCTGTTTGTACGCTTCGCACGCTGCTGTGCATGATAACTGTTGAGTGCTTCACTGGAACACCTAATACTAAACGTATGTTTAACAAAAGCAGACTTCTGAATCCACTGTATATTGATAAATTTGTTGCTGCTATTACAATGGATTTCATAGATGCTAAAACTAACAGCCATTTTCGTCAACTGTACTATTGAAGTAATTATTGGGACCTACAACGCCTGTGGGTTATATCGAAAATGGATATCAAAATCTCTAAATCCTTAACCCTAATTGTTTAGATCCTGTTCTAATGTATACGATCGAAGTAGCAGAGAAATGTAAACCTTGTTCTTGAGCTCATGCGTTTACCTATATATTGTTCTGACTAAGTACATGCATCAACTCTATAGACATCCGCCCAAACAGATTAACAGTTGATACGTGTGATGATTACCGTTTGACAGGCAGTAATCATGACTAAGAACTTTTGTCTGCTTTTATTTCGAGGTTGAACACTGCACGTACTGATCTTTTTTTTTTTTCACTCATTCGAGAAACCAGCAGTATTTTCCATTGCAAACACAAGCCTTTCCTTTAACAATTCAAGATTTGCATATTGTGGTAGATCCACACGGTTGAAACATGTATGTGCCCGACAAAGCCCGTCAGACGTATTCACTTTCTCAATGCAGAACTTCTGCGGACCGTTGCTCCCTATATATAGCACACATAATGTTATAGAGTAAGGACACGATGTTTGACCTGTGCAGATTTGACAACGATAAAAAGTACACACACATTCATACCATGCAGCTCTTTGAAACCACTCACGGGTACTCGTGAAGTGCCCGTAACGAACTGAAGCAATCGTGCCTTCATTTCATTATCGAAGCTGTCAACCACTTGCCAAAACATAAGAACAGTCTCGTGTTGGGCATGGTAGCCATTACGATACTCAGTGTTGGCCTTCCAGTCCTCGCAATCAATTTCTGCAAGACCCCCAATTAACAATTCTAACTCTTTTTCGTCGAAGATTTTGACAAGATGCTGCAGCGTGAGATAAATCATACCATATCATAATATTAAAACAGTTGCATGTACGGCTATTTTTCACAAGGTTATTAAAGTGAGAACAATCGTACGACATCATGGTGTTAAAACAGTTCCATGCATAGGTTATTTCGCGTTAAAAGTCATACTGAATCGATTTTCTTGGACGTTTGACATTCAGTTGTACCTGTGGAATGATGGAGTTGAAACCAGTGATAAAAGCGTTCATTTGCTCCTCAATGTTACGACTGTAACGCCATTCGGTCATGAGTGCCACATAGTCTTTTTTGTTTTCTTCGGTCACCTCAATATCGTCTCCATTCGGTTTTAAGTTAACTTCCTCAATAACTCCAAAGTTTTCTCTCGTTACGCTAAAAGTGAGATCCAGTATGTCGGTAATATCGTTGTCCAGAATCCAACGTAAACTACGATAGTATTCAATATCAACGGTTTGTATGTCCTCGAAATCCATGGGCCTTCCCAGCATTTTACGATAGAACGGAGGTATAAAAAAGGCTGCAAAAGTTCATCAGGAGAGATGAGAAGAACAATAGAAAATTATGAGAAGTCATCATGAGAAGGGCAGTTTGCACATGCCAACATCATCTCTATGCTCAAGTACACGCACACACATTTTACAACACTAAAAATATTTACCGTCGATAAGTTTGCCATGGAACACAGCCATTCCAACGATTCGCCCAATAAACTCAAAGTACTGTAAGTGATCGGGATTGATGCCTGAATTCGGACTAATTTGTAATGTGTATATATCGCTGCGTGTGCACAGAAAAACATATAATTAGAGGTAATACATTAGTTTGGTGCACTATAAAATTATACAACTGAATTTATTATGCATGCCGAAAAATAAAATTATTCACACCAAATATCACATCGACTACTCTAAAGCAGAGAGAGGCTAGTATAATAGAAATAGAAATACGAACCAAAATCATTAAGCGAAGAGGAGTTTTATACCTTGCGGCGTATTCGAATAGCCCATAATATGGGGAGAACGCTGAGTGAGACAAAAGATAGAACCATTCTCTTGCCAGACCTCCGTAATCTAATCCATCTTCACCTTCAAACTTAATCCACAATCGTTTTCGTAGTTGATCAGGTGTATATCTCATAACCTCACGGAACGAATCCTCAAATACAGACTGTAAATGTACAGAGACATATTTATGGGTCAAGCATATATAATATCGCACATGCAATGCAAGAATGTAAAAATATAAAGCACTTATAATTTGACAAAACATGAAAATCCAAGAGATCTTTCACGCCTAATATCCTACTCCCCATTCGTTGACAGGTGAAAAATCTACATAATATACTGTATTCTTATTCTGTCCTTTATATACTAGCATACTAGAAACCTCGACTCGCAAACATGCAACAAGTACTGCATTACTAGCACACAAACCATAATATATTCGCAATCAAATATAAGGGTGTTTAGAAGAAAACCAGAAACTTGGAAAACCATGACTTTTGTAGTCAAACAACTTCTACTTACGTTTCGCGACACTGTGATATCAACCTTGCCCTCGCGTTGGCGTAGCTTCGACCTGAAATAAGCAAGCTTTGTTCGATAGTCGCGAGCGTACGCTTGAGCCGGAGTGTTCTGGGAATAGGAATGCTGATGCCGAGGATCTTCCCACTGCGTGGTGCGCTCAATATGATTGACATAAAATATTCTACCGTCGTGTGTTCGTCTCTCCTCCCAACCTGGCGGCAGAGCGCCCAAGTTCGGATTAGAGTTAGCACGACCGCGAGTTGTGGCAGGGGTGGTTAAATATCCTGCACCGCTGGTACTACCTTCACCCGATGTTGTGCCCTCCACGGGGCTACGTGCAGGTTTACGCGGGTCAGACCACGTGGTTTCTCTGGTGTTGTGATCAACAAAAAACACTTTACCCTCGGGCGTAGAGCGCATTTCCCACCCAGCGGGTAGAGGTGTTTCGTTAGCTGATAGTGACACACTAGCATACTTTTTCGACCCTTTAATAGGTTCAGTGTTGCTGCTTAACATGCGCGCAGGCGAAGATCCAACAGCACCAGAACTAGAGGTGCCCTCTCCATTGTCATTTCTCAATGACATAGCCGCCAAGGCAGCCGCTGTTTCATCCGCAGCGGCCTTTCCATTTGCATCATCACTGTCCGCCGTAAAACTAGTTCGGTGTCGTTTTGCAAATGATTCGTGCTCTTGTCGATTGTCACGCTGATGACCTTCCCTGATGGACTCGGCGTTGGAACGGGTAGGACGGGTCCATGCCGTCGTTTTCGTATTATGATCAACGTAATATATTCGGCCATTTTGATCCTCTCTCTGTTCCCACCCTTCGGGCAAGGCCTCTTCCGTGTAAGAAGCCTGTTCAGACAAAGACGCGGAGTCAACACCTCCAGGTGATGATGTTCCGGCAGCAACCCCATTCTGTGAGGTAGTGGATAGACCAGATGCGGTCGGCGGATTCTCAAATAGATCATCAGATGCTGGGGGAGCAATCATTGGTTGCTGAATACTGTTGTTTGCATATGAATTTGATCGTGCTTGCTCGGAATCAGGAATGCGTGAATATTGCAACTTAATTGTTAGAGAACCACATATCTTCTTCTGGCTGACACCCTTGCGCGATTTAAGTAAAAAGTTCTCCTGTCTCATCTCCTCGTCGGGACCGGGAATGATTTGATCTTTAAGGGTGAGATCTACCATACCAAGGAAGCCATCTTTTTTCAATACGAAACGATGATGATCAAATACTTGCAATGTGATGCGATCTCTGCTTGGAACGACATTGAATACAAACTCCTCACCCCAGTATGGAGAAAGGGTCTTTTTCTTAACAGCAGTCGTTTGCTCTTGATCACCGCCATTGATCCACACTTTACAGTACGGGTCACTTTGCCCGAGTGACCTGTTTTAAGTTAACCGACAAGAGTACAACATTCGATTAACAACTAACTAGCAGCTCTACCCAATAGCAATATAACCGAACTTCAATGAAAGCAACAGACACCTAAAACTTGTGCTCAGCTTGTGCGTCAGAAAGCGTAGGGGACACCGAAATTCACACTGCGAAAGCTAGTAGATTCTAACATGCATTAATAGTGCCGCGGTTCAAAGGGTATAAAATAACGGTCTTTATCAACACCAAGTGTACAACAAACCATAAGCGTGTATTACGGAACAACCACAAGTACAATGTACACGTTCGGTAAACAACAATACCGTCTAAGACACCACTCGTTACCTTGAACACGGACATATTGCTACCATATAAAAAGTCAACTGCACATGAATACTACCACTGAACATCGTATTCAACATGATGACGAAGCGCCTAATAAACTAGGTATACGTTGACTCAAAGGATAGTAACACGACAACACAAACAATCAACTACTCGCACATACTCTTTCTTTGTCACTTCAGTGGCAGACAGCACTGTGACACGTAACTGGTACATTTCTGAGCTGTTCGCCATGGCTGACTAGACCTATGTATCAAAAGTAGTACCGTCTACGATATGTTCTTCAATGTATATATAACCGTTCAATTCCTTTTTGGCTATGTATTGTTCAAACTGCATGCGTGTGTTTATTTATTATGAGCATGCCCTTTTTGATTGTGTTTATAAAAAGCTGTGTTCTCTCTCACTCTCTCTTGTGTTGCACTAAAAAAAAACTCATTTCAACCCTTTTTTTTCTTTCTTTCCTTACGTTTTTTTCCTTTTTTTGTGTCTGTTGTGTTTGTGTTTTGTGTGTGTGTGTGTATCTATGTATGAATGAATGTATGTGTTGGGTGGGTGGGTTTGTCGGTGTTGTGGGTGTGCCGGTGTATTTGTTTGTGACTAGTTCTATATATAAAACAAGAATGCGAAAGAAGAATAAATAAAACCCGAAAGAAGAACAGGGATGAGAAAACAAAAAAAAGTAAAAACAAAAAAAATAAACAAAAAAAAAAAAACAAGAAAAAAAGTTAGGTCGCTTGCACAATATTGTTTGGCCAGGTTTGAAGGTCTCCTTTAGGGCCTTTTAGTTCTATTTCCACACATGTCTCTCGACCGCACACGGTTATATCAAAAGACTCACAACCGCAGTCCAAAACGAACATTACACTTCAAACACGCACTCGTAACCTTTAAACATAACTAGCTAACTGGTTTTAGGTTCGTACACTAACAAACACCACACCACTTCCATATATAAGCGAAATGATTATTCCTGTGCGTTGTTTCACCTGTGGGAAGGTAATCGGAAATAAATGGACCACTTACCTGAGTTTGCTTGCCGCTGAATATAGTGAGGGGTATGGGCGTGTTTTTCGTTCTCGGATGTATATTATTGGCTTCATGTGCATCTTAGTCTACTTTTTTTACAGGAAATATGTGCAATGATAGTGTGCGCTGTCTATCGGAATTATGTAAAGATCATTTATGCTTATATAAGTTTCAATTTTGTTTGATTTTGTAGTGATGCTATGGATGAACTTGGTCTCTCAAGATACTGCTGTCGAAGAATGGTACTGACACATGTTGATCTTATCGAGAAGCTTCTAGAATATAATCGTAAGTTTTGTACAGTAGTTTCGTTATCCCTGTTTTTCAGAGTTTGTCGTTTTTTTTTTTTTGCGATCACATGTTCAAAGTATATTGCCATCCCATGGTTTTGTCTGCAGCCATGGAGCAAATGGAGTAAGGAACACGTGGATAGGGACGTCGAATGCAAATATTACCTTTCTTGTATTTATAGTATAAATAATCATAACTTTGTATAAGTACTAGTATTACCCACTTTTGCTGAAATTTATTGTGCAAGTCATAGCCATGGATCTGACATAATCGAGTCCTTGGCAGAAATTTTGCTTCTCTGTGCTTGCTCATACGCCTCTGTTAAGTAAAATGGTTTAGCAGTAGCTCTCGGAAGATGATAGAACTAGCAAAAGTATATTTGTAGTGGAGTTTCACATCCTACGTTGGTAGTCTGTAAATGTTCGTCGATAACGACAGAGCTGTGAAGGAGAGAAATGAACGCGAACTCAATTCCCGCCAGACGTCAGAATTTACATGCAACTTCAAGATGGAGATGCACTTATTATGTAGATAACTCGTGTATCAATCGAAGAATTTGTGTATTCTCCTTTGTGTGGACTAGATTGCCAGGAAGCTTCAGATAGTTCACCATCTCCTGCATATAGCTGGGCGAATTGTGATTGAAGAATGTTACAAAGATGTGTGCATGCATAATTTCACCGTTGCACTAGCAAGTTGCTTATACGCATATTTAGATTTCACCTCGATTGTCTCTTTATATCCTCTTTCTTTCTCATCAATGATTCTTCGTCGTCCCAATCGTCAGGGATAACTTGACGAAGACGTTCCACTGATAGTTTCCCAGTTGTTAGAGAGACGCGTGTCTCCGTGCTGGATGTTGTAACAATGTCGATAAACTGAGATCGCAATGCATAGTTTTTACGATATCAATTATATTTATTTACAAATATATTGAAAGCGCACATACCAAGCCGTCAATAATGCATCCATGGTTCTTTTGTCAAGCAGTTGCGGCTGTTGAGGACTCATCAACGGAAATAAACGTATTTGCGAGTTACAAAACAAAGTCAACAACAATTATTTCTCCATGCTTACTTGGTCCAATTTGTACTAACAGCACTTTTATCATCCTCAGCGGAGCCAAAGGTATAATTCTTACCAATTGCTTTAGTTCTATTGTCATAAGCAAACGAGTACATACTTTCTCTGTGCTAATCGGAAACGGTCTACTACAGGTTTGATGTTCTGGCGTACTTAAGACAGCTGTCAGAGGTATATCAGAGGCGGACTTGGCGACGTGAATGTCGTCATCTAGTTGCGTAACTGTATGAAATGAAGTTCAACGAGTATGTATTTTATAGACTCGAGCTTACAAGTGGTTGTGCAATTCTAGTTGCAATGCATACTCGATCTAGTTAGCGTTGGCGTAGCTACCTCGGGTCTCTAAGTCCGCAATCTCTCGAGAAACTCGTTCAACCTCTTCACCGATGTTGTCATCCCTGTAATGTCGCATTCTGAAACGCAGTGTCTTCACGAGGTCTTCCAGGCCTTTGGCAAAGTCATTCCTGGGATAAGGATTGCAATATTACATTAAAGCAACCAATGTTTCCAAGGTGATAGAATATATCTAGTGCTCTGACTCATAGTAGTAACCTTTGCTCACTAAGCAAATTCTTCTTCTTCTGAATTGCTTGTAGAAGATTTCCCGCGAATCGCTCTCGTGCTGCACTGTTAGCTGCATCCCTGTAGAAAACAGACGAGTGTGGCATCGTTGGTCAACAACACAATAGTCTCTTTGTACTCATCTGCCAAATATCCATGGTACCTGTATGAATTATTGAAACGTACTTGGCAAGTTCCTCTCGCTGCTTCGATTGATTTCCCTCCAATTTTGTTGATCGTTCTTAAAATTATAGTATGCGTGTGTGAAAATATGACGCCAACCACAAACTATGAAGCTAATATACTCAAGATGGTACTTGCGACGAAGCGCATTTATAGCCTTACCGATAAGATTATCCTCTAATTTCACTTGTGTGGCCAACTTTTTCTTCACTGAGAGGTATTATTTTTGTACAGAGATGTATACTTAGTGTATTTGATCGCTCGAAACTCGGTTCATGACTGAAATTGAACGTTAAGATGAAATTGTGAAGAAACTCTACCCTTTACCTTCGCTGAGTTCTGATTTTTTTAACTTTACGAGCTCCTTAGTCCTGTGCAACTCTGAATCGAGCTGTTCTTGTTCTGCTTTGTGGAATTTGCTCATGAGAGAAGTAAACAGTAATAAAAATCTACAGAAAATCATCTTTTCTTCTTCATTCAATCAATAAATGTTTGCTGACGTACTGGCCTGGAGTGCGGCAATGCACCCGAACAAAGCGTCACAGGTGTCCATGCTCGCAGTGCTTGCAAATATTCTTGCTGTTTGTTGCGTGGTAAAAGAGGAGAGCAGAAAGAAAGCTTTAATGTGAGACAATATAGAGAAGTTAATACGCATAGGACAGAGAGTGTGTGTGATTGCATGGACCATCCTCTTTTATTAGTATATCGTAGTATCAATTCGCTCGTTTGGTATTTTTTTGTCCTAGCGCATGGGAGCGAGCGCATGGGGGTGAGTGTGCGCACGATGAAAAACAGAACCGCCAAAACTGAGGGCTCTTTGAGCGATCTATTTATTCATGGGAGCGAGCGTATGTATGGGTAGGTGTGTGTTTGTGTATTTTTCTTGTGGAAGTATGCGTGCTAGCACGAAAAAGAACCGCCAAAACTGAGGACTCATTTTAGCATATCTATTTTTATCACCCCGTCCGTTCGTTGCGAGGGGGCAAGTACCAATTGCTGTCTAAAACTGTATCCTCTTGTCACTCCGCAGTGCAAAACAAACAACGTAAGACTGATTACACATGCATATAAACATACACACACGCACACACGGACACACGGACACACGGACACACGGACACACGGACACACGGACACACCCACATACCCACATACCCACATACCCACATACCCACAAACTCACCCACATACCCACAAACTCACCCACACACTCACCCCACACACCCACACACACATCAATACACGCACGTACGCACGAACGCCTGAGGCACACAGGTCTGCATACACACACGCACACACACACACACACACACACACTCACTCACTCACTCACTCAGGCAGGGTGTGCCTGTACGAAAAAGAATAGTGAACGAATGAGATTACGAATGCTCCCTGTTTCTTACTCACTCTTCGCTGTGTGAAGTGTTAACGTCGGTATTATACACTATACCTAAAGGTAATGATTGGAGCTGTTCCAAGTCTTACAACATGCATTCACGGGTTAGGAATTGTAGGATGCTGTATATATATTGTTGTGTGTTCAGTGATGAATGAGCAGCCTGTAGTACATACATCCTGTAGTACATACATACCGTGTTGATATGCACTTACAAATTCACATTGAACAAGTAGCATGCTCACACGAAAGTCACAAAGAATCAAACTCTTGACAGAGATACATAATATCGTACCCTTCAGGAAAGAGATACAAAGTTACGTAGACTTAAAAAGGAAAGAATAGATTCGAATTCGTGCAGCGTACTCTTCAGATCAAAAACAAGCTAAATCCGTTATCCAATATAGTGTTTGGGCTCTGTCTGCCCTAATTGAAATTTATTTAGTATTGCCCTTTGAAAGTGTAAACTTTCAGAAATGCTTGATTGTGATCTAACTGAAACACCATCTATCAAACTGAATATACCTTAGATGAATATCACACAAGCTACTCCAATGATGTTCGACACTGGAGCTAGAAGCCAGGAATTATATGGAGATGAGCACAGTAAGCAATACATGGAGTCTGCAACAGTGTACAGATTTGATCGTGGCCTCCCAAGAGAAGTCGATCGTTTGGCACCAAGCAGCGACAGTAGTGAGGACGATTATGATCCGTGTGATGACATTGATAGCATTCTTGAGACTTCTATGCATGACATGCAAAGTGTTACTGAATCAAGATGCGAAGGTAATACTACTGGTTGTTCAGAGTTCTCTTATATTTCCAAGTTGTTATGATGTACTGGGCAAAAATGTAACTGAATGCTTTAGACACCTTCATCTCTATTGTACTTACCTTGAAAGCCGATACTTTCGTAAACTTTTTAGTCTCGCTTACTCATTCAGGTTTGTCTCACGTTTGGAAGTCAATGACTAAGATCACCAGTAGCGATTGGATTCTTCTTCTTCTTCTTGGAACCTTGACTGCTCTTCTAAGTTTCTGCATGGACGTCACCTCGGACTTTTTCCTCGTGCGGCGTACTGTGATATTTCAAAGTGATTTTTTTATATTTCCGGGATCCAAGTACTTTATTTGGTTGCTATATATGCAAGGGCTTTTGCTGGTCGCTGTGATTCTAACTCGAGTACTGTCGACGGAAGCTATAGGATCAGGGATTCCTGAAATGAAGACTATTATGCGTGGATTCGAGGTGTGAGCCCAATGTTTAACGTAATGCTTGTACAACCACAACACGTTGCTGTTTAGTTATGTAATATGCAAGAACTGATGCATTTTATTTGTTTACCTTTCGTGCGTTCTGGTCAGATTCCTAATTTTCTGTCTTTGCGGACGTTTATCGCAACTGTCGTGGGTCTCGCGTTATCTGTTGGTAGTGGTATTCCGATTGGAAAAGAAGGCCCATTTGTACACGTTGCCTGTATGGTAGGGAATGGACTCATGTATCTTCCAACGTTTCGAAATATCCGACTGAATCAGCACCATTTTCTTGCGATTCTCTCCGCAGCTTGTGCCGTTGGTGTGAGTTGTAATTTTGCCGCTCCCATCGGTGGAGTAATGTTCAGTATTGAGGTAACTGCCACGTACTTTGCCGTAAGTAACTATTGGAAGGCATTTTTCGCAGCGGTTTGTGGAGCGTTTCTTTTCCGCCTCCTTGCTGTGTTTTTTACCAGTGAGTATACGATTACAGCCATGTTCACCACGGAGTTCGACAGATTCCCTTTTGATGTTGGGGAAATGATCGTATTCGTAGGAGTAGGTGTTGCTTGTGGGCTCTTAGGAGTTATGTTCATTTGGCTTCACGGCCAAGCTGTCCGGTTCAGATCAAAAATGTTTGAGAGGTTCGACAAATCATGTGTGGTGTCTTTATTTTTTTGTGATACTATTTACGTCCATGATTGGTACATGTATGTTTTACAATGCGTGCCCTTAGTACAATGTATATTGTAAGTATTGCGTAACTCGGTAAAGTACAGCTGCGGGTCTGATTTCAAGCGCTCCCTGTTTTCTCTTGTTTGCGGGTAACAATGCGAAAGTTTGTAATATGTCTACATCTTTTATTTATTCATCCAGATTCCCGTTCCTTGACGAATCGGTGGTATTATACCCAGCCATTGTTTGTTTCTTTGTCTCTACGTTCCAGTACCCTGGATTTATAGGGCATTATATGGGTCTTCCATCGAAGGTGGCTATTAATCATCTGTTCTCTTCCGACCCGCTTGCAAACCAAGATCAGTGGGATCATCCTAATGTGTTTGTTTGCCTGAGCGTGTTTTTCCTTCTGAATATGATCATGACTGTGTGTTGCGTTGGCCTTGCCATCCCAGCTGGCGTGTTTGTTCCAGTTTTCACAATGGGTGCGACCTTTGGAAGATTTGTGGGAGAGCTTATGCTTTTGTGGTTCCCCAACGGACTGGATGAGAATGATCCAACTAGTACGATTATCCCGGGTGGATATGCTATTGTTGGGGCTGCCGCTCTCAGTGGGTCTGTGACCCATACAGTGTCTACATCTGTTATCGTATTCGAACTTACAGGGCAGATTGATCATATTCTTCCTGTCATGATTGCTGTGCTTGTGGCCAATCTAATTGCACAACTTTCTGTTCCGTCATTTTATGAAAGTATTATTCAATTGAAGAACCTACCGTACCTCCCTGATATTTTGACGTCAAAACAGTATAAACTCACAGCTCAGGACATCATGGAACGCGTCCAATATTTCATCCACCCGAATTCCACATACGGAGACGTGCAAAAACTTCTTATAGAGAGTTCTCTATTCTCAATACCTGTAGTAAAGAGCAAGGAGTCTATGATGCTAGTCGGGAGTATAAGCCGTGACGGCTTAGTGAGGCTGGTAGATGAACGGGGTGACGATAGTATAAGACGTGGAGATCTGAGCAATGTAAAACAAGACGAAGAAACACCGTCGGAAAGTATGTCGGCGGCGAGAGAGGCCTCCTCAGGTAATGTAAGGTCTGATACTCGAGTTGTCGAATGGTGGAGAATAAGAGTTGAGCCCGCGCCGATGCAAATGGTCGCAGAATCTCCGCTAGTGAAGGTACACTACGTGACTTTTTTTTATTTGGACTCCGTGCGTTTAAAAGAGTGTTCTTGACTGGCATCAATGTTTGTAATCTTGCATTACGCAGGTTCATCAATCGTTCGCCCTCATGACGATAAATCAAATATACATTACACGAATGGGCAAGCTCGTAGGGCTGGTATGTACTGAGCCTGAAACTGAAAATAAGATTCTAATTATATTCTATTGCGTAGTTAGCTAGCCCGCTATCACGTTAGGTATACCTACATTCCTTGCGCTATTTTTCTGTGTGTTTCTTTCTATAGATATCTTTGGGCAGTCTTGCAGATTCCATCAAACATCCGAAGCTTTCGTCGAATCGCCGACGAATACGAAAATCTGCGGAAAGACTAGCACAAGTATGCATAACTAGAATAATATTGAGCTACCAAGAACATGATTTCTAATTAGTTTCGTCATTTTAACTCAGATGCTCTGTCGCAGGCATCGGTAATTGATTGTATATAATTTATAATTTTGAATATTTCTCAGATTCAACGCCCAATAGAGAGTCAAAAGACGGCGGACGAGCTTGGTCATGAATGTAAGAATATATTACATGGAAGCTCTTGTCACCAAAATAAATAGAAGGGTTTTCCGAGCGTGTTGTTTACATAACATACTATTGTGACTGTTATTCACTAGTACACCACATCGCCGTTCACACATGCCGTACTTGTAAAATCGTGTTATAACAGTACCTTCCCATACTCTTTTATTAATATTAATCTTTTTTTTGTCACCAGCTGATGAACTGGAAATGAAAAGTGTTCCCTCCTCCAATAGAAGTTCAAGGCATACGGTTTCTTCTCCATCTGGTGGGCAATTAAATAATAGTATTAGATCGAACAGTGCGAACAATCTCAACGAAGCCAGCGGTAGTATCATGGGTAGCATTGGAAATTCGAACTAGCCCAGAGATCTAGCGATATATATGTTCATATAGTGTATTAGATGTATGTACCCCAAGAACACTTCAGTAGTTGGATTCACATTCAAAGTGTACAAGAGAATTCATATAAACTCTAATAAAGGGTCCACTGTCGTGGGAAAGCTAGTCACCACAAACATTTACTACCTATTTAATTCAGGTGTACCTTAATGTGAAGTAGCAATATACTTTAAAGGTATGACAGGCAGGCATATGGTTTTGGTGACAGTAGACAGATGTGTATGCTTGTGGTGGTATATACCACAATATTTCGCTTAGTGACGAAATAATACTAATTCGTCACCAATTTTGGTTGCTCTGGAACCCATGGAAACGGATAAAAGAGCTACTCATTTAATGATCTAATTACATTGTAACAGCACAATGTCAAAATCAGCAACCACATACTGGTTTCATATCCTTCAACTTGCGTTAGCACGACAGATTAAAATTCTTGTAGCACTTGTTCTTCTGTTCGCTGCTTGTAAATTTACGATTGCTTCTTTCAACCCAAACTTTTCCAAAGCACAGGTAATCAATCGATCAATTGACAACCAACGAGACATATAATGACGTTGAATATATAAACGAAAAAACACTTAATTTTTGTGCGTTCTACACGCAGTTAATTGAACAGCTGATGTACTGGGAGGGCCTATCCTATTTATTTGTTGTTAATGTGCGTTTTATACTTGAGAATAGATGAAAATGTAACTACATTTTAGCTCCTGGATCATTCATTGGAATTCAACATGAATTTGATGAAAAATATTCGAAGGCAAACAAGTTATTAAGGGTTCATAGTCAGGTTGTAATTCATTTTTTCCTCAGTTGTACTACCTGTCTGCATCATAATATTTGTGTATTGTTTTTGTTTTTCATTACAGGTATCAGCCATTGGCAAAAATAAACAATGGCCCATCCTCCCATCAGTACATGTTTTCAAACCAGCAAAGAATCGTCCACTAAATGATGTCTTGTTTTCTTTTTCCGGCCATCGGTAAGCATATTATGTACTGTGTGACTTTGAATAGATTGCTTGGAAAACGTTTTCGTGCTCTATGATAATCAATAGATACATCTTTTACGCTTTGTTCAGCGAACAAAACTATGGCACAAGCTGTACACTATTTTTAAGAAAAGAACGAGTAGATAGAGTACTCTACTTTGCACTGTATGTTAAATGAATGTAGTGAAATTGTATATGGGATGAATGAATGATATTATTAACCATGAAGGTTGCACTGTAGGATCCATATGGTGATACATCTGTACTGAGTGTGTTGTGGGTAGTTATAATTTACTGTTACGTATGATAGGTACACTGATCCATTCATTTACAAGAATGCATTCATTTCAATGAACAGGTATAATGAATATAATCCTACAGTAAAGGATCTCCACATATTTGTTCGATCCTTTCGACGGTTTAACCAACACGCTCGTCTGGTCATATTTGTTACAAATAATACACTAAGGACCGGTGACATGGAGGTAGGTTTGGACCATACATTACTGAGCTAATCTACACTGACGTGTTCACACAAGAGTTTTTAAATACGCACTGTCTCTAAGCTCTTCTCGTATTTCTTTCATGTTGTATTCTCTTAGGCCTTTTTGGACAGGTACAACGTCGAGACCCCGTTGTGTAATCCTGAAGTATACCCATACCGCCATGTGATAATGCGTTTCTTCTGTGAGAGAGACTACATTCGAGATAATGAAAATGAACTTAGAAATGTTATGCATTCCGACACAGACGTCATCTTCCAGGTGGTCACGAATATTATGCCTAAGAAATTTGTGTTGGACTCACAACGTTGATATGCAAACTATGGTTCAAAAACTAAAAATGAATGTCTTGGTTTCTCTCTCGCCTTTGTTGCAGGCCAATGTGTTCGACTTATCAATTATTGATCCCCAAGGTGGTTTGGTTGGTTTCGCTGAGACTTACGCCCGTGTGATCAAAGACTCCGAGCCCAACAAACGGTGGATCCAGGACTGTTATGGTGTTGAGGTAATGACTTGTGTTTATACCGATTTGCATAGAACTTGACATATGACGTTCCAGTTGACGACAGAATAACCTATACATATTCGTGTATGTTGGCCAATATATTTTTCTGACAATCAAGGAAAAAATTGAGCGCAATCTTTACCATTGTAGTCTTCACTCATTCTGTCTTTGATTTTTCTTTGACTTCTTTTGAAGGCTCTAGAATCCATTCTTATGAACCCTCGGGTATGCGCCGGGACAATATTTGGAGTAGCTAGTGCGTATCGTTTGGCATTGGACAAAGTGATGATTCCAAAGGTAAATTAAAAGTACGTTTCTTTGTTGAACTTAGTTTGCGAAAGAATTGTTTAAACAAACTTCTCGATCTCTTATATATTACATGCCACAGCTACCTACATGCAATGACCAAGGAATCTACATCGTTGCGATGTATCTAGGTATGTATTTCGAAATCGATCGTTCGTATTCTTCCTGGCTGATAGTTTTTAATCAACGAACGTGACATGTACATTCTGATTTCGTGCTTTTGATTAACATATAGGCATATTTGCGAAGGCTGGCATTAAGACCACTATCCAAACCTTTGCACTTGGAGCCGTGGCAACTCTTAACGCACCAATGGCACGTGTCAATTTGTTTGGTCAAGTAGTGAACGAGGTATGCGACCACAGTGTGTCAACGGGTGAAACGTATGCAACTGTTGTGTGTAAAAAATATGGTAAGGAATTAAACTTAAAACTTTCTGCACGTTTGGTTAGGATCTGCGACCATACGCGGCGGTACATATGGCGAAACGTAACGCCGTGATTAGAGATACGATTGAGTTGCAATATCCTCTATTGCCTAGCTCGGTTAACTATGCATGCAAGGAGTTTTGGTGCAGTGAAGAAGAGGGAAGGAAACGGCATGTTCATAACCATTTGTTTGACCCAGGCTTTAAGGAAAAGGATTATCTTGTAGTAAGTAAATGCATGCAATATTGGTTGACTGTGGGGGTGGGGAGTTATTCTTGGCATATTAAATGTGCCTTACTTGACAACTTAGCCCTTTCTCACTTGCACCGTGGTTGTCTGCGCATATTCGATTATAGCTCAATTTCCTCATGTGTTCACTCTTTGCTTAATATCATTTTTCGTTCATACCGATATTCTCAGTGGCGAGACATGTGGAAGAAGGATCAGAATCAGTATAGAAAAAGTGGTGAAACTGACGAAAGCACAGAGCCTGACGCTCAGGACCAAGAAGATAACGATAATTAGTAGTCTATGTAACATAACTGGAATAAGTATACTAAGATTTACATGTCCTCGAATAATTTGTACGTCACGTAGAATGAACCGAAATTAATTTAACGTGCGAACAGTATATTAGTTGTTTAGCGGGGCAACTTTACAATCGCTATCACTCTCTATAACCGGAACGTATAATGTAACTATAGGATGACGATAATTAGCAGTATATAACATAGCTGGAAAAAGTGTACCAAGATTTATACGCCCTCAAATAGTTTGTACGTTGATTAGAATAAACCAAAATGAATTTAAGGTGCGAACAGTATATTGGTTGTATAGTGGGACAACTTTACAATCGATATCATTCTCTATAACCATAACGTATAATGCAATTATTTTATCGGTATAATTATGATACCAGTGTACTCGGTACCTCTCCTTCCTTTGCGGACATGTGTAGTACCTAAGGTGAGACAGGCGATCTTGGAGAATAGGAATATCAAGAAGTAATTGTGTTCCTACCGTACGGCAAACTAAAAAAATGCACAAACACAATCTTCTTGAGTACAGACACATCTGTCTACCATTTTCGACTGGACAAGTGTGAAGTGTGTGCACGCTAAAACGGTTTATGACATGGATATATTAAAAAGGATTTCCTAATCCGTTCACCTCACGTGTGTAAAGTGTGTGCACGCTAAAACGGTTTATGACATGGATATATTAAAAAGGATTTCCTAATCCGTTCACCTCACGTGTGTAAAGTGTGCGTATGTGTATATGTATGTATGTGTGTACATGTACGCGTACGTGTATATATGGGTCGTTATATATGGGTCGTTGTCGTTTGTCTTACGTGTATATGTGTTTGTGTTGAGTAGTTTATTATGTGTGGGTGGGATTGTGTGTGTGTGGGTTTATTAAATGTATGTATTTAATAAGGATTTCCTAATTCGTTCAATCGGTGGCTGTCGGGTCACCCAGGTGGGTGATGTGTGTGGGCGGGTAAGTGTTTGATATTATTTTGATACAGTTTATGGTATGGTCAGTGGTGGGTGAGTGTTGGTGGGGTGGGAGTGTGGAGACGGGTGTGTGTGTGTGTGTGTGTGTGTGTGTGTGTGTGTGTGTGATGGGTGGGTAGGGCTTTGGTTGGGCCTAGGCCTCCCATAAACGCTTTTTGTTTTTTGTTTTTTTTCCTTCCCAAAGAGGCAGTGAGGCGGACGGGGGGAGGGGTAGGGTAGGGGTTGCGGTGACTGTAAAGGCAAAACCGTATGTATATATGTAAACACAAAACTCATTCGACTCACCAAAATAACACCGTTGCACACTGTTGCACACACTTATATATCGTTATATCCATCATCATCCATCACATCGTATCTTTCCTTCCCATCACATCGTATCTTTCCTACACGGTTGTTGCACTTCATCTCTAGAAGTAAGAGTGCCAGCATAGGCGTGAAACGGCCAGGAATAGGGAGCTTCGTACGTTTGCCCATAAGTATCCTGTTTCGCTAAAGCGTTCAAAGTCCATCATGTACAAAGCCTCCAGTACAGGATGTTATAACATCTATTACTTTATCTTCGTCCTACTTACGGTATTGACGTTTGTAGGTCTTTACTATCTCTTTAATCTTGCTGATCGGTTTAGCTTGCAATGGCTGTTGGTTGGTTACTATGATGAGCTAGGTCAATGGAACGAAGGAATCACTCCTTATTTCTGGGCGACGCTCGGCATTAGTTGTGCTATTGCAGTGAGTGTTGTCGGAGCTGCCTGGGGTATCATGTTGACCGGTTCAGCCATCGTTGGTGGCGGAGTTATGGCTCCTAGAATCCGCACTCGTAACCTCATCTCAATTATCTTTTGTGAAGCTGTAGCTATTTACGGTATTATTATGGCTATTGTTTTCAGTAACGGCTTGAAGTCGTACGACCTTGGTGCCTTGGCCGCCATCAACCCGGAGGGGAGTGCCGAGCTGTATACGGCAAGAAACCTTACTATCGGACAAAACCTTTTCGGTAAGTACCTACGTCATACGTACATACGTGTTGTCATAATAATGAGCAATACTTTGCTCCTATGTGCGCAGAAAGGAAGAAATGTGTGCAATCAGTACTTTAATGTATATTTATTGGAATATTGTATGAATTCCGGAAGAATTGCTTTGTCTCTGTCCTTTTCATATATCATCAATTCCTTTACGTATCTTTTTGTTGTCAACACCACCTCTTGAAACGAGTGATTTCATTTTGCAGTACTAGGAAGTAAATGTATTTCTATTGTCAAAACTATGTGAAAGCACCAGTGGTACTAGTACCCCATTAATGCTCATCTTATACGTGCGGGAAGAATACTGACCTTTGTTTAGTTTTACTCTAGAGCACGTAGTTAGATGGAAGAGTGTGTATGTATATCTTACAGTTTTCTATGTGCAGAAGAAGCGTTCGTAAGAGAATGGAATCCCAATATGTATCTCACGCTCACGTACACCATATAACGTAATTCATGTTCCGTGTTTTCTCAATTATACCAATGTTACGAGTGGTAGCCTTCACATTATTTATTTCTTCGCGTATGTATTCCCTATGTATTTATCGCTATTGCATCTCCCTGTCCAGCTGGTGCGCAGATGTTGGGTGCTGGACTCACGGTCGGATGGTCGAACGTAGCGTGTGGTGTCTGTGTAGGCCTTGTTGGAGCTGGCGCCGCCCTTTCCGATGCCCAGAACGCCGACTTGTTCGTTCGTATTCTTATCGTCGAAATCTTTGCCTCTGCCATTGGTCTCTTCGGTGTTATTATTGGTATCATCATGGTCCAAACCGTCCGCTTCGGCAATATTGAATAAATTGTTCAGATATACGTTATTCTGGTTGCAGGCGTAGATTGTATGTCGTGCTGTTCATTGCATGTAGGGTATCATCATATCAAGTGCGAGTTTCTCTCTCTTTAGAGTCCATTTCTCATAACTTTGTGTGGCGCGAATACTTGTTATTCTATAGTTTCTTTCCCCAGTCTTGACACGAATAGTTGAAATATATAACGCATAGAAGTCTATATACTACGTAGCTTTGATACTATAGGATAGTGCTGTAGTTTGTGATACTTTTTGACTACATATACACCATCCAAAATACAGTCGTGAAAATATCCCTTGATGGCGAGAAATTCCGCTATACTTAAGCTACCTCAGCGGAATTACTAATTATATGGTGTCTGTTTCTCGTGCTCGAATATATTCGTAAGCTGATGTTGTCAGAGATGAATGAAGTAAGTGAAAAAGCAATACGAATGGACCCTGGCCAGGGTTATCGTTTTACAATGAAACGGGATTTGTTTAAACTCGCTTGTCCCTTTTGAAGAAAATCAATAAAGTTGTTCTATAGTGATTCTGAAGTCGTTCATGTCGGAAACCTGAGATGCCAGCAACTCTATACATATCCATGTCCTCAATATATTTTCGACACAGATATTGACTGCTAAATCGTTTATCTACATGAATACTTGTGTATACAGTGTGTATGAATGTAGGATGTAACTGTTGTATCTGACGCATGAAATGGCATAAACGTCGAGTCTGACAAACCACAATCAATGCACAAAATAAGACTGTCGTCATCTAGCACGTGGTAATATTGTGAAATCGCACAAGCAGAGTGACGTACTAAACCTTACAGTTTCTTGTACTTGGACTAAAAGTGCAAGATCGGACTGAAAGATGGAAAAATTAAGTCATAGTCACCTAATTCGACTGGGAGAGGACGAAGTATTGATGTTAAGGAAAAATTGGGAGATGCACTTCATTGCGGACGTTGAACAATTGCGGAGCATATTTTCTAGCAGAACATGACAAAATCTGGCTGTAACAGGCTACTTCTACTATACAGTGCAAATCGTGCGTGTAACCCAAGTCGGTTATAATTCAACTTGACAGCGGTGAAAAAATCAAAACCCACTAGCTATTTCGTGCATTCCATTCAACAATCATTGTGAACACGACCATAAACAGTATGATATAAATGAAACATGGGTTCGTATTACGCTGTTCAACTCAACGCACGTAGTCGATGTTACTGTAATAAATACACTATAAATTCAAGTTAAGACTAAAACTACTTGTAGTCGACACGTAACAAACAGTTATTGCGGTTGCATGCAATCCAACAGCGACACAGCTGTCAGCTTCAGTAGATTAACAGCTACAAGAAACTTAGCCCTAATAACAGTGAAATCCTTTTCATTCCTATAATTCAATATTTTATAAGTCTCAGTGAGATACAACACATTGACGAACATAAAACCAAGACGGCCAGCGCTCTAATGTTTATGGTTGAGCAATAAGCGAAGTAACGAACATTGTACTAGTGAACATAAATAATTTGAGATCTCATCTCACACATCCCCACTAGTAGTACGTGTGTTTATCCAGTAGGTCGACCTGAAGTCCACCGTTGTGTGTGTGTGTGTGTGTGAGTGTGTGGGTGTGTGTGGTGTGTGTGTGTGTGTGTGTTTGTGGTGGTTATACAGCAATACGAAAGTAATTTGAACCACAAAAAAGTAAACATTGATGTTCTACTATGTAATTAACATAACCTCCCATACACACAACACCACTACCCTCTCTCGTTCCATCGCTAACCACACACACATACCACATACATAACAGCCATGTTTGGCGTGGGTTTTACTGGCTATGAAGGCCAACGAAAGCCCACAACTATTCCCATCGGTGGACCTAGTCCGGGAAACTCAGCGCATTTACCGTCAAAACCTGCAATCTACGTTAGCTCGGAGGAAAATCGGGATACTACGTTCGAAAATGGTTCACTTTCATCCGGTCGGAACTCGGTACCAGCGGTATGATTGATGCTTTTAAGAAAGGATCATACAATTAGTGTCTGCTTGACTTGGAAAGCTTCATGCTCGTCTTATATTTGATCGTTCTGCACGTGTAGGACTCTTGATGTACAAAGCAATTGCACAATTGAATTTCATGTCTCGCCCAACTCGGGTTAAACTTTGTTTTCCAGTGGGTTGTCATAATTGAACCATACCCGTGTTTCATTAACCTTTGACAGCTACACGTCCGATTGCTTATCATGAACAATATATTTTATTATCAAAGCACCCACATCTATACCCAAACCAACATTTATAGCAACGGCATCCAACAGTACCACAGCCGCGGAAACTACACCCAGAGTTGGCCACATTGCCAGCCCGAAAACTCTCTCTTTCGGAAATACAAGCAGTATGGTTGTTAAAATGTGTAAACATATTTAACTTGATTTCTTCGTTTGGTTTGTTTGTGTTTGCAGCGTGCAGTGAATCTCAACTCACAATGCGTCTAGAGTTGTCAGGGCGACTATCGCAGTTCAAACACACCTGTGATTTCGTATTGTGGTATTTAAGAAGTTTGACGTGAACTGTTTTGTTTACGCACAGACTGATATGAAGCAATATCGACAAATCATCGAGTCGCAATCACTCCAAGCTGCGCGAAAGAGGATCGTGAATTTGTTTCAAGTAAGAAAATCTTACATTTTGTTCTCTCACATCAGTTGTTGAAATATAACAGCTATCCACTGACTCCCCACAAAATACAACATAAAAACTTCAAGCACGCAAATGAGTATAATCACATGCACTGAAGTTCCATACACTCCCAGACAAGCATTTATTGGGTAAGTTCACAATAGCGTTTTAGTGATGTATTTTCTCATTTACCACCATTCTATGTAGAGACCTGAACAGTTGGACAAAGTAAGTGAACATAGAAGAACTTTTGCCAGAGAGAAATCTGCAGTGGACGCACGTTCAAAATCGCTTGCTCAAACACATGCAGAAAACCTCAAGCAAGCCTTGAAAACTCTTGAGGTCACACAATCGACAATTACCTCAATCGGCGCAGATTTTGATAAGATTCAGAATCGGTGTGATCACAGCACATCCTCGATTACAAACTATGAAAGTGAGTGTACGACATATCTGTAACAGTTATGGCGTTGCTTTGTCTTACCCTTTGTAATCAATAAGGTTTGAAAGGTTTTAATATAGTTAAATCTTTGCGTAATTGTGTTTATCACTCTCTCAAGGGAAAGGTAATGTATTTGTTGCTGAAATGTCTCTGGTCGAACTCAACCCTAAATTTGATAAATTCAGGAATTAAGGATATAAATAGGAATAGGAATCATCTGTTTCACACCCGTAGTTATTTGGACAACATTTTTACTGCGCTTGACATTGCGCGCACACTCGATGAAGAGCTCGACAACGACGACTGCAACCATCTAATAGTCCACTCACGTTTATCCGAACTTGAGAATTGTCGGTATGTTGCCATGTCCATCGCTGTTTTGTTTATTTCGTGTGTCATTGTTACGTCTTCTATTCGCATCGTACCTATTGTGATTACATATTACTTTTTAGATTTACAAATATGTCATTTGGACAAGTGTTTGCATTTTATCTGCTGTAATTACAACTTATGTACGAAATTGCTACTTTAACAGAGACGAGCTTATTTACTATGTTCAAAACGACGATGAAAATCGTAGCGCTTTGGAAGCATACTTCGGTGAAGTACAGGTACTTGCCGTAAAGCTTGAGAAAACTATCTGGGATGTGTTGGACAATGTATGTGCAGCAACGTTCAATGTCGGAACACGCATGCTCACTCGTTACGAACAGGCTTTTCACTTGCGCTTCACCTACATGAGAGCCATATGAGCAATAGTATACATCAAATATTGATTGTACTAAGCGTCAAGATTTCATATTTGTAACATATTTTGCCGAACAAGATGATTCTGGGACCATGATACTCAACGTACTTACTGTCCCACCACCTGTGCGGTATTCCCGTTGTTCTTTACAGATTATACCGAATTTGCTATCCCGCCCGCACAAAGTTGTTTCCGTCCTACGCATAGTAGAGCGAGAGGAGGTCATTGATAGAGATATCAAAGAGGGCAATAGAAAGATGGATACTTCGTACCGGCCCAAGAAATATCGTAAAAAGGCGCTTGAGGCCATCACTAAGTCCATCGAGAAACGTTTCAAAGAGCTTACCGTTGAAGGCAATGTTGCTCAAACAGTGGGCAACTATCGTTTCCTATTCCAAGATCTTCAAATTATTAAAGTAAGTGTGGTACCATGGGGAGAACTGAGTAGTATATTTTAAACTACCTTGTGCCTTGTATATATACTTACTCTCGTTAACTTGTCGAATCACATCATCCATTAGGAGAAGGGTGTGAAATGCTTCCCCCCTACGTATGACATATTTACATATTATCTGGAGTACTATCATTCCAAGGCCGTTGCAGAAATGAAGTCCTTGTCCATGCGAGATGATCTAGTGCCTGGCGATATCTGGTTGCTACTTAGTTATTCGGACCAATACCATGAGATGATGTATAGGAAAGTGGGCGTTCCTCGTGATCGGCTCGCACCTCCCATGTTACAGGTATGCGTTTATTTTTAAGACAAATCTTGTGTATGGGAGATGTTGGTTTATAACGTGCTTGTATGGCGTACGAATTCGATTTCTTGCATGATAAGGTAGTATACACGATCTTTCTCCATTCATAAATCCCTGTGCAAATCAACCTGCTTGTCACATTAAGTGTGTTGATAATATTATCCGTGCTCAGATGCATGCACAGATATATATCGCAATATACTCACTCACGCAGTGTATTGTCATATACATGTCAGGGTGCGAGCGAAAATCTCATGGACGAATACGTGGAGAAACTTAGTAACAAAATGCAGTCGTGGTGCAAGAATATTATTATCACAGAGTGGGATGAATGGTTTGGGGGCAAGCGAGAAGATCCACCAGATACGGACGATGAAGGTCTGTACTCATCGCAAGTGCCTCAAATTTTATTCCAGATGGTGGATCAACAGGTAAATATGTATAAATGCACAAGTTTTCCATGTAAAACAACGATTTCTTCTCACCATCAAACTTTTGTCAGTAATTTACACTTGATATTACTACTTCTCTTGTTTGCTGCTGATCGAATGCTTCCTTTTCTCTACCACTGCATCCAAATGCACGTCTGTAGTACAATGTCGCAGAACAAGCAAACAGTATTCCACTGCGTAAAAAAGTGTTACGGCGGTGCTCGGCTATTTTTCTTGATTTCCAGTCTCACTACGAGCATGCAATCAACAACCAAGGCAGGCTATATTTCCTCGGTGAAGGACACAATGAATTCTTTTTAGAGTATATGGTATGGCCTAATATGCCAATGTATTCGCGAGTACATACATGTATGAGTGTGTTCTTCCGTAGTTTGACGTGTACATTATTGTCTATATTCGCAGGATGTGTAGTTAGGTCAGCATTGAGTAGTGAATGTACGTGCTCTCGATTCATAGATACATTCTTTACGCATATTTTTTTCTCGCATACCACGTGAAGATGATTATCGTTAACAATAGTCGCACGAGTGAAAAGTATACGCATGAGCTAGCCACACGTGTGAATAGTAGAGTAGGAGCTGGAGCTGGAGCTGACAACAGTCAAATCGAAGCGCTGCAGAAAGTTTTGCACGGATTCATGCGAATCGCCACTCTTGCTTATCGACTGTTAATAGAAGTAACATTCGGTGATCTTACCCCGTATTTCAGGAAAATGTTTACACGGTGAGCGTTATGATTTATTTTAGTGTAATATATTTCATATTCTTTGATTGTGTTTGTTTCCACATGTACAAGAAATATAATAGTTGTTTTCGTTCATACAAAGTCTCCTCCGAGTTATTTTTAGCATGCAAATCATTTATAGTAAAACAATTCACAATCTTGACATACATGCTTTGCAGAATACGCTCGTGGGAATAACCCATCGTGAATAGTTGCAACAAATATTGAATTTAAATCTTCTCTACTTTATTAAGCATTTACTCATGTGCTGCAACGCTTACGAAAATGCCCAATATTCAAATTTCTTACAGCGACTGGTATAATCGTCAAACGGAAAACGGCGAAGCTCTCCCCACTATCATTGTTACATTAGAAGATTATTGCAGCGATTTCCAAAACCATTTAGATAAACTATATTTCGTTCGAATGGTCAGTGAGATACACAGTCGCTTTCTCAGTAGTTACGCCACGCAGATTTTCACACGTTCCACCACAGTTCTCAATCAGAAGGTATGTTTTTTTATCGAAACCTGTCGGTATAATCTACTTATATACAGTGCACATAGCAATATATATTTCTTGAAGCTTGGAAAATTATTATTATTACCTTTGTATTCTACTCAAGTCACTAATTTTACTTTACATCAAACCGCAGACCGTCACATATATCAGGGAGGAAATGGAAAAAACGGAGGAGTTCTTTGAAGGGTTGGGAGCAGATAAAGTCCATGCGAAGCAAGGTAATCTACAAAATCTACAGGATCAATATCATGGACTTTCAAAGTAGGGGTTGTTGACGAGAAAGTTCCACATATACCTTTGATATGTATATTATTGAGAGGCAAGCTTTATCTCGTGCTTGTGTGAACAAGCACTAGAAAAAATGAACTCATACGTTTGATTTATTTATTCATTTTACACTACAGCCGTTATCATTTCTCTAGCTGAACTCTGTTCTTGTTCTGAAGAGTTCATGGCTTTACATTACGTCGACATCATCAAGAATAACCCAGACTTCACTATCAAACATTTGGAACAGCTTCTAACATTCCGCTCCGACATTTCCAGATCGTATGTTGAAATCCTTGTACATGGGCTAGTTATTGAAGCGTCTGCACATAATCATGAGATTCAATGTGTTGTCCATAACACATCTGGTTTAAAATATCGCTCGAACAACCCGAAGATAATTTAGCTTACTTACAAAATGCCACTTACACCTTGATTGACTAAAAACGTAATACTTAATACTATCATTTCAGAGCACGTACAGAAATTGTTAAGAATCTGAGTGAAACGCCCGTGCGTAAACATGGAGAAACCCAAACTGCCATTCCTAACTTCTTCACAAGTATCAGACTTCCACCTCGATAAACCCACCGGCCATAGTGTACAAAATTGTCCATGACAGGTAACATATATACTCGCGTTATTTGTCTACATATGACTTACGTGAGTGGCTGGTTCTGCCAAACTAATATCTACATTTTCTTTTATCATATTTTTAGACTTTTGTATACAATGATGGACGGTGGGTAACCAAGCTGGGTGGGAGCGGGAGCGGATGTACACATTTTGAAAATATTCTTATCACCCCTTGTATCACCAATGAGGTCTCCGTTACTAATATTTTGATAATACATATCCTAACCAATTCTTTTGCTCAGGTTGGTATATCCCACACCAACACATGTCATCATTAAAGTATCGGTTGCCTCGTCCGGTACGATTCTATTGAAGGGAGAAGAATAAATTAGAAGATATCTTTGATAGTCGTATCCCTACCGTTACACCTATACTCCAAAATATGACAACTCAATCAGCTAAACAATATTCATACATGCAGTAAAAACAACGAAAATACTTGGCAGTGTGTCCGTAGATATTACCTGAATGTTACACCGAAAAAGTTCTTTATGTGTCTTAGGAAATCAATTGTGGCTGGCGACAACTTCCCTAAACGGATTTTTGAAACATCTTCCGGTCCCAAAACCATGAAAAGAAGTGCCAAGTTTTGGTTTTGGGTGTCTACACATCCACCCTATGTGACGATCATATAACAAGTCAAATGAGTATACAGCTAGTCACGTGTGCGCATGCAAGATATAAATTCATCTTTACATCCACTGAGGTACATTATAATGCATCGCGCGTTTTGCCTCTTGTATGCATGCTAAGCAAAACATAGCAATAGCAAAAATGATGGGTTTGTACCTGTAATATCTCTTCAAACAATAGCTTGGCCGCTTCATCTCCAACATCTTCGGGCAGTGAACCCTTCTCGGCAGCAACCTCGGTTCCATACAAAGTACCCGTCGTTGTTTCGGCGACTAGGGAGATAGCGTAACCAGGAGACCTTTGTGTAAATATGTACAGATTATTTAGATACTTCCCAGTCGTACAAGGCGGATCGTTGTAAATGAGCAAAACTCGTTATAGAGACGGGAACATGACACAAGCGTCAATGAAATTGTACCATCCCGCATATGCAAGCTATATCACAGGTATGTACTGGCATCGGGCAATGGCGTGTGCTAATATAAAGACGATTACATACTTTCCAGACTCTTTCCCTTTATAGTGATCGCAGTATATGTAGACGTCAGGAATGAACGTATTAAGCAAACCACGGGCCTTGTCCACCACCCGATTCGCAGTCTGAGGTGACATGCGTGTTGAATATACAGTGCCTCGAATGCGTTTTATCATACCAGCGTCATCCCACTGAATGGGAGCTAGAGCCTTAACAACCGGGCACTGGAACACAACCTCACCGCCACCCAACGGTGGTGCCCCACGAGCATTCACCTTCAAAACAACACCGTCTTCTACACCAAACCGTCTAAGTAGAGGGAGAGATACAGTTCTCAATGTATCTACAGATGGATCAATATCATCGTTGGTGATACCTATAAGAGTGAGGTTGAGTTCAGTCTTTGCAAAAGGGGCTAGTGCTATGATGGGCTCCAGAAAGTACCCGATGGACCGTGATGTACCGCAATCGTGCTCGATCTTTCGGCGAATAGATAGGATTCCAGGACGGAAAAGAACACTTGTGCCGGTGTATCCAATCTCAATAAGACTGCCATTAGTCATCTTGTCCATGAGTCGAAGAAAACTCACTTCGTAATCTAGTGAGTATATTGGACGTGATGAACCAATAGTGCGAAGAAGGTTGAGCGTAATGTGAGTACTATTGTCTTTAGGGTTTAGGGTTTATATGGATAGGTGCATAATGGGTATGAGAAGTCCAACGTGCGTGCGCGCATGCGATGGTAACGAGCATGAACTTGAAACAAGCTAAAGGCGAAACAAAACAAAAACAAAAATATGACTGTACAAGCAATGATAGATCAACAAATGATCAGATGACATAGCAGTGAGTCCCATAATGACAACTCTATAGCTTTAGATCACTTGTAAAACCCTCCCGTATATTTAACTCACAGCATTAGAGCACACAATTGTACACAAGATGTATAGCTAATGCACACATGTAATAAACTGATCAAAGAAGCCAATTCCCTCACGTGTGAAACGTAAACAGTCAGACAGATAAATAAACATGAAATTCTTTGGAACCCCAAATAAGCATTAAAGTTACTGTTTCGTACACAACCAGCCTAACTGTGTACATAGGAGGATACTTTTTGTTCTAATAGCAGCTAATGCAAAAGTCAAGAATAGTACCAAGAATACGAAGCAGATAACCGTCAAGGCTCTATGTATGTTCATGCACATAGCAGAACCAACTCTTTGCACAAGAGATGTGCAATCAAGCTTGCACAGTAAACCATAAAACCTCACTCACCAGAAAGTCCAGGACTATCTTCCTCAGCGCGAATCTTGGTGATCTTGACTGGCTTTCCACTGAGAATGGAAAGTACAAGTCTCTGACGGAAACATTGCGCCCCTTCAAGCTTCACTAACGAGGCCATCTCGTAGAATTAAACTTTGATCGCAGTATAGTACTAAACTATGACAACGCCCACTTCTTATGTTGTGTGGTAAATCGACAAAACTCACGTGTATGCAATTCGCGGGTGCTTGTATGTGAGTGTAAAGCTATACACGTGAGCAGATTAATATATGTATGATGGTTTATATATGCTTACAGTTGAGCGAGTACAGGTGTCACCGAATAGGTCTGTCACACGTGTTGTTTGATAAATTATAATTCGATATAAATCGTAGCGTTAATTTTCATTCCACTCCCACATGTAGTAGTATTCTAAATTTATAGTCTAACGAACAGTCTAACGAAGGTATAACGTTGTTTCCGACGTGACATACACAGAGGGCTATAACTTAAGTATGCGAGCGACAACGGTCTTCAATCTTATTAATGATTGTATACGGTCATCTCTCGTCACATACAATTTATGTCCATTCCGCCTACTAGAAGTGGACGTTCCTCTCCTCACTAGGTCAAATTAAGAGTACGAAGAGTTTTGTAGTGTTAAATCAGAGTTGTCTTTTTGTTACAAGTTTCGTTGACATAGTACTAAATACGGTGATCGGCAACCGATAAGACAGACACAGAGCCCATCATATTCAAAAACACAAACTTCACTTGAAAATGAGGTTAGAAGTGGAGCCTAATAGCAGATACAATAAAGAGTGGGAGGTATCGGTTCTGTGTTACTTTTGCTACACGCAGAATTTATATGGGATTGCAAGTACAACAAAAGATAAAGAGCGTAAGACGCTCTACCAAGCATTTAACTGAATTTACGACCTTCATAACTATCTACACTAGCAAAGTTATAAGCGAGGCATTTGCAAGATGTTTGCTAAAACATAAATGATATTTTGTCTTGATTGGTTGTTTGAGCGGGCTGTCGTTTGACGAATACTTGACAGATTTGATTGCAGATAGGGCAAACCACGACTCACTGAACGGTTTTATGCTTTACAGTATTGAATTGTTGTTCTTTTTCCCAAATGTAGGTATGGATGCGAATGTTTTGTTCGTCAAAGCATAGACAAATGTGCTGAATTGTGTGATGAACAAACAGTGGCTATTAAATGTCATGGAAAGTAGTTGAATGAATTATCCAAGTATACCACCTAAAAAGTGCATATGGAACACCTGCTAAAAGGGGATTTCGTAGATTCGTATATTGTAACGTATACGTTAATATCTACATGGAGACTTTCAAAAATGAGACTTGATTATATAATTGAAAAAATGGGTATATATAATTCATCGCCAAACACTATGAATTGCATACACAAACTTCCAACCGACGCTAATTAAGCATGAACAAAATCTCTGCGGCCCTCGACGTATTGATCGGAGGAATATATTAAAATAACACCTAATAAAGAAACTTAAAACTACAATTCATATCTGTTTCTTATATTAAATATATTATTTTGTGTCATCTGTATACAAGGTTGTTGGTAGTTCAATATATACAATTATTCGTTCTGCCTAAAGTCGTCAATGCACACATTATTTTACAGCGACCTTGAACGTTCTAGCAAGTCGATAGACCTAACACCTGAACATTTTAGTTATTAGGCAGGACACGAAAGATGGTGCATGACAAGTGTTTATCGGATTAGAAATTTATCTTTCTCAATAAAACGTAGCTTTCATGATAAGTGCGTGAAATTGGCATTGACTATAACATATCAACAATGATATTTTGTTCTTAAAATAAAGAAAGAGGAATGGATTGTACTGACTACCTAGGTTATACTTCATACATGGTACTTGAAATAAGAATTCATGACAGAAACGTGGCCAGCGTGTTTGTGTGTTTGTGCATGTGTTTGTTTGTTTGTTTGTTTGTGTGTGTGTGTGTGTGTGTATGTGTGTATGTGTGTATGTGTGTGTGTATGTGTGTATGTGTATATTTGTATGTGTATGTGTATGTGTATGTGTATATGTGTATGTGTATGAGTGTTGTATGTGTGTGTATGTATGTGTGTGTGTTTGTTTGTGGTTCACCTCGCGGGACACATGGTACCGGACGGTATCCTGCGTCGGTGGGACCAAAACGAAACCTTGAAAAAGGAATTAAAAACATACAATAAAATATGTTTAGTGGCATTTCCTATATTTAATAATCGTTCTGAACTATTTTCATCAAGAGTTATAATTCATTAGTAGACTAAAATAGACTCCCGAAGTAGTACTACGACGTCACTACTCTCAGCACAACGGTCCCCTTTTCCCACTCAGAGGGCAAGCAACTCTATATGTGGAAGAGATGGATGGGACGGTACAGGACGGACGAGGATGTAATAGGAGGTTTTTATTGATAGATATATATATATATATATATATTGGATTATTTTGTGTGTGTGTGTGTGTATGTGCGTTTATTATTATTTTTTATTCTTGTTTTTAAATATATATTTGTTGGATTGGCCCATAGCTCGGTTGGCAGTGGTAGTAGTGACGGAGTGAGTGGGAATTAGGCGTGCGAGGCTGTGTGTGTTGTGAGGCTGTGTGTGTTGTGGTATATTTTTTTTATCATTTTTTTTATTATTATACTGTTTTGGTGGGCAGGCGGGTGGGCGGGTAGGCGGGCGGGCGGGGTTAAGCGGGGCTATGGATTGCAATCTCCTCTCACTGTAAACCCTAATCCACTGGCAGACACACAAAGGACACACACACGCACACGCACACACACACACACAACACACACACACACACACACACACACATATAGTACTATCAAACGGACTGACTTTACCCTCCACCCAGTATCTTGTATACTCACATACATTCGCAAACACACACATACACACACACAAACACACACACAAACACACACACCCTTACAGCCGTACACACGTACACACTCCCTCCCTCCCTCACTCACTCAACCTGCAAACTATCAACTGAAATTGAGTACTTGTCTTGGTCAATGCGAAAACACCCATCCCCGTGAGCTTAGTGTGATGTCGTCTTAAGGGGTACATGAAGATCTTCGAATTGTATGGATTATAATGAGTGAGAGCTGCCATTGGCTCGCTCTGCTAAGGGTGACAGGCAAAACCAAGAAGCAAGAAATATAAACGAAGCGGTTATAACTGTTTTACATATCACATTTACGCATCCTTCTTCAGACTTCGCTCCCTCTAGAGGGTGCACTCTCTAGACATCTATACCATGTCGCAAACTAAACGTCGTGAGTACGAGTTCGGCGAACAAAATATGTCGGAGAGTAACTCGTTCCCAGACCTGCTATTGTACAAGCAAAGGGACGACTATACCAGGCATAATGGCTTGGAAAGTTTTAGTGGGTCTTCTCATACGCAGCAGAACACACTGTTTACAGACGAAAATGTTGAGTACAGTTGTGGGTCGAACTATTTTCCCACAGGCAACACTAATAATTTTAATACTTTCACTGGGGATTTCGACCATCGCGGTGACGGTGGATATGGAGGGGTATTAGGCAACGATAATTGTCTGTCGGACACGAAATTTGATAGAGAATTTCAATACTTGTTAGAAGCAAGTACAAGGTACTATGATGGTAGCACAGGGGAAAACTATGCTTCTGTTGGGGAGAGTAGTGAAAAACGTAATGTAGGAAGTAACAGCGATTTTAGGTTGGGAGGATTTGATGCACACAGTACAACTAGTTCACTCATCGGGATGAACATAGAAGATCCACCTGACCATGTCTTCATGGGGTATGAGAAATTAACCTTCACGCTCGATGCGCCGAATTCGATCGCGCAGAAGGTGACTGACGGTGCGCTGAGTTATATGAACGTTGGGGTGATGTATAACATTTCCGGTATCTGCAACGAGGAAAACTACAACAACGACGCACCCGTGAGGACCTTGATATCCCTGCTTATATACGGAAAAGGGAATCATGCAAATAATGATCAGCGTTGGGAGGCATGGAAGAACGCACAAGTGCAGGCACAATCTCAAGCACATGTCCAAAATGTAACCAACGCAAACGGTGGTACTAGTGCACCTGTACGTCCTCAGTTGAGACCCTTAGAAGCTAATTTGGAACTTGCCAAGGGACTGTCGAACGTCCGCGAGCCGATTTTGAATGGAATCGAGTTTACCTGGATCCCAAACAAAGGGTTTACAATCCCAATCAGAGTATTTTGTCTATCAACTGATTTTGTGACACAGAAAGGCGTGACGGGTATGCCTCTCAAGTTGCAGGTATTGATTTGTTGCAGTCTCTTTTGTTTGTCATTGTGAAGTTTTGTGTATTTGTCAATGTATGAAAGTGCCGTTAAGAATTGAGCCAGTATCGTGTTCTCTGTCTCAGATTTTTGTTACATTTATCTCTACTGCATCGTCGCTTAAGGGTGACTATATCCGCGTACTGATATAGATGATGATGATGGTAATTGTATGCGTTGAATACATTAGTGGGACAGAAACGAAGATACTGGAATGCATGTGTATATTGGAATGCATAGTCTTCTTCTGTTCATAAAAATGTTCCTCGGATGTGTCAACTACAAAATAAGTGCGGAGAGTTAAAATTCGCTATTTTGTGTAGTAATTATACTTCTTTAACAACCGTTTATCTTCGCATTATGGCTGAAACCTGACATTATGTAGGTGGACGTGCTCGGAAACGGCCAGAGTAACATGTCCCTCTTCCGGTCACAATGTCTCATAAAGGTGTTCCGATCAAAGGGGGCGGAAAGGAAACACAAAGAGGAGAGTAAGAACACGGAAAAACGACTTTTGAAATACATAAAGAGAAGTGGACCGGCATTTTCAGTGTTGACACCAAGCCCCTTCTTTCCCGAATCAAAGACTACTGTCTTTACTTCCGTGTCTCCTTTGGGCCCGTCACCTCTGAGTGCCACTGAGAAGAAGATACCGGATCAGTGCAATGTGATGAACATCTCTGGGGAAGTTAATGACATCATGTCTAAGATCCAGTTTGACGTTGAAAGGTATGAGGTTGTATGCGTTCTGGATTGTGGCGGCCACTAAATCATTGATCGTTTTGTTCTTGTGTGTTTGCTAGGAGAGAACCCCGGAGTCCACATAATACAGCGCTTTGTATGCGTTATGCCCTCCTAGTAGTTGTCACAACAGTCATAAACTGTCTTCTACTGTACTTCTACTATGAATTGTTATATACGTGGCAGTGCCAGTGGGGTAGATTTTTATGTATTGTCTGATGAAGCGGTATTTATAGCAGCATACAATATAGAGAATATATTTCTTCACTAGTACTTGAGCAAAATCGTACGATACCATACGGAACGTACCATTTATGTTGTATTTCTGTTCTTTGTAAACATTAGCTCGGTTTCTGTTCGTGACAAGAGGCGGCTAGCTTCACGTACTCCTGATACTGCAGACGATGTTGACGAGATGAGAAGTAATGTTTCCCAATCCTCTGGCCGCCAATTTTCACCTCCGACTGAAGAATCCTCTCCTCTTCTTAAAAAGAAAACCTCGACAAGAGAACAATGTAAGCAATATGAAAAATCCGAGATATCCTTGTTGGTGTGCGGTCCTCCTTAGAATTCACAACGTATTTTGGGTTGGTTTGATTTTATGCTCTATTATTACAATATTTTTATGGTTGCCTCTGCGGCAGCTTGCTTTTATTGCTGCCTCAAATCTGTTATTTGTCATTCGACTGCATAGTAGTAGACAAGTATGATTATCAGTCAATTGCGGGTTTATTAGCTATCCCAGGCGCGTTAAATTTTCTCCTCTTTGTTGTAATCACATTCCAGACGTTACTATCTATGTCAAGGAAGAGGACGAACTGGCGTATCATGCCGTTTACATGTACAATAAAAGCATAGAAGAATTCAAGAAGAAGGTACTGTGCATGTTGATCAGAATTCAGATCTGTGGATCTATACAGACAACTTTGTATGAATATCTGTGTTGTGGAATTGTACGAGCTTGACTGTATGAGTCTTTCGTTCTTTCCGTATGTTCTACTAACATTTAAGTTTCTATCGATTACCTAGATTGCCTTGCGTTATGGAAGAGACGCGGAAAACTTCCGTAAAGTTTACAAAAGAACAAAGAAGGGCATATTAGGTATGTTAACATGTCATGAGCATTTGAAAACGAAATCTGTTTGTCTCTTATGCATTCTTGGTAAATTAAGTTTAAGCTTGATACCTAGCTATGCTGTAACTCAAAGATGACTATCATATAATTGTTGTGACGAATATTGACTCCTGCACATCCCAAATTACGCATACAGTGAACGTTGACTCGGAAATGATATCGCGGATGGAGGATGAAACAGACTTTATTTTAACGTTGAAATCAGACCCTGACCCGAACGTGGAAACATTCTACTGTATTCTCACACCAAATTTTCTTGCTCAAACTTTAATGCGCTCATCTGCGGCACAATCAACATCGTCTTTCAATTTCAGTGATATTGTCGTGAACAAAACATAGTAGGAGTGCGTAAAAGGAAAGATGAACAGCTTATTCCTCTACCATGTATGAAATGTATATGGCGAATTGTTGACCAAACAGGTGAATCATACGCCATGTACAACGCGCCATGTATTTCGAATTCGCCTGTGTTCTGTATGTATAGCAAACACGAATACTACCCCGCCGAATGTGCAAATACGTTGGTAAAAAAAAAACATAAAGAATCAAATATATAAATGATAGTTTACAGTCGTGGCCACAACAGTCATATTAAACCATTTCTTTTATGAAATTGGTATCAACCAGTATAGCTTGGGATTGTATACAAGAAAAACTCCTGAATCGAAAGGAATACTTATCTTGCCCTTTCTACCACAACACCTGCGAGAACGGGATCGATTTTTTGGTGTGTTGGTATACGATATCATCGTATGTATCGTACGAGTTGCTAATTTAAACGCAGACTATTTAAACGTTGAATTCTCTACAGAGGCCACACATACCTAGTGTAAATAGCCGAGCCAAAGGTTTGCATACTAAATTCGGATACAGCCAAAGACATACTCCTAACTTGAAGTATGGCATGGTTCGTTTGTTAAGAGATTCATTTTAGCAGCAGTGTAGAGGCCGGTTCTATAGACTTAAGTTTACAAAGCTCTCATTTACAGTCGATAAGACTATTGACATTATTGACATGTATAGTCGTGGGTAGCCTATACGAAATTTCTTGTGGAGTCGAAAGTCGTAATTTGCGCTGGTTTCACGGTTTGGAATCACACAACACTAGCGTTGAAGTTGTATGTGGTACAATTCATAGCATAAGATAGCTCCTTTGCCGTCCTGGTCTATGATGGAGCATGACTAGCAAATCTTCATCAGGTTTCTAATCTTGTGAACCGTGTAACTTTTGTTACACTCAAAATGTGATTCGGTGATACTCGAAACGACAATTAGTCTAACAATTTCCAACAAAAACTGGGGTTTATCCTCTGATTCATCAATAGTTTGAATATTCGGATGCAGAAACTGTTGGTACTAGAATCCCGCCTGGCCGCCAGGATGCTTTAAGATTCGTGGAACTAATCAACGATTGACTTTTGTTGGACATTTTCTTGAAACGTTGCTTTAATGCAAATGATGTAAGGCAGGGTGAATTTTGAATGTGACCAACGCGCAATTCAACCATGCTTTTCCATTACAGTGATTGATAATCATACTTCCAATATTTGTGAATTCATACTTCACATCAAAGACATCCCAAAGAAGCTAGTCGGTCTACATGTTTCGGGATGCCATGGTCTTGCTTGGTGAACAATTGACAATTTTTTGACATCATGCGTGAAATTAGTGAGGGCTAGCATTGTCATGAAAACCATTTCTTTGCAGATAACTCTTGGAAACGTACTTCACCCGAGATGGCCTTCAGCACAATTTCTGTCTCCTCTGGGTCGCATTGGAGTACGGAGCATATTGCGCGAGCGAGATGCTGTCAGAGTAAGAATACATAAAGTCAAAGGATGATGCATATTAAAACAATATACGATTTGGATTTCGATGCTCGGAAACTTGCGTAGAAAGAAGCTCGCTGCTATATACACATTCCAAAACAGACAAAGTGAGCATATACAGTGATTGTCAAAATATATGGTCAATAACATTTACGGATTTTGAAATATGAAACTACCTCTTTACCGGAAGTGGCACTGAAATACTTTAGGACAATGTGTTTTAAGTACTCAATGTTGAGGTTCTCCCGCTTGTCTTGGCGTTCAGCTTTCTTTATCTTCTTGTCTAAAATCTAAAAAAATCAATCATGTTATAATTCACGCAATCGTCTTCGAGGGAACCATACAAAAACACGTTCACAGCAGCATTGTGCAATATTTGAAGTCTCTAACAGCATTAAGCAGAACAGTACCACTCGAAGCATAAGTAAACATATGGGGCAACAATTAACACCTCGTTTAGACGCCTAAGTTCTTCCACATTCTCCTCCTGTACTCGTAAAGCCTCTTTGAGTTCAGACTTCTCCTTTGACATTGCGCGCAATTGGCTATCTCTAGCAATACCCCACTGTCGATGAACCAGTAGCGACGAATCCATGGTGCCTTCTACTTTGGATTCGACGCTGGTGCCACTATCGTTTCGTGGATGTTGGTATTCGGTTATACTACGGCGAGGATTCCAGTTCCTCTCTGTATAGTTAAACATCCCGACACCAAAACCAGGCAGTGCACACTCATGAATGATAAAATATTGTGCAATTTTGCAAATATATAATAGTAATCCCAACATAAGATTGTGAAGGTCTTGACATATTAGAGCAACATACCTCCAGAAGATTGTCTAGAATAAGATACTCTTTGTGATGCTGCTCTGGCCTCACCTAACTCACGTTCCTTATCCTCGATGATCGTCAATGTTCTCTGCTGATAGTCCAACATTTGTTGTTTGTAAGCTTCTCTGTCCTTCGCGCGCGCAGCTTCCAATTTTGCCTTCTCCATTATCAATTGTTCCAATTTTCCCTGAAGGTCCGCTTGGTGAGACAAAGCAGATCCTAGATCTTCCTTTGCTTGTTTTATCTGTGGGAAGTGAGAGAAATACATTTCTTTGTAAATACAAATAGGCATGGCGATTAAATGTTCTTCACTTTCGAGCATTGGTGTTAGTGTGCAAGATTTGCAACTAAACAATTATTCGACAATCATTCATATTAGCAAAGGACGCCATACATGAATATCAACATGCAATCACTCACACAAATCACTCACACAAATACACACCTGTTCTTGCATAATAGTACTGGCAAGCTCCTTGAGCTGGTCGAGCTCGCTTTCCTGCAAGTCGGATATATCCAATTGAGTTACTCTCTTTCCCCTCGACATTGCTGGTGATACGGGCGGTGTAGATTCTATCACCACATGTTCTTGTTCTTCTATGCCCGTCCGGCTTCTTTGTTCCACACCCACATTCATATCACAAACCGTAGCCTCACTAACATTAACGTTCACGATTTCCTTTGGTGTGCTTATCGCCTCTGTATTTATATTCACATCATCGGCGTTGTTATATCCAATTCCATTACATTCTTGATCATCCGTATTTATCACGTCCTCATCTTCACTCACACTGTCGTCTTTGTGGAGTCGAACGTTTGCTAATATTGCTTGAAGTTCTTCAATACGGTCGTTTGCTTCGTTGAGTTGGACTTGCAGAACCTGCGATTCTTGTTCTGCTTGTAGGCGACGTTGTTGATAGTCGTCAAATAGTACGCTCATTTCTGATACCTGTAATAGTCATTTGTAACATTGACATATAAACTAGGTTTTTATATGTGCCTCATCGTTCATTTGTATAGTTGTATCTCTTGAAAGTGTGTCTGTGAAGTAGCTATTCCTAGACTTATATAAGTACCAATAAATGAGTGCATGTTTGTTGTTATTCACTCACCACATGTGAAGTAATTTACGGTCATTATCTTCTGCCGTTGGTAAACTTGGAACATAACAAACAACAATGCGAATACACCGCATGAACTAACAAGACCTATGGATACAATGCGTTCATGTAAAAAGTCCACATAAATAAGATTGAAGGCTATCTCATACCTGTGCAACGAGGCTAGCCTTTTCAGTCTCCACGGACTGGAACTGCATGTCATGCGAGTTCCTTATCTTACTGAGTTCATCTGCCGCTTTGTCTGCTCTCGAACGTTCTGCTGCGGCTGTTGCAGTCAAACTGAAGTTTTTCTCTTCCCACATTTGCCTTGTTTCTTTTTCCTATTTTAAGGAATTTTGTTTGAGAATTTACACGTTCTGCAATGCTCACGGATGCGTTTCAATTACGATGCGGACGAAGCATGAATGAATGATTGTGAACGGCAAGACTGGTCAAGCATACGATGGAGACACATTTACAGAGTTTTGTTGAAGAAAATAAGAAACCGGCCATACATGAATAGGGTACAGTTGTATATGCAAACAGCCACTACACACACATATCACATACAATATCCTGTCGTTTGTCCTGAAATGCAACAAGAGATTGTTCGAGCGCCACTTTCTGTTTTGTGGCCTCTCTCAGTTGCGATCTTGTATCCGTGAGCTCTGTTGTTAGTTGATTAATCTAAGGAGCAATTTATAAAGTTTTAGAACAATAAATTGTGAGTATACAGATAGCGACATACGCCACGTCAAATTCGAACCTCTTGAGGTGAAACAACGACAACTATGTATGAACTATTGGTTCAAATCACACGGTCGTGGAAGAAACAGACACAAAACGTGCTATATCATTGTAAAAAAATACTGCTGTTAACATGAACTAGTGAGAAGAATAAACCTTCGGATTCTGTGTGAAACGAATACGAAAACTTGAAGATTCTTACAGCACATCTGTCCAAATGTATGAATGCATACGAGCAAATAGGATGAAATCGACAGTAGTTGTTACATACTTGTTCGAAAAACCTGGAACCTCGAGCTGTTAATTGCTCCACCGCTGACTTTTCCGACTTCTCAGATTCCATTGCTTTGCTCTGTACATATTATAGGAGAATGGGGTGGGTGAATGTGCATCACCTTTGTTTAATAAATGCAAGCTCATCGTTTAGAAGGTTGTATATACTACTGACAATGAGCTCATTGATGAAAGTGTACGTGCACACGACATCTTTGCTCATACGACAGCGTAGAAGTTCGTGTATAAGCAAAAAATAAGAAAATGTACGAAAGTAAGACTCGGCTTCTTAGTCACATATTATTGTATATATACCTTGAAAGTAGACAGTTGCACGATCAGCATATCCCTCTCCGTCATCAAAGAACTTATTCTTTTATCTCGTTCAGATACATCCATTTGGCGATTGGCAATCGCTTCAGAAAGTTGCTTTCCTAAACCAGCTTGTCGTTCATCCGCTCGAGACTCAAGTGACTACAAAATATACGACAGAGGAATATGACATAAATGTAAGTACGTACTATCAACTTCGAAGAGTCCTTGTTAGTTTTGCTCCCAGTCTGTGTAAAATAGACATCGAATGGTACAATGAGCACAAAGATATGTGTACATCATGTGTATATACCTATTTAACGTTTGAAGTGCTTCAAGTTTGAACATACTAACGGCGAGTTATACTTCATCACATTGAACGGGTCTGGCACAAGCATGTGTAAATCAAATGCATCATCGCAACACACTTGTGCAACCAGTCAGATAGAGTAATGAACATCTATATAAACACAATATCATTCCATTCCAGAGATACCACAAAAAACATACTAGCTAAGGCAAAGACGCACTGAAAACCATTCACGCTCATACACCCACATACCCACAGAGGCAAACAAGAAAAGTAATTTCATTCATAATCATCGCCAACAGTATATTTATTAAACCTTTGGCATTCATGTGTAAAACTTCATATAAATAGTTTGTGCACCCATGTATGAAACCTTTCCGAAACAAAATCACCTTTAATGCTTGTCGACTTTTCTCAAGTAGTTTTCGCTTGTCATCTTGAAAATCTCTTTGCATAGCTGGCAAGTAGAAATGAGTGGTAAAGAGATTAGTTTATCAACTCTGACAATATCAAACACCTGGTATAGACCAAAGTACAGTAGGGACTACCTAGACATGCAAATGTATTTGACTCTCACTTCAAGAATACATATACGGCACATTTGCAAACAATATAGATGTAAAAACCTTAGGCGATACTCTCTTATACATAAAAAAATACTCGGCCACAAGGCGATATCCGGTTTGAACTACTCGCACGAACGAGCAGATAGCTTCATATTTCAGCCGAAGAATAAACATACACTTGTACACGGGCTCAATGTGGAGACAAACTTGCGCATACCAGACTTTTCCTTCGCAATGACGGACAACGAGAACGCCACAGTCGCGAGCTGTTCTTCGAGCTTTGCAATCTTCGCACGGGCAATATTTAATTCTTTCGTGACAGATGCGGCAGATCCAGCCGAACTACTACTCTGTTTCCTCTCTGTCTGTAAACTCTCCTTCAAGTTTTCGACTTCCCCATCTACATTGTCTTTTCCTTCTCTTTTTTTTATCTTATTATTCGATTCAGCTATTTCATCTTTTGAGCTTTCATCAATACCAATTAAACCCGTAATCACGACTTCTACGTCCTTACTTTCCGTGGCTGCATCGTGTTTCGCAGAAGAAGAACTCTCACTTGTCATCCCTTTAACATTATCTACATCAATATGCACAAGATCACCCTCGTCTACAGCTAAATTTCCTTTAACAGTTGACAAGGTAGCCAATTGTACAGGTGGCGAATCATCACTAACGGCAATCGCACCGACGATGGCATCCAACTCATGTGTGTTACTGTTCGTATCTCCCGAAAGTACATTCTTATGCTGCACAGTTGTATCAGCCTCTGTATCACACTCCACTGCCTCGAGATTCAATTGATCAACTTTAAGTATGCCTGAATCTCCACGAGATTCTGTCTCTCCTTCTTTCACCTCATCTTGCCGTGTTAAGGCATCGAAACTAAGCTGCAAAGCTTGATGCTCTGCATGCAACGACTTGTACGCACCTACCACGTCACTTAACCGTTGCCGGTACCTCAAAAACTGTGACTGAGATATCTTCAGTTCATGAATCAACTGTTCTCTCGGAATTGTACTCAAATCAAGTTGTTTTGCCACCTTGTTCCCTTCTCCCACACTACCTCCGCCACCCACACCATCGTTTTTATTTCTGCGAGGGGATGTTCTCCGTGAGGGTGACCGTGGAGAAGAAGGGGATGCGCGTGCAGGGGTCGGTGTTCGTAGTTGCTGCTTCGAAGCGTCCGTGTGTGCTAGCCGGGGCGAACCTTGGGCACTATTGCTGGGATTATCATTATTCGCATTCGTGCTGGACCGTAAATAAGTGTCCGCCTCCGATAGGAGTTTTTTCGGGTCCCACTTCTTTATATTTGAGAACATAGTTTGCACCTGCTTCGGTGTATCTCCAAGCTAACGGCGTAGGAAGTGAGTCTCCCCTTGCTCACATACCAGCCCACTACAGTTCAATTATAAAGTCGAACAGTAACAGGCTCTGCTTCCATGTTCTTTATGAGAATGCCATCCCACAAGGGAAAGAGAGTGACTACACAGGCTGTTGTACTATAAAATATCCCTGTCAATAGAAGTATGTTATGTTGTCTAACGCATACACTGCTTCTGGTCGGCCCATTTACTCACTGCACAACGAAACGGAGACTACCAAATTCGCTTCAATTGCAACGTTCGTGTGTCTGTTAAAAAAAAATTGATGACCAAATGATTTAAGGGGACAAGCAACTCTCACTATTAATTAGCAAAACAACACACATTCATCACACTTGGTGGGAAACAACACTACAGACTTACACTTTTTCATGTTAAGAACACCTTAAAAGACTCACTTGCGTAGCGTGAAACACTCGAACGTCTTCACTTTCATGTTATAAACACGTTGAACACTATTAAAACATTAAAGTGGACAAGAACTCACTGAAACTAGAAATTTAACCCTGATCTCCAATTGACAATGAAACCGGGAGGGAGCATCAGCGGTTAACGTAAACCTAGTTAACGTAAACCTACTTGACGTATTGATACTCCATATCCCATCCATTCGACAACAATCAAAACGTGAAAAATAACATCAACTTTTCAATAAAGATACGATTTGAAAATCAACACTAGCTCACTTCAATAGTTAAACCTACTTGACGTATTCTTCCTTTGTAACTCAATCAATTCGACAACGACCAAAACGTGAAAAATAACATCAACTTTTCAATGAAGATAAAATTTGAAAATCAACACTAGTTCACTTCAATGTAAGTCACTTTTTTGTCCATTTTTTGTTAGTAGAAGAGTTTAGGTCCCGAGTTCATGGATTTGTTGCGGTAAAGTTTGGTGTTGTAAGTCTATAGAATGCTTTTTTAATCTTTGCTTTTGACGGCAACGAAGATGGATTCATTGTTAAGATTCTCTGTCAGCACGTACTATTGCTGGGTTCCCTTTATACATCTTGGTGTTTTTGCCGTTTACTGAAAAAGCATATTCAGAAAAATCTTGGTACATTACTTCTTGCTGCTTGGTATAAACGATGCACATCTATAATAACCACAACAGGTCTCAAGACATACCTAATAATTGCCATTTAACATGAAGGAATATTCCTTCTTTTGTGCAGATATTATTGATGTACAAAAACTACTTAACGATATCTAAACTAAAAAGTCAGATTAAGACAGAACAGCACAATTTAATGTTAGTAACAGTTCTTGGACTGGACAGACCTATTTGGGTTGAATGATGAAACAACCAAAACAAATCAAAATCCACTGCGTTATAAACTACAAGTTATACTTTACAATATTGACCGGAAGATGAATACATACATGCGTATATATACAATGCTGTACTTCAAGGGTACTAACGCTCGATACCAAATAAATAAGCCCATCTGATCGCTTCAGAACATGACAAATTTCTTCGATCAAAACAACCCCGAACAAGGGTTCCGTGATGAGGAGCGACACTTTCATCTACTGGACAGCAGCAAGGGCGATTATTCCCTCTTTCTTATACGTGAAGTACCGGTAGTTAACGCACTAATATACATGGACAATTCCATAGATAAACCTATGAAAATGAACAATATCAAGAAAAACCCCACCACAATGAAACAATGGTTAGTTCGGCAACCGAGTTTACGTTTTAAAAAAATCAATTCAAAGCCAATGCTACATTCACCGTGCACAGAAAAGCGAGTACCTACATTCCTGCGAGCAATTATACAACTACCCGACGGTGCTTCAGTCAACTAAAAGTCGTTGAACTACATATCCACTATGACAACGGTACCTCCAACTAGCCATTCTTGCACTCGTGCATATGGATTCCTTAGAATCACAGCTTTCACACAACAGAATGAACTATACCGTCGTTTTCCTATATGCTATCATTACATGTGCAAAAAAAAGGCAACAATCACTTACGTCCACCAGAAGACATAGCTTAACAAATTCCCAGCGATTCCATCGGTTAGCGCTGCAGTAGGTGTTCTAAAAAACTGGGACAACGATCCTCCAGTGATTCCAAATAAGGCGAGTGAAACAAGAATACAAACAATAATGTAAAACGCGAAGCCTGTAAGATTGGTCAACCCAAGAATTCCAGCTGAAGCGCCCGTCAGTGCCGCCGTTACAATCCGACTGTGACAAACGTGACATCGTGGGAAATGAGGGATACAGCACTAAAAGTACACTCCTCTTGATGTTCTTAAACACATACGTGTATACTAAGTAAATTCAAATTACATTTGTTACTCACAATTAAGTAATACTAGACTAGCATGATTAAAATCACACGAAAGGCGAAAATACGACTATGAAGCTCTTACTAGAGAAAACGGTATCAAATATGCACCACAAATACAATTGCGCGGGCAAGTATAATATACTGTCAAACGAAAATCAAAGTAGAGATAAGAAGAAGACTGTGACACAGTTGTGGAGAACACGCAACGTGTGACAAATTTTATACAGACAGGTGCAGAGAACAAACCACATTTGTAAGCAACGCAGGAATTTTACATTGCACGACAAGCATGATATGGTAGATCACAGCGTACACAGATTCGTGAAAACAACATGTACAACAGAGTGAACTACACTACCACACACATTTTCTGTACAGCTTTAGTATTGTGCATCAGAGAAACAGCATTAACGAATTCTCGTCCATGGTCCTCTACGGGCTGTGGTTGCTGCATGGCGAGATCGTATTTGGAATGTGGTTTCAGTGTTCTTTGAGGTTCAAGAAATTACCAATAATAGAGCGACAGAGAGAAAGAGAGAGAGAGAGTGTGTGTGTGTGTGTGTGTGTATGTGTATGTGTGTGTGTATGTGTGTGTGTATGTGTGCGTGTACGTGTATGTGTGTATATGTGTGTGTTTATCTGTGAGTGTATGGTGTATGTAGAGAGTATGTATGTTTGTGTAACTGGGATGAGGTGTGTCTGGAGAAAATTGTGATGTGCTGACGTTGGGTAGTCACCGAGTGGTCGAGCGACTCACATTTTATATAATGCAACTAGAAATTAATTCATAGTAAACTAATTATTGATTCTAAATTAATCCATTAGACTTTATAATTAGAAAAGCAATAAATTGAAATTGAACGGGTACTGGTTGGGTTTAATTGGTCCATATAATATTTATAATTGGAAAGTATTTTTACCACTAGGACGGACAACCTAATAAGGTATTGGCATATACAATGATCCCAACTTGACAACCACACGATAATTTTAACGCGCGTGAGCCGAGGCCCTGCTAACAACCCGACCCCGCCCCGCGAAACACATCGTTAAAAAAAACCAACTATATAATATAAAATATGTTTAATACCTAATAAAAAATAAAAAACAGCTGTATTGGTTGAAAACCCTCACACACACTTGATCATGGTCTAATAATAAACAACATTTGAAAAAGTATTAAATAACAAATACTTGGATTTGCAATAACAACCAACACTCAATGTTTGAGAAGAATGCCAATACGAAAAGAAAGAAGAAAAAAACAAGCAAAAAAAAATTAACAGCAATAAAAGACGTTTTGATTTAGAGATTGAGTGAGCGACCACCCCCAACCGCGCCTGTGTCGTACATAAAGTGTACGTGTGTTGGCACTATCAGTAAATTCGTACCTATCGCTCGCACTTCTATTACTACACTTCTATACTTCTATACATATAACATGAATACATGACATAAATATATACATATATATATATATATATATACAAACAAACAAACAAACAAACAAACAAACAAACAAACAAACAATCTTCCCTGTGAACAAACGTCACATCTGTTTGTCCATACGCGTACCCGCTATCTAAATCAACATGCGTAGAAGGAAAAAGGAAGAGAAGAAGGTCTCTAAGAGACCAGCCAATGTGGCCTTCAAGCAACAGAAATTGCGAGCCTGGCAGCCTATCCTCACACCAAAGTCTGTCCTGCCAGTGTTTTTCTTGGTGGGATTATGCTTTATCCCGCTGGGTGTTGTATTTTACCTCACCGCGAACTCAGTATGTTTTGTGATGACTGCTCACGATTGTTACACCTAGGCCTCAGAGTACCACGCTTAGCGTTAATGAAAGTTTTTAGCCTTCGAACTTTGTAGCAATTTTGAGTTAAATCTCACCTAGTGCATTACGCTTGGTGATCCTCTTCAGGTCATCCAGTACGAAGTAGATTACACAAACTGTCTTTCTACTAACGCATCCTTTTCTGGGCAAACTTGCGCCGAGATTGTCTTGGACAACCAGACAGCCGCTGCGGCGGCGTACTGTCATTGCAAAGAGACTGTGACGATTAACGAGGACATAGATGACCAGGTACGTGCAAACGAATTAGTGACAGAAACAGCATACGTTATCGTGATGACAAGTAGGTTGCCCCTTCTGTGTCCTCTCGTGCTTTACTTGCATGATTATCGCGTTTCTTGGATGTGAGACTACCTTGTTGATTGCTGTGCAATAGAAGTTTATCTGTTACGAAACTCTGTATCAAGTACTCATATCGTATACGTATTTGCATACACTTTGTTTAGGTGTATATTTACTACGCAATGGACAATTATTATCAAAATCATAGACGGTACGTAAAGTCCCGTGATGACAACCAGCTTCATGGCGGTTCCGGCGTACAATCGAGTTGTGATCCGCTAGATGTACTTAACGGCTCCAATATAGCCCCTTGTGGCTACATTGCCAACAGTTTCTTCAATGGTGTGTATTGTTCAACCTTTCATTGTCAGCACGTTACGGTCCGACAATGTGAGCGAATGAGCATGATTGTGCAGCAGCCCATGATAGTACCGTCCGTTAAGATAGAATCAGCCAATAGTCTGGAATGGACCTGTATTTTCTGAAACTCGTGCATCTTTTATTCTTGACTATCATTTACAGACACGATCTACCTGCTGGATTCTACGGATACCCAAATTCCTTTGAGCGCAAATGATATTGCATGGAAGTCAGATGCAGACGAGAAGTTCAAAAATCCTGACTCCTTTGCTGGTACAGTTTCACCCCCTAGTTGGGTTCATAGTGTCGAAAATTTTCCTCAGACAGCAGTATATCCTGAACTTGGACAGGTAATGAGTACACAAGTTATCGCATACTCGAGAGGGCATGCATGTTGGTGGGGGATGGGGGTGGGGGGGAGATTGCAAATCTAATATTTGACATGTTTTTCTTCGTATATAGGGGTACGTGAACTTGGATCTAATTGTTTGGATGAGAGCGGCGGCTATGCCTAACTTTCGCAAGCTCTATCGAACTGTAGTTGCGGGAGGTCTCAAAGCAGGAACTTACAATTTTGATGTAAGTTGTCCAGAAGTTTATTGAATTTAGCTGTTCGTTTTCTTAAGTACCTTTTAGTTCTGGATTCATAAGAACAACCCCATGACATATAGTTTTCTTTCGTACGGATGGATAATTTATTATACAGATCACTTACAACTATCCGGTCACCAAGTTTGATGGAAGGAAGAAGATGGTGTTGTCAACCGTGAGCTGGATTGGTGGTCGTAACAACTTCCTTGGTATTGCATACATTGTTATTGGTACTCTCAGTCTCATCGTTGGCATTGCTTTACTTCTCCGTCATATGGTTGCGCCAAGGCAACTTGGAGATCATAAGTACTTGACTTGGGAAGATTAATTTGTGATTCTAATGGGTTGATTCGTAGGCTTGGTGTACTCGATGAGATTTATACTTATTTTCACTAGCTCCTGCTCTTGTCTGCGATGATTGTAAAAATATGATATGGCTGACAAGATATCGTAGATCTTGTATGTTGTTTTAAAAGACATCAACGAGATATGTTTGCGCTGTCTGTATGTTGGTTATAGGGAGTGGGCTTTAATACCATGATGACTTCGTTCGCATGTATTACTTGTATGTATATATACATATTGTAAATGTAAGTCATGATCACGCAAGACGGTGGTTTTTCCTTGTAAGTAATAATATTAAAGATATATGAACGATTTAATTGACTGACGTAGTTATACTATTCAAATATTTGGAATATGCGTAGAAGGTGGTGCGGTATGACAGACTGCGTGATATTGTGAGACTAACATTAATTTCAAGTTGTTTCATCCCACTCCCCGTTATATCCCCCTCATACCGTAGTAACTGTTACTAACATCTATACGTTAACTAATTAGTTTTTCATTCGTTAGTAGTAAGTGCTAGGCAAAACATAAGATGTAAATCTTGAAATCAGCAATGTCTGTAGTTGTGCTTCTTTCGTATGGTTCGATATACATCTACAAAGCAGTGTATAGCTGAGAGCATAAGCGTTGGACGTAAATTCCGATAAAATCTGGCCGACTTTTTTATTAATGTTCTATATATGCGCGTGAGAAAACCCTGTCGTATACCTTTTCTGGCTTTCTTCATGCAATATGCTCAATCCAAAATCCTACTAGTGCTCCGGTACTTCCCTTGTGACACAACGTTGACGGTTAGGTACACTACAATCTGATTTACTTACTCTGTTCTCAATAATATGGTTGTACTCGCGTATCATGTGCACGCTCAATCTTACCTGTGTATAGTCGTAGCGGGCTCTTGTTTTTAGGCTGATTCTGAGGCCTTGATGTCACCACTCACCCAAGTGCACGCCATAAAAGCTTACCACAATTACATGGAAAATAGTCTCCGATTGTTAGTTCCTAGTTAGAGTTGTTACAGGACAGACAATTGTGAAATAATACTATACGTCTGTGAAGCAAGTATACTTGGTTGGTCCTCCAAGCATGCTGGTTCGTAACTCTTTATGGAAAGTAGTGCCGCTCGCCTGTTTCCCTAGTCCACTACTAATTTATATTCTTTCGTATGTAACTCCTATTTTCATCTCTCACCACCAGAAGAGAGTCTACATTTTATTAGAAGTACATTCCAACCGTTCTCCTTTCTCGCACTTGTCGCATTTTGTGCGCACGAGCATATTTTCATGCGAGTATGTATTTTTGTGCACATGAGTGACTCCTTAACAACATAAGAGAACATCCACTGCACGAAACTCGATCCATAGATCACACTGAAGTGCATACATAATCACGATCCTTAGTCTTTCCCCCTTCCAAGTCTTTTTTTTCTTTCACTTCTTCAACAAAAACATATGAACGAATCCATCCTATCCATCTGTGTTTGTCAAGTAAGTTATGCATTCTCATTCATTTGCGTGGTTCGGTGTTAAAAAACTAATTAGTTTTTAATCACATCACCAGTGTCATCATTCACATTGATTGGTCTCTGATCAACACTGGTATCACAGCTTGCCCAAACTGATGCACTCACACATGACTAACAAAGGACTCCTATATGACTACTGCTAAAGTACGTGTCACAATCCAGTTCTCCACATCTTGGCAATGTGGCGGCTGGCTTGGTTGTCCTCCTGATGTTGAGTGAAGGAGATATAAAGACGATTTAATTGAAGACCAACATACAGACAGACAGACGTGAAGATAGTTTGTTTCATGGGTTTGTCGAGCGTAACCTTTCCGTAATTACTTTACTAGTAGGAGTTAAAAGATTCGTATACGGTCGTACACACCTGCACCATTGTCTGTACGCACACAGACAAAACTGACGACTCGCCATCAGATGCATTTACCGAAGGACATGTTCAGTAAGGTTCAAGTCATGGAAACAGTCTACAACCCTGCGTTAGAAACCATATGGCAAATCACACTTCTAATTGGTGGTGGCGTGTTTATGGGAATCAACTTTTGGCTGGACACGTTCGGTGTTTGGTTTATTAAACACTATCACTTGAACGGTCATTGGCCCCAACTCGGTGGAAAGTGGGCCACTGACTTTGTGTCGCCCCCAGGCAAAGACGTTGATGCATCCTTTAAACATGCCCAATACGGCCCTCATCCTCTGGAGAACGTAGACGTTCTCCGAAGTACTCTCGACAATAGCAACAAAACAGGTCATAAAACCTTGATATACTTACATGGTGGTGGATGGATGGCAGCGAATTCTGCAGTATTGCTTCATAGCGTTGCTCCCTTTGCTCGCAGTGGCTACACAGTGTATAGCGCCAACTACCCACTCGCTCCAGAAACCCGATTTCCAGGACCTCTGTTGTCAACCTTACGTTTACTGCAATGGTTGAAACTACATGAGGGTATAGACGAACTGTACATGCTTGGTGATTCGGCCGGAGGTAACCTTGTGACTATGGGTGCTGCCTTAGTCTCAAATTCACAGCTGTACCTCGAATTTGCAAATGCTATCTTGGAAGATAGCGGAGAAGATATACAGGCCTGGGTATTCCCTCAGATTATAGCTGTGGCTAGCGCTTACGGTATCATGTGCCAGGGTGAAGGGTGGAGACAAAATTTAGCTACTGTTGGTTGGTTGGAGAACATGGCTGGGCATTTTATATTCTCGTTTGCTATGCGAATGTACAAGAGTGAACAGAATGTGTTTGGAAACAAGTTCACGATTAGCGATATCGCCGATCGATTGAATTTTATGCCACCCACCTTTCTGTTCTGTGGGGATAAGGATCATTTGAGCTTGTCTAACCAAGTATGTTACGAGGTTCTTCAACGAAAAGGGCATGAAGTTACGTACAACGTGTATCCTGGTAGGCACGCTTTCTTCGGCTTGCCGCCTGCATGGCTGGGCAAGGATGCGATTAACGAATCCTCCCTACGTGCACTGGACGAGTGTCTTGCCTACTTTAAAAAGACCAGAGCGTCTCAACGGTGAGTCATTCTTTTAAGTGTACGACCTAACTTACGCAGAAGCAGTTTTACTGGATATATCAAACATTATATAGTATCCAGGATGATTCATTTCCTGTTAGCTTGTACTATGAAGATAAAACATGCACGGTTTGTTAGAAGTGCACAGAACAGATAATACACATTGCGTCCTCATCTGCGTAGCAGCACATTTTAAGGAGGCGTGGGGTCCTATAAAGTATTAAATATTACATGTATCCGCTTGTGCAGTGTTTCACATAATGTCTATGCAACACTTGTCAGGTTATATACCAGTAGTGTACCAATATATTTTCTGCTTATTCCATGTATAACAATGCCACTGGAATGAGAGAATATCCTTAGTATCAACAAATCAAGTCATTGAACTAAATAAATTACTTGTATAAACAAATCATATCCTTTAATCTTTAGAATATCAAAAATATAAACAAATAATATCATTGAGTTTTCAGGATATTCTCAGTATCGACAAATCAAGTCATTAATACTTTGGCTCCCTCAGGTGAGCAAATTTCCGCCACATGTCGGACATGTCGACACACACACATATATACACACGCACACACACGCACAGGCATGCACACACTTGGACACACACATACACACATATATATACACACACATACACACACACATCACACATATACACACACATACACACACACATACACACACACATACACACACACATACACACACATACACACACATATACACACACACATACACACACACATACACACTCACACACATGCAATACCACGCACGGCTGTGCTTTATATTTTTGTACCAGCGCTGCAAGTGATAGACAAGTTAACACCCACTTACGACAATACTATAGTATCGTCGAGCGCAGACGTGACACGAAAGAAACACCTCAAAGGCACGAGAACGTCTAACAAAGGTACGTGAATACTTAAGGAAATGCACAAGATCGCCCCGTATGGGACAGCCAATTGAGCTTATCAAAGGCACGGTTGAAAGAGTAGATGTGGTTCAATCAAAGTGGTCATCTATCCAGGTGTAAACATATTCGTATATATCTGACCGCTTGTGTATATGCACGGTTTGTGTCTGGTACAAATATACCGGCAAGCCTTTCAAAGCATGGGAATTATTACACGTGATACATGATACACATATATTATACAAGATATATTATACATGTGTACTTTTGTTGTACCTGTGTCAGGAAATACCTGTGATTTACTCTCGCACAAGCAAAATTCTCTAGTTGAGATAATTTTAATATATATTCCTATGAGCTTTTTATACGTAGTATTGGTCATGGATAAAATTTGTTAAATTCAAGAACTTTTTACATAGCATACTATTTATTACTGATATATCTGTTCCAATACTAGGAGTTCTTGCTAATAGCGAAATTTGTCACATACAGACAAAACCATGCCATTACAAGGCTCTGCCACTCTAGCGTCGCCTCGTGTGGATGGCATGATGGAGGACGGGTGTAACTCCTACCATTTGGAAGCTGATATGATGGATACTGATGATCCCATAGCGTACGCGAGGCAAGTACAGGAGAATGAGGACCCCATTTCCGAAGCTAAACGGAGAGCTGCGGAACATCATCATTTGACCAAACCTGTCAAGACTATCAAGGACAAGTGGACACTGTTGCCTGCTTTCTTGAAGGTCAAAGGTTTGGTTTCGCATCATATTAACTCCTACAATTACTTTGTTGATGTAGAGATGAGAAAAATTATGCGTGCGAATCAAGTAATTCGATCCGCTGCGAGCGCTCACTTTTATTTCAAGTAAGTTTGGTTGCTACGTACAGAGGTAGTTGTTGATAGGTACACGTCACGTGGTGCCCATGCAATGATTATGTGAATCTACCGAATCACAGCTCAATTCCCCTTTATCTTTTGACCAACACAAACTCTACTTATGCACGTTACATATACTCAAGTAAGCTGGTGTGACAGTGACTATTCATTGTTTTCACACAAGTGGACTCAATGCAAGTAACTGATCCAGTATACTCGCACAATCCTTTAGATACCTCGACATATATGTTGGTAAACCTAACGACCCGGACGTCGAGCCTATCAAGGCTATAACTCCGATGGAATGTCGTCTGAGAGATATGACATACGCAGCTCCTATTCTTGTGGACGTGGAATACATGCGCGGAAACCAAATTGTACGTAAGTTGGGGGTAGAGATTGGTCGTATCCCCGTCATGTTACGGTCGAATAAATGCCATTTGGCTGGGAAAAGTAACGCTGAGCTGGCCAAGATGGGTATGTGTTGAAACCTCATGTTTTGCTTGTATAGACATGCGTGTACCACGTGCAAACATGGTTCTTGTATATACATCGTCACATGCGTATCGAGTTATCATTATGATATATTTACGACAACCGCTTTGTGCATTTATAGGTGAGTGTTACCTTGACCCCGGAAGTTACTTTGTCGTTAATGGATCAGAAAAAGTTATTCTTATCCAAGAGCAGCTTTCCAAAAACCGAATCATTGTGGACAAAGACGCGAAAGTTGGTATTACCGCATCAGTGCAAAGTTCAACATCAGAGAGAAAAAGTAAAACAAACCTCATAACACGTAAAGGAAAATTCTATCTCAAACACAACTCACTGAAAGAGGAAATCAACATAGCAGTTATAATTAAGGGTATGGGCATCGAGAGCGACCAAGAGATTGTGCAGTTGGTTGGCAGTGATCATCGTTTTATAGACGCGTTCGCACCCACACTCGAGGAGTGTATGGAATACGAGGTTTTCTCACGTGATCAGGCGTTGAACTTTATCGGTGAGAGAATGGTTGCACGGGTGCAGGCGCCATGGCAACTAAAAGGCCCGGGTGCACAGAGGAAGACCAAGTATGACGAGGCTGTAGAGTTGTTGCGGGATGTTGTCATTGTACATGTGCCCGTTGTGGATAAGAATTATAGACCTAAGTGCCTATACCTCGCCCTTATGGTTCGAAGGATGATCATGGCTATGAACGGAGAGATAAAGGTATACACGTATTCACATAGTATTTATTTTTGTGTACTTTTGAGTGCATAAGATTTATTTAAGGGGGCTTTTGTGTTGTAGTTATTGAGAGTACGTTTCGATGTATGTGGCTGTCCGGGGTTGGATATATTCTGACGCTGTAGCCCTCGCCCTTTCTATAAGAACAGGAAAACATACAATTCAACCTCCGTCTGAATGTATTCATGGTCTGCAAACCGATTTTGTAGACTGACGTTTTAAATTGTAGTCCTGTCTCTCTTTTGAACCTAGGTGGATGATAAAGACTACTACGGAAACAAGCGTTTGGAGTTAGCTGGCGCATTGCTCGCGCTTTTATTCGAAGATTCGTTCAAGACCTTGAACCGAATCGTACGTACAGAGGCCGATAAACAGCTCATGAAGCAGAGGGCAGAACCTTTCGATATCCTGAATGTTATTAAGTGTCACTCTGCGCGTACGATATCCCAAAAGTTCAACCAGTCATTGGCAAGTGGGAATTGGAGAATCGATCGATTCAAGGTGTGTGTATTTTAAATTGTTTGGATCTGGCAACATAACTAGTGGTACATTGTGCTCTTACGCACGTATGCGTAAACGTATGTGCTCGTTTGATACACAGCTAGCCACAAATTTCCTCCTGACTTTGAAAGTACTGCCTATCCAAATGCATACAGGTGAATCGTGCTGGTGTGGCCCAACCACTATCCCGCCTGTCATATATCTCTGGTATGGGTATGATGACCAAAATCAGTTCGCAATTCGAACAAACAAATAAAGTTTCAGGCCCACGTTCACTCCAACCCTCTCAGTGGGGTATGCTCTGCCCTGCAGACACACCTGAAGGTGCTCAATGCGGGTTGCAAAAAAACTTGGCTCTGATGACACATATTACTACTGATGACGATGCCGAACCTATATTGAGGTTGATCATGAATCTAGGTGTGGAAGATGTTAATCTAATGTCAGGAGAGGAATTGTGTGCTCCCAATATGTACATTGTTTTCCTTAACGGAGTGATTGCTGGTTGCACACGCGACCATAAGCGACTGGTGAAGGATGTGCGTGCAATGCGAAGGGCTGGACACGTAAGCGAATTTGTTAGTATTTACCCCTCACATATGCAGAGTTCTATCAATATCTCGAGTGATGGTGGACGTGTATGTCGCCCATACATCATTGTGAATAACGGACAACCCTCAGTAACTGAAACCCACATCCGCGAGTTAAATGAAGGCTTGCGCAGTTTCAACGATTTCTTGAGTGAGGGCTTGGTTGAATATTTGGATGTAAATGAAGAAAATGATAGTCTTATAGCGTTGAATGAGTCATACGTTAACCCCAAAACAACACACATCGAGATAGAACCTTTCACTATTCTTGGCATCTGTGTGGGATTGGTTCCGTACCCGCACCACAACCAGTCTCCACGTAACACGTATCAATGTGCTATGGGTAAACAGGCCATTGGCATCATTGCCCATAATCAACTCAACCGCTTCGACACACTGCTCTACTTGCTTGTATACCCCATGCGTCCCCTTGTACAAACAAAAACACTGGAGCTATCGGGGTACACACAGTTACCTGCCGGTCAAAACGCTGTCATCGCCGTTATGTCCTACTCTGGATACGATATCGAAGATGCGCTGATTCTGAATAAAGCAGGCATTGAGAGAGGGTATGTTCTACTTTTTACCTATTTGATTGGGTTCTTTGTTTCATAATCACCAAAAGACACGTTTATATTCATCGCGCACTCATCCCACACATAAGCATGCGAATTAGGTTATACATGTAACGTATGCATCACCTTGTACATACATACGCAGATACGGGCGGTGTATGCTGTATCGAAAATATGCGACCACCTTACGGAAGTACCCGAATGGATTAGACGACAAGATCTCGAAAGCACCAAAAACACTTGAAGGAGATACCCCCAAAGAATACCACGCACTGGAAGACGATGGAATTGCTATGGTGGGGGCTAGACTGACGTATGATGATATATACATAAACAAAGAAACACCCACCATCACAACTACAGCAGCCATGCCCAGGGGTGCCAATGCAGCAGGTGGAGCATGCGAGGTTGATTACTACAAGGCTCCCTCAAAGTATAAGCAGAAGTACGATGCATTTGTTGATAAGGTATGTATGAGCGTATATCCATGTACGAGTGCACTATTCCTACTTCTTCTTCTTAGTACCTGGCATCTTCAAACACGCTCTGCGCTGGCAGCTATAGAACACAAAACCACATACAAAGACATGTCAAAGCGGAAATGCATGAATTCCCCTGCCAAGTCTTATACACAACTACAGGCACGAGCATTCCCACTATACCACTCACGTCAACATAAACGCTAATTCAGGTAATGTTGACCACCAACAATGATGGCCATCTGCTCACTAAGCTTCTACTCAGAACTACCCGTTTCCCCGAACTGGGTGATAAATTTAGTTCTCGGCATGGACAGAAAGGTGTAACAGGTCTTATAGTTAGTCAGGAAGACATGCCATTCACAGATCAAGGTATATGTCCTGATATGATTATGAACCCACACGGTTTCCCGTCTCGTATGACTGTGGGTAAACTTATGGAGCTTTTGGGTAGTAAAGCCGGTGTCATGGTCGGGAAAATGCACTACGGCACGGCGTTCGGTGGGGAAAGAGTAGAGGATATGTGTCGGATCTTGGTACGACATGGGTACAACTATACGGGTAAGGACTATATAACGTCCGGAATCAATGGCGAACCACTGTCGGCGTATATCTTTTTCGGTCCTGTTTACTACCAAAAGGTAAGCTTCATTAGTAGTGACATTATTTGTTTATATTGTAATTTCGAGTTTATACGTCTGCGAAACAGGTTTACGGCTTGCCAAATACTAGTTGATCGATTGGTGCAGAGGAGGTATAATTGTTTGGACAGGTCTAGTATTGTAATGTATACTTGAGCACGCTGCTGGTGGCGAGTCTCATTCCCTTATTTCAACGAAGTTTGGTTTTTAATTATCTCCATCAGGAAATATGTTCAAGTGACCTTTTTTCACATTGTTTTGTGCGCAAATTTTTTTCTTTCGTTTCTTACATTTTGGTGACTGAAAAACTAAACAACAATCTATACGTATTGCTCGTCTGTATACGCGCTATATGTTTATACTGCGTCTGATTGGTGTCTCGTTGATTACTCCACTTCAACAGCTGAAACATATGGTTGCCGATAAAATGCACTCTCGAGCGACTGGTCCTCGAACTATATTGACGCGTCAGCCGACCGAAGGTCGTGCTAATGACGGAGGGCAACGTTTCGGTGAAATGGAGAGGTTTGTATCTTAAGTTTTTTCTTTTTGTTATGCTTTTTTTGTGTTTGTTACGTTTTTTTTAAGTGCAATCGAGGTATATTAGATAATAGTCTCCAGTCCCAATGTTCCGTTACTGTTGTGCAAACATATACAACTGTTATCGCCACAGGGACTGTCTCATTGCTTACGGAACATCTGGTCTTCTGTTAGAGCGACTGATGATCAGTAGTGACCAATATTCTACGACCTTGTGCAATACTTGTGGTCTGCTATGTGACCCAAAGTGGTGCCAGTACTGCCGGACGTCCGCTGAGCTCAGCACTCTAAAGGTATGGTACATATGCAATTCGTGTAATGTTTGTATTCTGTGACAGTTATGGGAATAACTATGTATAACATTGAGCTTCTTTCATGGCATTCGAATTGTGGTTCATCCCAAGTAGAAATATCACGGGGACTTATGGTACATGGACAGTATTCTCTGTTTGTTGCGAACTCATCAGTCATATATCTTTGGTTCCTATTTGGCTGTAAATGCATCGTGTACAGCTTCCGTACGCGTGTAAACTTCTTTTCCAGGAACTCACATCTATGAATATTGCACCAAGAATCCAATTGGCCGATGCGTTCTAGTGGTACTGGGTACTAGGAAGTATTAATTAATCTGTATATTAGCTTTACGAGTGCTACTTAAGAGTTGCATAATTTCTCGCCAATAAACTGAAGCACTCTGACTGTTACGCGTTTTCGACGAAACCAGCTCCGAGAGACACAGCTACTCGACTACAATCATAATAAGAGGTTACTTTTCTAGGTCATGAAATCTCTAAATTCAATTGTTCGTACAACAGATCTCGGTATTTGCATCCCAATGTACTTACACAAAAGAGTACATCTTTCAGAACCGTTTCTCACGTATTACTCTGCATGACAAAAATTCGGAACCTTGTTTAATATATATATATACATATAATTGTGCTACACAATTAACCTCAACTAGTAGGCTTGTCAGAGAGTTTGGCGGGAAGAACCCTTGATAGCAGTATAGGTGAAAAATGAGACATCGCGTATGCACAAGCAATACGGGCACGGTTTACCTGGGTTACACCTTTTAATGGTTTTAGCTATTATAGGGCTCATGAATTGAAAAGTATCTTATAATTAAGATGTACCATCTGGAAGAGTTTGTACCTACTTTTGATGTGTGCTTACAGAACTGTTTGAAAGCATAACTCCCGTCCTCCATCGGCCTTTTATACATGTAATGGAGGCATCTGGTATCCCCATCGTGGCACATGTCTACATACTGCATGTCCAATGGAGGAGAAATATTCCACCGATGTGACCGCCCTTCTTGAGTTTTCCAACGACTTATACTGCAAACACTACTCAAGTTCGCGCCCTAAGATTGCGAGTGTGTATCAGATGAGCAACATGTCGCCATTCCGATTGTATCAGAGCTTAGACATGGGCCGCAGAAGTTATTCTTATTTGTCAATACTAAACTTCATTCCCGTAGCTTGGTTTACAGTAAATACCTTGGGCGTACAAGTATAATGTTTGGTCAACTATCCCTGATGGTGCAAACACTATTAATAGTCTGTGTCTTGGTGTGTCAACCCACATGCTATCATTCAAGATCAACTCAGGAATTGTGTAACACTAGGCTTGCGTAACACTAGGCTTGCGTATTTGTGAGTTCACATTGTATGTTTGACAGAGCTAGAACGCAAAGAAACATCGCGTACCTACAAGTGTGCTTTTTTAACAGGTTTCATTCAAGTCTGATACAGAATTAGAAGGTAGTGTGTATGTACTGTTTTCTACACTCGTGACTATACACAAACATAATACTTGTGACACCAAAATTAAGCAAATAATATAAAAAGAACAAATAATGCAAGACGAATCAGTAAAAAATCATTTAACATTCAACAAAAGAAGAACATACCTCCTTGTACGAAATGTAACAAAGGGATGATCGGTTCTACAATCCATATTGAAAGTACAAGTTTCCTTTTCAACTCTCGTCATGAAGCACAAGGAGAGGACGTATTCATGCAATAAAACGAAGGAAAGGCTTAAGACAGGAAGGAATGTAAACCACTTATGAATGATTGTTTTGTTTTATTAGCGTTGTGTGTGTGTGCGTGTGGGTGGGTGTGTGTGGGCGGGTGAGTGTTTTTGTAGTCATAGTTGTTGTTGCTCAAGGAGAAAGGACACATTCATGTAATAAAATGAAGAAAGAGCTTGAGAGGAGGAAGGAATGTGACCCTTTTTGTTTTGTTTTTTGTTTTTTGGCGTTGTAGTTGTGCGTATGTGTGTGCGTATGTGTGTGTGTGTTTTTTCTTCTGCTGTTGATGTTCTGAGATTTAACTTGTTCATTGCCATGGTAACTGGTGCTCCCGTTAATTGCAAAATGAATGAGTGGGTGGGTGGAATGGGTTGGAATGAATACATGCATGCTTCAGGGAACCTACAGAGCTATATAGCGAAATGAACGTGCATATGGAAGTAATAGCATCATCGATCTTTATGACAGTGAGTGAGTGAGTGAGTTCATAATATATTTGTATGTCGGGCGAACCTCTCAGCTCATCGTATAGTTTCAAGGTTGGAAATTTATTCTGTGTACTATGTCTACCATTACGAATGCTTTATTTGTTTTAAGCTTCGTGGCTCAAAGCCATGCTGCTACGGCTATGATCAACACTGGTTTTGTAAAGGTATACTCCATCGCGCTTAATTTACAAACCAGAATATCACTCTGAGAAAAATACCATAAAAGATTGTCAATCATAAAAATCAGTCGATCTTTGACCCATCCATCTTGATACAATTTGTTCATTGTGCACAATGGTATGCAGGGAGACATAATCACCGTATGGTCTAGCAAGATCGCTTCACCCAAGACCGCAGTACCATTCCCATATTACCATTATGACTTCTGTGACAAGGAAGATGGCTTCGAGACACAGTCGGAGAATCTTGGCCAGCGTCTGTTGGGAGATGACTATGAGTCTACCGCATACCAGGTATGTTCCGACAGCGCAACAATGCGAGTTGAAGATTTACCTTCTCTCACAATGCGGACAGATGGTTGGAATCACTTGTTGCTATGTAGGAGTATTTATATTTTTTCTGCTGGCTTTTATATGATTACAGATCAAGTTTATGGAAGATACCGCATGCTCTGTGGTATGCACCAAAAGTTATACGTGGGATAACAAAACAGATATGAGGAAAGTCAAGGCACTAGACAAGGCAATTAAAAAATCATATATGCATCACTGGATTGTTGATAATCTCGACGTTATTTTAGCAACTGTACAAGATGAGCAGTACGTCCCACACGGTATGGGCCACCCCATTGGTGCCCGCCAAGAAAAGGATGGAAAGCACGAGAATTTTATCTACAATCACGTTGACTTCGTTTTCTATTTTAACGACATCGGCGATCCTGTAGGGGAATATATAGCACACCAGGGCGGAAAGAAGTACGGAATTGTTGGTGTCAACGTTGGTATCAAGAGTCAACACTCATGCAAGCAGCCCCAGTACTCACAATCCATAGAGGTCAACGCGGAGTCACCCAATCTAGTCATCCCGTATTCATACAGTGTAAAGTTTATCCCTACATCTACGAAGTGGGCCTCTCGATGGGACACCTATCTCAAGATAGAGGATGCCAACATTCGATGGCTCAGTATTGCTACGTCTATGGCGATTGTACTATTGCTTACTGGTCTTGTTGCCATGGTCTTATTTCGCACTGTCTATCGCGATATCACAAGGTATAATCTCATAGATAGCGATTCTGAGGATATAATCGAAGAATATGGCTGGAAACTTCTCCATGGAGATGTTTTCCGCCGCCCCGCTCATGGCATGTGGCTTTCTGTCCTAGTTGGTTCGGGTGTTCAGCTTATTGCCGCTGTTGGGCTTGCTTTGGGCTTCTCCTTCCTACACATCTACTCGCCAACACGCCGTGGTTCTATTCTAACTGGGGCTGTCACTACGTTTGTTTTCCTCGGATTCCCAGCTGGATATACTTCTGCTCGCCTCTATGTATCTATTGGTGGTGAGAAATGGAAGACAAATTCTTTCCTTACAGCGTTCTTCTGCCCTGGAGTTGCTTTCTCTGTATTTGCAGTACTTAATGTAATATCGGCTATTAGCATGTCGTCCAACACAGTTCCTTTCAAAAGTATCTTGACCCTACTATCAATGTGGTTCTTGATTTCGGTTCCACTTAGCTACTTCGGCGCCTACCTTGGATTCAAAAAGAAAGTCATCAAGTTTCCTACGACGACCAACCCCATCCCCCGACAGATTCCCTTTCAAAGCTCATGCGTTGGGCAATTGACTCCCATGCTTCTGGGTGGTCTCCTCCCCTTCGCCGCCATCTTTGTGGAGTTATTCTTCTTCCTTAACTCGTTTTGGAATCACCGACTATATTTCCTTCCATTCTTTCTATTCATTGTGTACATAATTATGGTTGCCACCTCTGCTCAAGTCGCCGTCCTTTCGGTTTACACACAGCTTTGTGTCGAGGTATGTAAAAGTACATACTAGATTCTACTTTCTTAAATATTCCGTTATGAATCCTGAAACTTACAAGTTCACCTTTAATGCATCTTCCTAGGATTACCGATGGTGGTGGCGCGCTATGATAACAGCTGGATCTACAGGCCTATACTTTATGCTGTACTCCTACTTCTACTTTTTCACCACTTTGCGGTTCATCGACCCTATCAGTATCCTTATGTTCACTGGATTCACCCTTCTGTCTTCGCTCGCAATAATGATTATGACTGGATCGATCGGTTTCCTAGCTAGTCTTTGGTTCGTCAAAACTATTTATGGCAGTGTAAAGCTCGATTAAATATACATACACAAGAAACCGGAATATACCAGATTATAGTTTCTAAAGCCATACAAGGAATTGTGAATACTTCCAGTTATGATACCTAAATGTATTACCCATTGGTACATAAATTGATACACCCATATGTCTTCTTATCAAAAAGCGGCGATTGGATGAAGATGACTGTAATTAATTTAACTATCAGATTCTTTTATATAAATAACATCTCAATCTACATCATGCTACGCATGCGATTCAGGGCGGATCCGGCCTTGAACCAGCCAATCTGTCCCTCGTTGAACGTATGGTTAAGCGTGATATCAACAGTGGATCCGTCAGGTTTGTGGATAGTGGCGCCAATGACAGATCCTGGGGCAAGATCAGTACCTCTGACGGTGATCTTGTCAGCGGGGTCAATCTTATCATAATCAGATGGGTCGGCGAAAGTCAAGGGAAGCATACCCTGTTTCTTCAAGTTGGTCTCTGTGATACGATCAATAGGAAATATTTAGAAATATACCTTCATAACAAACCTGAACTGGAGAAAAGTAATGAGTACTACGTGCACCCAAAATTCTAACTTACCGTGAATACGAGCGAAAGACTTGACAATGATGGCAACACCACCAAGATGACGAGGTTCAAGAGCTGCATGCTCTCGAGAGGAACCCTCTCCATAATTCTCATCTCCAACAACAACCCACTTGATGCCTTTAGCCTTGTAATCACGGGCAACATCTGGAACACCAGCCTCCTCACCGGTGACCTGTACATTCATAACCACAATGGGCCGAAATGAAGGACAGATGGACATTGAATAATCTATTTATAGTCATAATGTTTAGGAAAAGCAGCTAACATCCAGTACATCGTATTATACAACCAATAGATCAAACATGTCAGCAAACACGACATATATATACCTGGTTCTTAACGCAGTTGGGCTTGTTGTTATCAGCGTTGATGGCACCGATAAGCATATTGTTACTGATGTTATCGAGATGTCCACGGTACTTCAACCAAGGTCCAGCCATCGAAATGTGATCGGTTGTGCACTTTCCAAGAGCTTTGATGAGAACAGGGCATTCCTCGTAGTCCTTACCATCCCAGCTGTTGAAAGGCTCCAAGAGCTGTAGACGAGTAGATTCGGGGTCAACAACAACTCTAACACCACTTCCGTCAGAAGGAGCGCTCTGGTAAGTGTCCTCTCCAGCGTCGAACCCAGAGACAGGAAGCTCATCTCCATGGGGACCCTTAAGCTTGAACTTGGAACCGTCAGCGGCAGTAAGCTCGTCAACCAAAGGGTTGAAGTTGAGTGAACCAGCAATCGCCATAGCAGTAGTGAGCTCGGGGGAGGCGACGAATGCGTTGGTGGCGGGGTTACCATCGTTACGCTTGGCAAAGTTACGATTGTACGAAGTTACAATGCTGTTTGGTTCTCCCATTGGTACATCCTTTCGGTCCCATTGTCCAATGCAAGGTCCACAAGCGTTGGCAAGTACAATTGCACCTGCCTCACGGAAAGTGGCGGCGATTCCGTCACGTTCAATAGTGGCGCGAACCTGCTCGGATCCAGGAGTCACAGTGAACTTTGATTTGAACTTAAGACCCTTGTCCAAAGCCTGTTTAACCAGAGAAGCAGAACGTCCCATATCCTCGTAGGAAGAGTTAGTGCATGAACCAATCAGCCCAACCTTCATCTCAGCAGGCCATCCCTCCTTAGCAACGGTGTCCTTGAAGGTCTCGATAGGATGACACCAATCAGGGGTAAGCGGTCCATTGATGTGTACACCTAGAGTGTTCAAGTCAATTTCGATCAAACGGTCATATGAACAACCTTCATCGGCACTTAGGATATCCTTGTTAGCCTCACATGCCTCAGCGATGTCAGCACGTCCGGTGGAGTTAAGGAACGCCGCCATCTTGTTGTTGAACGGGAAAACGGAAGTAGTGGCACCGATTTCAGCACCCATATTACAGATGGTAGCCATTCCTGTGCAAGACAAAGAGTCGACACCATCACCATGGTACTCGATAATTGCGCCGGTTCCACCCTTTACGGTGAGGATACCAGCAACCTTCAGGATAACATCCTTAGGAGTAGTCCAGCCATCTAACTTGCCAGTCAACTTGACACCAATAACGTTGGGTGCCTTAAGTTCCCAAGGAATATCAGCCATTACATCAACAGCATCAGCTCCACCTACACCAATACAAATTCCACCGAGACCTCCACCGTTAGGCGTGTGAGAATCAGTTCCGATCATTAAAAGTCCTGGGAATACATAGTTCTCAAGAGTGATTTGGTGAATAATACCAGATCCGGGCTTCCAGAAACCAACCTGAAAATTAGCAAGTTTTTCAATATTAGAGATCAATGGATTTTAATACTTAATTATGCGTACTATATTTTGAAGCATTCTTTTTTTTCTACAGTGGTTAAAAAATACGAAAATAGACTAGCGCTGCCTAAAGTAGATAAGCTGATAATGACAGCAACAGGTATCTCCAAACTTCACTTTCCGACGACATAATGAAAACATACGTTTGCACTTTTGATATTACTTTTTAGAAAAGAGTAACAAAACTAGTCGATATGGCAAGTAAAAAGGCATCACGAAAGTAGAACAGAAAACTATAAGTTTTCCGGTCACAAATGAACTCTCGACACTATTCAAAAATTTGACATAATAGATAGAATGCTGTGCGAGTGAAAAGTCCTTCGACCTTATCTGCGGGGAAAGCTGAACTAAACAACGAAGGAAAATACGTACCCCGTACTTGGCACCAGCGGTGGCAAGGAAATCGTACACTTCCTTGTTGAGGTCCTTGGCGCGAGCAAGATCCTTATCTCCGCCCGTCTGGGCCTCAATGAGATGGTCACAATGGATAGTGCATGGAACAGCAGCCTTGGGTAGACCAGAGCTGATGAATTGCAGCATGGCCATCTGTGCTGTGGCGTCCTGGAAACAGACACGGTCAGGACGTAGCTTGAGGTAGCTCTCGCCACGGATAATTTCAGAGTTAACGGGGTCATCCAAGTGAGCATATACAATCTTCTCGGCAAGAGTAAGTGGACGGTCTAGACGTCCCTTAACAATATCAAGATTCTTGCGCATCTTGGCGAAAGGAAGCGGTTCAGGGAAAGTATCCAGTTTGGACATCATTGTTGTAGACATACAACGCACAGACATACTAAACGTAGACATTGCAACCGGGGCTTTCGCCCGGGTCACGGTGGCTAACACACGACTCATAATTACACTACTAGTTTGATCCTTCTTTAAGCCTCTTCACTGAGAGAGCAATATGCAAGTAATGGTGTGGGCATAAAAGGTGTGTGCGTGTAATATTTCAAAAAAAAATCATAATTTAGTCTTAGGATGGGGCGGAGCGGGGGACGGGCGGGGGGGAAGGGTAACCACATTGGGACAAACACACACACACACACACACACACACACTCACACACTCACTCACTCACTCACTCACTCACTCACTCACTCACTCACTCACTCACACTCACTCACTCACTCACTCACACTCACTCACTCACTCACTCACTCACTCACTCACTCACACACACACACACACACACACACACACATACACACACATATACACACACACACACACACACCACAACTCAATTCACTTAATTCACTCAACTCACTCACTACCATACCATACTCGGCCGGCCGGCACCGACCCGCCCCCAACCACACGCTTACTGCTGACTAAACGTGGCGCTGGTGACTGGTGGGACAGTCTCGTGAGTAGGCCCGGGGGCATGGTCAATAAATCTTCCCCAATCAAAACGCATGAAGTAAAAAAACCGTAGAGTAATACAGAAACCGTAGCTTTGAGTCAACCCTTTCGTACGTATACCTGAAATGATACATTTTCAATTATAGTTAAATAAGTATTGAATGAAGATTTACATTTATTGAAAAGTGTACGAAAATACTTTCTTGTCAGTCTTACGTAAAATATTTTTTTGACTGGCCCAAGCGGCCTGCTTGTAACAAACAGAGCACCTGAAAAAAAAAACTATGTTTTTATTTATCACACACACAGTAATGCGAAGTACCTACAGGTCTTTCAGTTCTGAACTAGTCACAAGATATTAGTCTACTTTTTTAGGTCGACTAGTTATCACTGAGTTTAGACTAGTTTTTAATCTTATAGACTATTTAGTTCCTTAATGCAACTCGATGCAACTACCCGATTGTATTCACATGTGCAATTGATGACTCCACTCTGCACCAACCATACATGCGCAACTAGTTTTCGTGCCATGGCAACCGAACGTTAACATTTCTTCTCCTTTAATAGTAACTCAAAACGCAATGAATAAGCTTGCTGTGGGTACTCATATATTTTGAGGCAGATTCCTAAACATTTGTAGAACGGACTGATGCTAAACATGGACACATCCGCATAGTGAATTGTGTAATAACTTCGTTCACTTACAATATTATTGCCAAGATGTACAGTAGAGAACCTTACATCGTAATACTGTTCGTGTTTATTGCAATCGTGTTGACCTGTGAAGCGATCGTTGCAGAAAAAATAACAGATAGAAAATGGCTTAATTCTGATATTATAATGGATGCCGAATTCAAGCTCACCGTAAGGGACAGATTCTTACATGATAAACAAATGAAAAGAGCAATGAAGCAAGGTACTGGTAAATATTTTAGCGAAGTGTGTAAACAGTTTATTGAAGTGGGATTATTTCTAACAGGTGGATAATCTGTGATTGACAATCCTTTAACTTTATACTAGAATGTGCATACTAACACGCGGCTATCTGCATTTTGTGACAAGCTTACGTAGCAATGTAAAGTATCGTGCTTGATGTAGAATACATGAAATATGCGTAAGATTTTCCGTGGAAATAACATCCTAGTATTTGTATATTTATAGTGATATACACAGTCAATATCCAAAATTATTCGTACCTGTTTACATTGCGCTACCGACAGATAGAATGAATCGTATGAACCAGGATATCAAATTCCAAATAAGAAGTCATGTACGCAATACATGGGACCAAACAATAGCCAAAGATAAACTTGGTATGATATCTTCATTGCGCTATCCAAAAAGTCGTAACAATTTATCGACTAACCAGGCTATGTATATCTGTGAGCGTGATAGTTGTCATACATCAATCTCTTGTGCTGTCTTGATGACTGTAGATTCATGGGACAATTTCTCTGATAGTCGAATCAGTGAAGGTGTCAACTAAGCCAGCATGATTGCAAATCAATTTACAGATGTGTGTCCATCGCTTCAGATGGCCCAGTCAATCCCTGCTATGCATGTTCTTGAGTTGGACGACTACTATCTTCTTGGTGTAGAAGCAATCGAACGGTCCGTGTGCACGCTAGCTGGTCCAAGACCTTTAGTCGCACAATTCGTTTTGTGAGCTCTGCGTGTATCACTTCACCTCTTCCACGACTTCTCATATAACAAACCTTCTGTCACACTTACGTGTTTGCGAATGCTATGTTCAGAATGGATCCCAGTTGTCTGCTATTCGATAGTTTCAAAACATCCGTTGAGGTATAGTATCGAGAAGGTTGTACTTTATCGTATCTTGCAAATATTACACACACACACACACGGTGCACACTACAATTAGTCACCCAAAATATTATGCCTGTCTCATACTTACAGTGGCTGGAGCCTTTGGTCTCGAGTTATCAGATTACCCATAATCGTGTGTTTCTTGACAAAATAGAAGTTCTCATTATGCAACTGATCCATTTGTTCCCGTCACACTCGGAAATATGCGCCGAATGTATGTCAGGTTAAGCACTATTATCGGAAAAATATTTCTCAGATATGTATTTACTTTGATATATTCTCCTACATAGGAATGGTTAGTTGCAAGGCCTATTTATATGAACTTTGTTATACTTGCTGTATTCTCGACGGGCAAGTTTATACTGTAGTGTACACCTACACATATTCAGTCCTACTTTTCGTATTTATGCTAAATGCCCACCCCAAATTTAGGCGAAGTTACACCTGGGGATGTGATGGACGCATGGATACCGTTTCGTGCCCTTTCATCCTTACTACCGTCTACTGCTACTCGATATCTTCGATGTGCATCTGAGACGGTTGCGACTCTGATTAACGGGTAACTAGTAGAAACAAGTATAGATAGTAATTTGGGCACTAAACTGCACAGGTTTTTATTTGACTCATTATTTCCACCAGTACATTTCAACAAATCCACTTCTACTTTTGCACGCTCTACATCAAATATCTTCGAAAGATGGGCCACTCAGAATTTCACCCTAGGTGCCAGAGATGACTATGCTAAATTTTATGTTTCCCTGGTAAGGTTGTCTGCATGGCAGATCAAGTACGGACATTCGAATCAGATGCACTAAATTATTTTATTTGTTCGTGGGTTTGAATTTAGAAAGGTATTGTAATATGTAGAAGAGACTTGATCACTGATATTATTATTGTTGATGAAATATCCACTGATATTCCTCGGCTTATATCAATAATATGATCAGATGAGGATGTTTATTCAAGGTGATGGTGCATCAGGAAATGAAAAGGTAAGTCAAGCATTCATACACGCATGAATCCGTGTATTGTACTTGTGATATGTACACACTTTACTCATACATTTGGATGGGTAATTTGGTGAACGCAAAATAAAGAAAAAGCACACATGAATTAACCACACAATTTAAACTCTTCATCCAAAAACGGGTTTAAATAATTTCAACGATCTCTTCTTTGTTTTCTACACCTAGTTACGAATAAGAATAGATTGGGAAACGTGTATTTTGCTGTGGAATATTATACTTGATCGTATCTTTGACCTAATACATATGCTCTGACTACCATTCAGGCATACAGCGTGTGGTTGGAAAGAGCTATGAAGAACTATGGGAAAACGCCAGTGCGACGTGTGAACGAGTAAGTTTACAGATCAGCTTTATCACTTGCTCTTATGGTAATCCACATGTAATATAGATATAATTTGACGCTGACTTAACACTTATCCCTTCTTTGACAACAGTGCGATGAATTCGACTGAAGATGAATCTTTATCTATCGATGTTTGTTCATGTGCTGAGATTCGTTCTTCTGTTTTACAATTTCAACGTATGTGCAAGCACTTCTCCCAACTATATGCATGCTTTCGTGTGCAAACGTATAAATTTATATTGATTGCGACAAACACCAATACGTATCTATCCAATCCATCGAGACTATATCTGTATTTTTTGTATGCAAGATCAAATCATGAAGAGAAATGTATAATTCTGACAACAACTAATAGTGTGTTTCTACTGTTACCTGCTTATATTTCCACGTTTCCACCTTTAGAAAAAAACGAAGAGTACACCAAACATCAAAAATCGGCACACGACTCGATTAGATTGTGCTATGCTATGATGTTAATGAATCTGAAGGTAGGCACAGCATATATTTTGGAGAAGAACTCTTTAGACATTGTACATACAAGTTGTAAGAAGAACTGACTATTTCAGATGGTACTACGACCTTTTGTATCCGTTCGGTGAGTGGTCTGCACGACTTTCGCACAAACATGACCTACTCATTCAGAAAATACATGAATAACTTTCTGGTGTAGAGAGAAGACAATTGGGACGCGATTCTGAGGAATTCGGTGCAACTACAACACGCATTACTCTATCTATGGCAAGAGACTTCAGAAAAGAGTTTCCAAGAGTCATCAAAAAATATCATGAACTTGACCATGACATATGCAAACCCCCACGTATGTTTTGTTCAGCACTTGATAGTTTGGCTATTGACGCTCTTGTCTGTGAATTTGGTTTTAAGCACGTTGACATACTGATATAAAATTCTTGTGCAATATTCGACCTGTATGAGAACATTATATTGTCATCCATTATCATCACATACCTTTGTTTCCAGCGTGGGCACGAAACACTTATTTGTACTGCTTGTTTCTATATTACAGACGATGTGTATGAATGATTTGATGAGTATAATGCTACCAGTGTATGCAATTACGAATGAGGGCAAGCTAGATGATAGCCCAAGGTATATACCATATGGCATTTGCAAGTTCGTGTATTTATACCACTATGTATTACTTTTTTGCGTGGACACAAGGACTGTGTTACAAGCTTTAAAACCGAATGGAACCGAATCCATTATACCGCAACAGGTACAAAGAAGCCTTTGCACTTACATTTTGTCCTTCATTTTCAATCAACACCAACTAAGTTCATTAAGCCGAAATCACTGGATTCTTTCCACAAACGGGCACCCTTTCAAGGTTGAGACGAGAATTGGAGATAAGCCGTGTTTCGCATGGATTATGGTATGCTTCGGTTAATTAAAAGAACTGAAGACATAGGCATAGGTGTGCTTGTGTCTTATCTTCCTGGATCTCATGCGATTTTAACACTTCCATCAAAATTGTGCTGTAGTACCTAGCCTACATCACTCACTAAAATGTTCAGAAATGTCTGCTCACTAGGACATGCAACACTATTATTACAATCACCTTTCAACCGCGTCCACTCATCAAATCAACAGGATGAATTGCCAAGTATAAAAACTCTTCATCCCCTTGTGGGTAAAGAGGACGTAACTCTGGCGTTAACAGAAGATGTAATTAATGAAAGAACTCCAGTCAGTATTTTGAACGAGAAATTTAAAATTAACCTTGATAAACCAGGTGAGCTACTATATTCTCAAATCAGCATCTTGAACTAAAGGCAATTAACAGCCACGATGAAGATACATATCGAGAACGATTGCAATAGAAACAACGACAATCGTGCCAAAATAGTCATAGAGTTGTAATTCTTATTTATCAGCTGTCTTTCAATATGTGTTGTAGGAGGACCGGCCATGTTCAAAGGTAGACAGATAGCGGAAGAAGTATTCAACGCACGAACAAATCAAGTGCTCAACAGAGACACCTTTGATGGAGGATTGGACGTGGTATTCATATATAGTTAAAATGGCAGAGACTGCGCTTTAGAATGATTCACTGCGATTCAGTAAAGCAACAGTATTGGCGATGTTTATGCGCTCCAACTCGTGGTGTACATGAGAATGAACATATGACTTTCACCGATCCATCTACAACCCTCACATGTATTGTATTATTTGCTGTTTAATTCGCTAGGTGCGCCGTGCAATGTTAAAAGATCAAAATTTTGGAAAAAAAGTCAAGATGGAACAGGAAACACTTGGGCTAACGATGGACGATGTAACCACCGATCCGGAGGATATTATTATCAATCATGTTCTTTCAGAAATAGGTAATGCTTTTTTCTCGCTGTTTCTGTTGTAGTACTAATTCGGTACAGTCCATTTTAATGGCTTAAAGCTTAATCGTACTATTGAGATTTCTTTGAACTATATTATCGTACATATCCATTGTGATTGAACAACTTGAATATTGTATTAGATGACCATAAGATATTTTCGATTCACTCCATTTGTTTACTTACTCAATTTCAACTACCTCAGAGAACCAAATATTCGAACGTCGACGATCGAAAGAACAACAACTGGGTTCACTATAGAGCATCATTGGAGCAGAAAAAAACACTACGGTCGATTTTTATTGTTTCCCATCAATTGCATAGATTAGTATTACCCGCCATTGCAGAACAAACAAGCTGTGTTGTAGGGAGAGGAATCGATAAGGGATAAACACACCCGTTCACTCTATACTTGTTCAAGGAAAATGGTTATCTTCCTCAACTTGACTTATAAAGAGACTGTAACTTGGTTCTGGATAAGTTTTGAAGTTAGGTTTCTGAGATATTTTCATACCTGAACATGTCTGCGCTCTCTGCGTATCTTCCGTGCTTCGAATATAAGGCACGGTTGACAAACATTATATACCCGAAAAGATGATAAGTACTATTACACAAGCTACTTTTCACAGGAATACGTCCATTAAGACATAATACCTGCATACTCTGCTTCCATTGCGTTTGATGTCTTGCATTTGCAACTCCCAATATTGAAGGTAAAAAAGCAAAAACAATAGTCGCCAGCTGTCGCTCAGACTTTGGAATCACGCCTCGAATACAGTATTAATACCAGTGCCAAAGAAGCAGAGAAAATCTTTCGTACGTAAATGCTTTATTCATATTCAGGACGGACATCGCGCACGAAGTGCAGTCCAACTCCTCATAGCAAGACACAATTTTGACCAAATGCGACAAGCATAGTCATAGATTAAGATTAGTGCTAAATATTGGATAAGTTAGTAGTGAGTGGGCATGATATTTTCCTGAAACAAGGAAGTCACACAACTCGACTCATACAATACAGTACAAGGGCTTAGGAGCACAGCACTACGGCTATGCAAGACACGTACTATGCAGAGCAACTGTACATGAGTTCTCGAACGGTGGTGTGTAGTAAGGAGCAGTAGGGTGGAGCGGGTCGGTTTGGTTGACTTTGCATTTGTTCAATGCTCACACTGACTTATGTCTGTCTGTCTGTCTGCGGACTGGTACAGGCATGTCACCAACAATAGTAGTAGTAGTCGTAGTAGTAATTAGGTGTAGTAGCAGTAGCAGTAGTAATTAGGTGTAGTAGCAGTAGCAGTAGTAATTGTAGTCGTAGTAGTAATTAGGTGCAGTAGCAGTAGTAGCAGTAGCAGTAGCAGAAGTCGTAGTAGTAATTAGGTGTAGTAGCAGTAGCAGTAGTAATTGTAGTCGTAACAGGAATTACGTGTAGTAGCAGTAGCAGTAGTAATTGTAGTCGTAGTAGTAATTAGGTGTAGTAGCAGTAGTAATACGAATAATAATAATAATAATAGTAGTGGTAGATAATATATAGTAATAGTAGTAGCAGTAGTAGGACTAGTAGTTAATAGTAGTACTTAATAGTAATAGTATTAGTAATAGTTCATAGTAATAGTTGTAGTAGTAGTAATAGTTCATAGTACTAGTTATAGTAGTAATAGTATTCATAGTAGTAGTTTTAGTAGTAATAGTAGTCGTAGTCGTAGTAGTAAGTGGTAAGTACATTAGAACGTTTTAAGGTTGAGTTGATTTAACTATAGGGCAGAGGTCGCGCGCGGGTTGGGTGCGGCTGTCGGGTCGTGGTCGTTAACGTTCCACTCACTCACTCACTCATTTATTCACTCACTCATTGCAACTGTAACTACTGCATTGGAGACAACCAACCCTAAGCTGGACCTCTCCCGCCCTGTCACCCCCGGCAATAACAAAAAACAGTCACATGATTAAAAGTCAATCTTGCATTTATTTAACTTATATCTAAAACAACCCCTCTTACTTCTTTTCTTTCATATACACACAGTATCTATACTCCTGATAAAACAACATCATGCTTACTATCTCAGGACTGCGCTCGTCCGCGTTGCAGGGTAAGCTCCACTCTACAATGGCTGTTGCCGGTGTGCGTTATATGAATGCCAGACAAATGTCAAATTCTACGAAGAAGGAACCCATTGTTCTTACATCCAAACTAAATGGTGTAACGACATTGACCATGAACAACCCCAAGCGTCTCAACGGATGGACGAAACCCATGATGGATGCTCTTTTCAAGGGTATGGAAGATGCAACTACTGATCCTGAAACTAAGGTATGTCCATCTCAATGGTTTGTGTTAATTGACTGATTTTATGGATTGGGTGTGAGCAACACCACTGGCCAACTTGTTTCGCTATCAAAAGTTCACGTTTTTATAATTATTTTCAAGTTCGATCATGTATGTAATGGCTTGTGATGCCTTATAGGGCATGTCATACCTCATTTACCACAATGTTACAGTATCGCAATAGGTACTCGCTCTTCCTTGTGATGCGAATGATTTAGGAGCATGCAATTCTCGGATGTATCTGTAATATAATGATTAATTGATGATAATGGCAGTGATTACACTCGTATAAAGTCCCTGGCTATCAGATTTGTGTACATTCATGGACGTCCACACAGCTGGAACGAGAGACCAAACCGGTTTAATCAGAATTTACCCCAATGTATTACTACTGTAGTGTGGATTTGTATTGTTCATTTCTCAATGTGGTATCGTATCAATCACTCAAAAAAACTTGTGGTTCTATGGGCACTCTTTAGGCACTCATTATCACCGGTAAAGGAAAATATTATTGCGCCGGAGTGAACCTTGCTGACACCATCACCCTTCAACATCCCCAAAAGCTGTGGGAAACTATCTACACGCATAACAGACAAGGCATGGCCATGTAGCTATGGAATTTTTGTTTATGCTATTTGCCTCTGTTGTTCTTGTCATTGTGTGCGCGTACATCATGAAAGTGCATTTGTGCCAGTACAGGAAGTACGTTATTTTATTGTCGTCTTCTGTGTATGCCGTATTAAGTGACTATGCATAGGTTGTGCTATTGTCACTACAGGATGTTAATACGATCAACCTGCTAGTATGCTGTACGCACTGTTAGTACGGTTCGCAATGACAATGCTACCGTCCTATTTGTCTCCTTGGGCAAAGTAATATATAGCATTGTTTTCAAAGAAATGTCGTGTAAAGACAGATCCCTACGTACACAATGTGTATATTAACATATGTGTATGTACACTCCATGCTATAAGCTGGAAGCAATTGCCAAGCCCGGCTCAACGATGTCAGTCTGATGATGATCACCGACACTTGGCGTATGCTATAACCCACACTTAATAACGAGCTCTCATCTTGAATTCATTTCAATACACCACGTAGTCTTCGATAACTTCCTCAATTTCCCGAAGCCGGTATTGATCGCTGCAAATGGACCGGCTATAGGTGCTGCTGTCACTACCGCCACTCTCTCAGATGGAATCATTGCCTCGGAGAGTGCCTCATTCAACACTCCCTTTGCTCGTCTTGGCGTCCCCCCAGAGGGTTGTTCTTCTGTCAATTTTGAGCGTATAATGGGTGCCGAAAATGCACGTAAGTAACAAGCGTACGTAAATATAATGCTATATGTGTTTAATGTCATCAATGTATTGGTGTTAACAGGAAGATACGAAAAAGTATCTTTTCCATATTTTGATCTATCGGAATAGGTTTCCCTGTGCAAGAACTACTCATCTTATCAGGGGCGTTGTCAGTAGACTCCTGAGTGGGTTTAAGTATCATCTTATGCGTGTTTGCGAGTCGCTTCATCTGTTCAATTTTCCGTGTTCGTCCATGAAATTTCATAGCAAAAAATCTAGCTCATAAATTATTTTATCGAGCCGACAAAACAGTGTCTATCATGAATGGAAGCTAAGACTCGTGCTCATAGGTTTACCTTGACAATATTCAGCCTATGATGTAGTTATCTGAATATACGTTCATGTAGCATCCCTTTCTTATGGATCCAATAGGCAAAATGCTGGATGATGGGTGGGTGCCCACAGCCAAGGAGGCCAAGGAGGCTGGATTCGTTCTCGAGGTAGTGAAGGATGAGGAACTTATGCCAAAAGCCCAGGCTTTGGCTGAGAAATGGATCAAGGAAGGAAAGAAGCGTGTGGTAGCAAAGGATCTATGGGAAGTCAATGACCGTGAGAGTAAGGATCTTGCAACGGCCTTTTTGGCCACTCCATTCCTTGACGCGCAGTATGAGTTCCTCAAGTCGAAGGGAAAAACTCAGATCGCCAATTTATTCTGGTTTTTAAAGACCACTCGCCCGATATGGGGAAGCATGTTGAAGCAGTAAATTTTTCATGATGTTGGTATACTATCTACAGCTGTAACAATGAGTAGCAAATTTCAATCTCTCTGACCACAACATCTTCGGATCTTGAAGATCCTCTCTCGACATGTGGAAGGAAGCTAGCAAAAGATAGTATACTCCCATGTTTATATTTATAAACAGTCCTAATATATATTTGATGATTAACTTCAAGGTCCAAACGTGGCAAAAGTACGAACTGATATAATAAAGTTGAATGATTTAATATATCGTAACTTTGCGAAAATAAGGCGTGTTGTTATAGTTAACCTTGGAACGTCAACGAGCAGGATCGTGTAGGACTATTGTTGTTGACGATGTTGCTTACTGAGTGAATGAAGTCAAAAAATATTTGCAAGGATATTATATCTTACATATGAGCACCCTGTGTGGAATATGCTGTAGTACATTAGAATATCTAATATACGTTTGATTTATCCAAGTCAGTTTGAATTTGATATGCGTACATCTTGGTGTGACTTCTACACGTCTTATCGTATGAGAAGTTGTAGATCATTATGGCCAACAAAACCTTTTACGTACCAACTAAACAGACACGTACTCCTACGCACACAAGACGACAGACAAATATGCACAACGCCTGCGAGAACACGATTATAAAGGCTTACGTTGAAGAAATCTTCGGACGCAAACAGCATCAAGTGCGAGCACAAAACCCTTACCCATGTGACGTCAGTCTTAGCAACCAAACGGATTGGACAGCGGCATCGAGACGGGAAAACTTTGGTTACTCGTGAACGAATCACTGTCTGCAGCACACAGCTTGCACACAACAAAAAACCTTATACTGCATGCACATACACAAGAGCCCAATACACCCGTTGACTCACACGTACACCAGAGCCCTGTACATCCGTTGACATGCACATCATTATCCAACGTCGTTAGACTTCAATTTCACATAAGCGAAGAATTAGTAGTCATACTTCACCAGAACTAAAACGATGTATGTAAACAGACACGTAATAACACAACTGTGAAAGTAGTATTGAGTTTAATTGACATTCATGTCAAAACATATACTAGATATATACAGACGTGCTCACGATCATACCCATATTTAAATTTTACTAGTGTCACACACATTAAAATATACGCATGTCATGCTACCATGGGAGACCAGCGCAATACTGCAACCCTTAGACGGAAAGGTAGTACACCTACGATGCCTCATGCACAGCAAGACAATGCTATGGGCGGTAGCATACAGTCTCATTCTGTATTGCAGAGCAATGATGGCTGTTTTCCATGCTCTGATACTGTTGAGTTATCATCCTTACATGTTCCGAAACTTCACACTCGTGCATCTAGTCCAACTATTACCGTTTCTACGGACTTGCTGTCTCCTGGTGGGGGTGTATTGAGAGCTGCGAATAGGAGCACAGTTATTGGTATGGGTGGTGGAGATGCAAGTAGCGCATGCTGTGACGTTGGTATGTTAAAACCTCAAACTGATCTTATTACATCAGATAACGAAGGTGTAAGCCGGTTTACACTAGCGGTGGATACTCCCTTTGATGAAATGGCCAGGTAGTGCCTTACTTGTACATGTGCTATTTTTGAGTCATCAGTCTTCTGATATAGATATTTAGGATGTATATATGTTTACTCGCTATTGGAGCGTAGTAAGGGCAGAGAGGAAGAAGTGGTTAGATAAGGCTGCTTATGAGGCTACCTCTGTATGCAGTTAAAGTAGATTTTTCTCAACGCGTTACTGTACTCCTGCCTATGTTCTTGGGCACATCTTGTACATGTTCCTGCACTGATCATTTAGCACATGGCTGGAGATTGACATTCATAATAGCACTCCAAGTTATGTATGATTTGTTTGTCTCACGCATAAGCTCATACACACATGATCATACAACATAAAATTAAACTACACCCACACCCACACCACCCATATATAAAACACGCTGTACATATACTAATCAATTCACAAAACTCATATGCTAACTCATTCGCTCAAAATGCACATACTCATCCTCATTAATTCATTAAAATATATGCATACTTCAAAGGTACCTGCAACATTTACCCCTCTTTTGTGGCCTTGACGCCAGCTTTTTTCACGAAGTGGCGACGCGAATGGTTATTAAGACGATTGATGATGGCGAATTTATCGGCAAGAAAGGCATGGTATGTACTTGGTACCTATAATGCCTCACATATATACGAGTTGTGTACATAGAAGCAATACCTATTTCTATTTATACACGTGAATGTCACGTTTACTGCTGTATGAATAATAATTAATGGAGTTATTACATACAGTTCAAGAAAATTTTATTCATTGTAAGATGACGAAACGTGCATTATACAGGTATATAGACAGGGTTTAAATTCTCGCCCGCGTCCGTGCACACACATGTGCTTATTTCCTTCCATACAAAATTTGTGTATAGGTTTTGATATATAGCGTGTGTGTAATTTTTAATTTCTTTAAAGGGCAAAAATAATGTCTGTGTGGTAGATCATATGGTAAATGTGGCCAACTATCAAGTTCTTTATTTATTCTTGCTGCGCAGACCTTAGACAGAATTTACTACTTAAAACGAGGATCAGTCGCTCTCGTCTCTATTGACGGCAAGACTGTATTTACGCGTTTGGGCACAGGTACGTTTCTGGGAGAGGCTGGCGTACTATTTTCTGAACGTTTAGCAGCATCTATTCGGAGCACTGAGCCATGCGAGGTGTGGGTGTTGACAAAAACTGACATCGACGCTGTCATGAGACAATTTCCCGATGCATACGAACGGTTTAACAAGTAAGTATATTTATGACCTTGTTTGTTTTGTGTGGCTGTTGTATATTCATATTCTTGGTATTACGTTACATGTATTTGAAAATAAGTCTGGATAAGAGTACTTTCGGGTTAGGCAGGTAATATATTCACATTTGTTTCACAGTTGTACTCACACTGGTACCTGTATATTTGTTTATGTGTTGCATAGACAAAGATCCTCCAATGCACTAGATGATTACACAACGAAAGAAATACGAAGAGATTATGATACAGAATTTAAGCTTCATCCCGTTTGGCTAACCTTTGAGAAGGACTTGGAGGACAAATATTTCGAGGTCAGCTTACATAATACAAAATAATCAACGAAAAACTATCAAGTCTAGTTTTGTAATCTCTCTTTTACCTTAAATGAAACACGTACACCCGCACAGTTCACAGTCCACCTCTTTCCAGCTAACCACACAGTATTTGCCAAATCTCATTCACTACCACATCCAACAACACGCCACACTGTGAACTTTCGAAAAATTCTGTACGTTCGAAAAATTCTGCACACAAGTCTTTCTTAGATAGCACGAACTGCAAAAAAAATACGCCACACATACGGGAAGGATATGTTTGCAAACATTTAACAGTACTTTTGAACATGTACATGAATATTGTTTTCAATACAGATTGTTTATATGAGGAAAACGTACCGAGGACGAATATCTTTCACGTTGGCAACTATGTATATATTGGCGATGCTTCTCTTCCCTCTACTAGTTGAACAGGTGCTGTGTATTATTGTACGCAATGTATGCACTCGCGTGCTTGTATTTGTATTGACATATGTATACATGTAACCTATCACAACACACCGCCAGAGATACCATACATGCATATTTGCAAATCATTGCATTCCTATCAAAGTGAATATACTTACTATCATAAACTAGGGTATATATATCTTAAGCCTAGTTGCAAGTGGGTATATGCGAACATGCTAGAATCAACAAAACAACAATACATAATTGCATGTATAAAGTATTCTGAAAATATAGTAACTGCAACTTCACATGCTCGTACACAACAACACGATGCACTGCACATGCTGCTCGTTTATACTACACTTGCATATGTAAAAAGGATTGACGCCGTACTGATAAACTGTTCAGGTTCGTTTTTTATAGTTCCATTGTATCGCATCTCAAGTTTTACAAGACACAAAACTGCTCGGTCATGCACATTCTCTGGAGTGGGTAAGGCTCTCCCTTACATATTTTGTTTCTTCGCACATGTATACGACCTTATAACTACTCGTTTCATCCATACGTAAACATGCATCACTGGCTCATAGCTATCGCTCTATACAATGGCTCATAGATATTTTGATATATAGGCACTTACACGCTCACTATACATAAACATAACTTCCAGCCTTATACTTTATCAGCCGGAGTGGGTACAATTATATATGTGATTGCAACCATTGCTATGTGCGGTCTCTCCTTCTTTTACTCTTATCGATCCAAAGGCGTGCTTCGGATAGTATTTGCAACCTTTCTTTACACCCTCGGTGGCATGCTTGTGGCCATTCAACAGCTCAATACAGACGTAAGTTGTTTACATGTACGTCCTTGAGCATGCTTACATGTAGGAACATCAACTAAAAAGAGCGCACACATAATCTCTTCAATGTACAAGATAACACTTACAAATTCATATCTGTATACACACATCTGAAGGCTTGGGTACTACCCCCGGTACTATTGGGATCCCTGGTCTTCACAGCATTAACGCTGGCCCCGATCGGATGGGCTAGTAAAGTATTCGGTGTGTGTCACAATTTGCGTTTTCATTACGCACATATTCGTGAGCAAATGACTTGTGTATGTTCCATATGAAAAGTGATACGTACATACACAGACAAGCTCTGACCTCATTTCAAGCATATGTTTCGACGCATGATTGTAGTTTATTTCGTAAGAAGTACTTCGTTTATGAGTATGTCAATGAGTCAATCTAGAAAACATGAAAGATTCATGTTCTATGTGACTTGTGCTATGTATATATAAGTATGGCTACTTGCAAGTTCACGGGTCATATTTCCACGCTGCTTCCTCCACGCCCAGACCTGACTTCCAAGAATATTTTGTGCGTTGAATTTCTACAAATATTTTGGTGTGCTAATCATGTCAATCTCACGGTACAATGCAATAGTGAACGGTATTAATATAATTGTGGTATTAAGATGTTCAAAATTGCTCATCATTTCTGTCATAACAATTCCTTTGTTACCCAACAGTTAGCGTCTCTATCGTATGCTTCTACGTTACCTTTCTCCTTACTCTACACGCAACAGAACTTTCGCGCAACCAGGTATTGTACGTTCTTTACGTACATTTAAACGCACACACAAGGATACAGATTCTTCATTGCCCACGTTTATACTCGTTCAGGCACAAGCACAGGTCTCACTATTATACTTGTTAATGTGGGTAACAGATCTACTTAGTAGCGACCGACATACTATTTCTCGTTTCACTATGTGGGATTGGGTTACTGTATTCATATCAATCAGAATTCTGCACGCGTTCCGCGTTTGTCCAAGAGTACTGTTTGTTGGAGTATCAAAAGAATATCAAACAGGGCATGGAAAAGAGTGATCAACTATTACATTGTTTGTTCCCGCGTTCTATAGCAAAGGTGCTCTATGTATACTTATTGTTTGTTCACTTGTAAATATACATATGCATAAACTATATACCGTCAATAGAACTTACACATATCTCTGGACTATGTCATGTTGAGTGAGTAGTCTATGATAATATGCATGTATCTGTTTGTCTGCCCAGTGAAAATCACAAAAGCAATCAAATGTATACTTGTGGTCCTGGACTCTACCAAATAGATATACATGCATATATACATTACGAGTAGGTTTACTTGTGCTATAATGCACATATAAGTATATGTACGTACTATAAATCTGATAATTTATTTGATCCAATTAGAGTTGTCTATAAACCCAGTCCATTACAATATGAATTAACACAATATTTGCAGCTTACGGTTATAAATTGCGTTGACATTGTATGTAGGTTTGAAGGAACCCAATGAAGATCCTATAGCAATATTAAATTATGTATTATATAATAGTTGCACTACCGGCCATACGAATATCTGTATTGTTTTTTCTCATATTATTTCCATTTATTGTTCCTCTTTGTCTTTTCACATTTAATTTTATGACAGTCTCTTAGCAAGGTTGATGATCTAGACTTCGAGGCCATTGGTAGGTCCATCTCTCGAGAGATTCACAACGTTACTATATTAGCAGCAGACCTGGTAAGCACCCAATCATATATAACATATATAGTACGCATAGATTATTGCCTACAACAAAACTCAAACTAGCCGATTGGTATAGTTGACAGGGTTAGAGCAAAATCAGTGCAGCGGTCCAAGTATCAAAAATATTTAAGAAAAAATTACAACCCGTGATAGATGTTATATTGTGTATTGTAATGTACAACATTTCCTCAATACAAGCATTAGATTAATGATAATCTGTAGTGGACATTTGTATTCTCCTCACTCTCTTATGTGTACAAGTGTTTTTTTCTAGTGCATGTGCTTGTTTGTGTTTGGATAATTGTGTATAATATGTGTGTGTATAAACGTACATATATATTATTTTGTTTATTAAGGTTGGGTTTACAGCACTGTGTAGCAAGTTAACTGCTGAGCAAGTCGTGGGCGTTCTGAATGATTTGTTTACAAGATTCGACGAGCTCGCCTCAAAGTACAACTTGGAGAAGATTAAAACTGTATGTCATGCAAGCATGAAAGCAATACGCTACATCATACGTATATACATGCAAATACCACCTGGATCACATTTATCGAAACAGCTACTAATTACTACATGATCTGCGTTTGTGTGTTTTTGACTATCAGTTTGACGATCAGTCAGGTAGTGATGCATATTTCACTTCACATCCACACGCACACTCAACTCATATTGACAAACGCGCCATACGCACACTCAACTCGTATTGCGGTCGGTACACGCGCCATATCCACACTCAATTCATACCGAGGTACACTCCGTTTAGTCATAGCTCTACGTATACTTACTCATCCACTACAAATATAATGAAACAACACCAGCGTAGAGAAAAGTCGTCGCTATTATGCACTAGGCTGATAAGAGCCGACTTTTTCTAAAAACATAAATACCGAATACTGTACACCCCACACCTATATTGTGCATATGTTAACAATATTCCCTGCATTACTACATCTAAATGCAAAACACACTTTACTATATATATATATATATATCAGGTAGGGGATTGTTATGTAGTATGTGCTGGTGTGCCGGATGTTCACCGTGATGGAGTGTTCAAGGTTGTTGATTTTGCCACAGATATGATACATGCGGTAGAGTGGGTGGCAAGAGACTGGGTTCTTCCACTGCAGGTTCGTGTCGGTGTACACACAGGATCGGTCAGTGCCGGAGGTAAGAACTTACACATACAATATAGGTACACACAATATAGACACAAAAAATAGAACTAGCAAACGGAAGCAGAGTACAAACAAGAAGTGAACAATCCTTCGTGCGTGCATATAGTCATCACGATCTACGGTACAATTGTGACATTCGGTACATTGGCACATAATACTGGAATGGCTTAAACTTGGTTATATCACACTTCGGCACATGCTATTAGCAATCGGAATCTATAAGGTTGTGTATGATGTCTGGGGTCATGACGTAGATATCTGCTTTCTTATGGAGCAAGGGGGTGCTCCCGGCCGTGTACTTATATCAGAGGACACAAAACGAGCTATGGAAGTTCTACCAGAACATCAACATCACAGCTTGTATGAATACACGCTGGCACACCATGTTGTTTTTCATAAAGTATGTGCAGACATTCCGTCTCAGTCTGTGTGTTACAAATGATAATCGGAGAAGATTTCTAATTAGTATACATAATTATTTTACATACACACACCATATGTCACACGATGCAAATAACCAATTTGGACATTGCAGTTGCGTACAACAACTACGTGCATTCACAGTAGCAGATACAACGTAATATATACCTCTGCCATGCCAACACACAAACACAGTAATCATAAAGCTCTAGTAATAAAGAAGCGTTTCCACTTACAGGATCACCACTCATACAAATACTCACCCAATCCCATCTATATGCACACGTATACACAGCCAAATACCAACATAGACGCATATAATTCAGTCAACAACCTCGATACAACTATAATCATCTTTTATCTACATACTAACACTTGCATATATACTGACAGACACGAAGGCAAATAGACGGTTTCTTCTTGAAACGGACAAACGCAATTGTTGTGCAAGAGCGTCAATGTCACAGTCGTACAAAACAAGACAGCTTTTACCATCCTACAACATTCAAGATACCACTCACAATTCGACCTGAAGTAGATAATTCACGAAACTTTAGGACTACACCCAGCGCTGGTGCGATCTGTCAGACTTCTGGTCACTCAAAGGATACAGAATTTAACAAAGAGGCACGCTCTGAGTTGTGTGAACTTGTACCAGCTTACCAAGGTAATTCTAGCTGTACAGCGCAGAGAAGAAGGTACAGTGGGAGTGGTTCGGGATTGTATGGTTTTAAAAGCACGTCATGGTTACGCCCGTTGTGGGAACGTAAGGATACCCATAAAAATGAACTTCAGAGTGCTCGTGGAAGGGACATTCTGGACTCAAGTAGGGATGTGGTGCACGTGGAGGGTGAACGAGTGAGTTTAGATATAGATGACAAAACAAACACAAATGCACACTCATGTTCATATGCCCCAAGTCTATATTCACAAAACTACACGGAAGGCAAGGTTAACAACAACGAGAGCATGGATCTTGAAACCATTGAAGGTGACGTGAAATGTATAAAACCAACTCAAAATGGTTCAATAGATCCCTCGATAATGAACAACGACAATACCAAGAATATCTTGGATAGACAAGATAAGTCTACATCAAGCGTGAGTTCATGCAAAAGCAAATCATGGCGCACACATACTGACACTGGCACCGATGTTTATCCCTGCCCCTCCACAACGACTACAAAAGATGCCATTTTGGAATCCTCAAATTTGCAGAAAAACGATATTTCACTCACCGGTACATGTGCGAGTATGAAAGAGGTATTTGTAGACATAGATGCCGCTGAAGGCAGATACAGCTTTCCACTGTGGAGACCTCGATTCAGGCAAGAACATGACCGGACTCTGTATGAGCAATCTATCCGCAAGAGTTCGCTTTACAAGTATCGTGCAGCTGGGTTCATGTTGATGGGCGTAAGTTTGACATTTTCTGTATACACTACAATTGCCATTCAGACTATGGATGGTCTGTGGCTGTATTTGGCTATTATGCTGCCCATGCAGGCCGGATTACTGGGATTGTCTTTCGTACGTATGTTATATATGCTTTGTAATATTTTGAATCTCCTTTCTGGCAATCCCTTTGCATATACAATCGATATATACAAAATTTAAAGTAAACGAACTAAACCTAAAATTTATGTTCACCCATACAACGAACGAAGCTGGTATTATTCATTTAGTGGAAACGTCATCTTCGTTCACTCACACTATGCAAAAAGTAGCTAGTAGTGTTTGTCCGCTCTTGAAAATTTAAGGGGGAGAATGAAACAGTTTGTCGATGGTTTTTGCAAAGAACCGTTTCGGAAAATAATGGAAAGCGGTACTATTTCATTCCACAAGACTAAGATCTTCAAGCACACACACAGACAGTGAGAATGTCAGTACCACTATTTGCTCTCACACAAAATTTAATGAAGATTAACAATTTTCGTACATCACAGGGATAATAACCATGCACATCCCATTGAGTGTACTTGGGCTTATAAGTTTGTGGATACCAACTGTTGTAGTGCTGATTGAATATATTATCAACGTGGCATGCCCAAGTAATCAGGCCGACAACCAACTAGTATCACAATGTACCGCTTTTCTGACATGTTGTATACTTCAAAGGTACGCGATTTGATTAGCCCTACAAAAATTATACACCCATCTATAATATACATAAGCCGTACACATGGTATTTTATCAAATGGGCAGTCCAAACATCGAGCAACATACTTCTTGACGAATGTGATCTTATATACGTGAGAGGGCGGCACACAGTTTAGCGTAAAACATTTATTCAAACATATCCGTTTATGAACATATAATTGTACACACCCCTGCGCATAAGAATACATGCACGACTCATGTTCGCTCATGTATATGAAATTTACACTGTAAATATCATGGCGGACCAACTCACACATACGTCTACCGACTTATGTACCAATGTTACATACATGCCCCAGTAGAACTTTCGATACAGCCATCCTACTTCTTCTCGCGTCATACAGTGTGTTCCCACGGCTCACAATCATCGAAGTGGCTATATCGTCTCTTTTGATGTTGTCTGCCCGTTTTGCCTTGACATACACATTTGCATTAGGAGTGGACAAGCGCTACTATACCACCTTTCTCGCCGGACTGTATATATTCATAGGGGTGTTGGTGGCCGTCACACGATCTGAAGGTATGACTCAATGTTCTGGTTCACATTTTAAACCATACGCACGTACGCAGTACCCACATCGTATGTATATATGTTGTGTTGATTGATCGCAGTATGCTGACCTAAACGTTGATTTGAATTTTCCATACACACATGCCCTCATATTTACAAGTCTTGCAAGTTATGTGATAACTGCATACTAGGATGGTCGTATGATGAGAGGGTACTTTTTCTGCATACTTAGCTCTTCATATATAAATATGTAACTACCAATATACACATATTTACTTGATATAATAGCAGTGATTTTATCACCGCACTATTTGCGTACCTCGTATCGGACATGAAGAAATGATTGGGCTCTCACACGAACGTACTCAGTATACCAAGCACCAACTTTGTACCCACACTGACAATCCCTGCCCTAGTACGTGCTACGTATACAATTCATATGTACATACCCCTTCTGTCAAAAATAACACTACAAGCAACTGACTCGTATGCGTGTGTATATTTTGCTTTGTTTGTTTTTGTTGTTGTCTGCAGAGTTTCTTTTGCGAAAGTACAGTCGCAGTCAGACAGCAGCACTAAACGAACAAAGAGTTACAAAATTGGAGAAACGCGCAGACAATCTCTTGATCAATGTGTTACCCTCAGCCATTGCAAAACAGATTAAAGCCAACCCTACTACATCAATCGCCGGTATATAGTGCATGTGTAGTTACGAATGTTTGTGGCATATTAATACAAGGACATACGCTCCAAAGTTCGTCTTCTTTATTCAATACTTTCTCACTAGTATATACATGTAGACAACTCTGCTTCTATTTATTTCGTATGCGTAAGTTATTTTTCAACGTTGCTAGTGCAAACCATTGTGCATTCATTTCTTGTGTTTACAGCTGTCCTCATCAATCTACGATACACTAGGCAATATGACAAATCCTTTGTACAAAACTTACAAATATGACTCAAAACGCAGTACTACGTACATGCATATCTCAAATGCATCAATATTTTTATTTACCAAACATCAATTATACATACAGGTACTTACCACTTAAAAATAACGAAATACAATGTATTGTGTTCCTACGTTTTACAAGGCCTCTATACTTCTTGTGAGTACACTTATGTATACCAAGATACACATCTCACACTGCACCATTTGCTAATAGGGAAGTAAATATAGGTTGCAAACTATCTAAGCAAATAGAACAAGCTGCATGCCAGTACATGACCAACTTTCCAATACAACAAAATCAACCACAATCATCTAAATATTGTAATTGATTTCATTTTTGGCTAACACATCAACACCAACATTATACACTCATGCATAATCTATATGCACACTGCTGTGTAGTGAAGTATCTCTACTCTTTTGTAAAGATTATGTTGCTGTCCCAAGCTCAATGTCAGAAGAAGAAAAATGCAGACATATGTAGTGCGTACTATATCAATCGTATTAAACCATATTATTCTTAAACACTCGTTGTCTCATGAGTATACGTACTACGATTTTGTTGCAGAGACGTTTAGCGAAGCGTCCATACTTTTTGCAGAGGTCCTGATTCAGGGAAAGATGGACACATCGTTGCTTTCCAATTCACGCAAGCAGGATAAGGATTCACAGGACGAAGACAATAGCCACGTGTACCTTACTCCTATGGAAGAGGCTAGGGTGCTTCATGAGATATTTTCCAAGTTTGATGTAGTCTCAGGCATACTTGGGTGCGAGAAGATTAAAACTATGGGGGGGGTGTATATGGCCACTGCCGGCGTTCCACTTGTCAGGCTGGACCACGCCGATGCACTCGCCAACCTCGCACTAGCAATGAAGAAAATGATTGATAAAAAAAAATTGCAAGGTCATCTGTGTGATATTAGAGTTGGTCTACACGCTGGCCCAATTGTTGCTGGCGTAATAGGTTCTGACAAGTTTTGCTATGACATATGGGGCGATAGGTAGGCTGTAACTGCGCTTGTTTGCTGGTATTTGTCATATATTATTTGCCTGAATATGGAAACGTATGGTATGTACAAGATGGCAAGATCCCGAAAGAGATGAAGCAACTATTGTGCAATATATCTGTGGCAATCTCAATCAAATGAAGTCAACTAGGGAAACAAAAAAATTCATTAATTATGTATATAATTGTTACGAATACAATTGATGACGAGTAATACTTAAATTCTTTCAAGTCTGACACATGATATTCTCTGTCCATACTAATCATACGTCGTTTACAAATATGAATGTATGTACGCAACTTCGTCTTCCCTACAGTGTAAATGTGGCTAGCCGACTAGAGTCTACGGCAAAGTTTGGCACTATTCAAGTATCACAAACGATGCAGGAGATCTTAAATGATAAATTTGTAACGAAAGAGCGGGGTGTTGTTCCTATTAAAGGGAAAGGTGACATGAAAATCTTTTATTTACTTTCGAAGAAGAGCAGTCAAATGGGACCGAAAAATAAGTATGTATATATATATATCCTCACATTTATTAATACATGCATATAAGTATTAGAGTGAGGGGATCAAAGAACTGTGTGCGTTTGGATAATGTTATTTAATACAAAAATATACTTCCGTGGTTAACCAACCACATGTGTGATTGTTGGATTTTTCTCTCATATTAACTCGTCCAGGTCAAGTACGTTAAAAAGTAAAGATGATTTGAAGACTACGTTGGACACTGAAGTGAACGAGAAATTTCATTCATCCTACATACACAACCCACTGAACGATAAGTTAACAAACGGCAACTTCAAGTCTAGCACTTTTAACATTGTTCCAAGAGACAGCTTTATCAGCCCATCAGCCCGGCGTGGACGGACGGCATCCATCACCCGTGAGCCTGTTCAGTTTGATAGTATTCCAAAGGTATTCGCACATGCTTACATGAAAACGTACATACACAAAGCCATACAATCAAAAGTATAAATATGTTGACATGTGCAATGCAATTTTACTGTTTATATGTTTCATACCTTTATGTATGCACACAACTGTGGTAACCCATATGTACGACTTCTATATTTGAACATACACACACACATGTACGATACATATATTTTCTACGGTAACTTCACTGTGTTGCTAGGGGACGCTTCGAGCCGTCAATTTGGATGCCCTTGAAAATATTACGAAAGACGACTGTAAGCAGATATCCTCTGGACACGCATAAAAGAGTCACTGCGACACGACGACATCAACACAAACTACTACATGCAGACAGAAAAGTATCCTATATTGCACACTTTATTGGATATTTCCGTTGTTTATTTTAGCAACAAAACATTGAGTCGAGATAATGCGGTTATTCACTTAGTGGTCCGTGAGCTTTATTTACAATATATGTATCTACAAACTCAAATATGCATAAAAAAGTACATCTTGAAAGTAAAATCTCATGGCCTGTAGGTAGAAGACAATGAGACGTTTTCATTATGAGAAAAATATTCATTCCAAGTATATTTTCATGGGTAAGGTGTGAAGCTTCAAAATTTATGAAAGTAGTCTGAAGCCTTGTCGTCTTCATATTTTTATCCCAAGTCACTTTGAATTGAGTAGTTGATGTGAGTAATAGTTTGTTTCCTTGATTTTCCGTTCACTCGATCTATATAGGCAGTTGGCTCACTGCTGACTGGTATTAGAACGAGATGCAAACTAGATTCTATTCGTATACTTGATATTAGATAGTTCAAAAAAGAAAATCAACGACGCATCATATGAATATCTGTGTACGCTACTGGGATGCGAAACAGCAAGACCACATCCACGACCATATTAGTCGTTCATATACCTATCGAAACTTTAAATCCCTAATATTTCACTGTTAGCTACATTTTGTTCGTTGTTTATGTGTTCTTCACACGTTTTGTGGACAGTGAATACGCTACATGGGAAGCAGTGCAGTGCACTGTCAACAACGACATGTCTGCGAAGGCAACAACCACCCAAACGAAGACAGAATATACAAAACGGGCGGTGTTTGTATCACCATAGCAACCTCATTTCTGATTCGTCCCTCACAAATGAATGTCCTCCAATCGTGTGCGATACGGTTTCTTTTAATGTGTCTGTACGGAATCGCAGCTCTGTTCTCTCGCCTATGCTCGCTAATCTGCATACACGGAAAGCGTCCACAAATTAATATCTTGTGGATGCTTCGCGTTAGCATACGATCGCCCAGAAAGGACCAGTTATTTGTCCATACACGAATACGCAGTGTACACGCACTTACATCTACAGGCATGTACACATGCATTTACGTTTCCACGATTTTTGAGAAAGTTAAAACCTGGAAAAACAAACAGGACTGTTCATTGCCAGCCAGTTAGTAAAGCCGGGTTGCTACCTTTATGCTTGTGCTACAACAAAGTTCCACACTCACATACATACATCCACACGGTTGGGTATACGCACTCACCAGTATAGATATAAGAGCATCTATGATCTGTTCTTCCCGCTAAATCATGTGCTAGCAACACCAAACTTAACATTTTGCAACAGTTTTTATTAATAGTTTATCCATCCCGCATGTAAGTATCTATACGAACTACGAATTAAGATGAAATTGGTAGGTACTGTCGTACGATCGACACTTATAGCATATTTACTGCTATTGGCTAATGGGGAGGAAAAGGAAAATCGCGTCCAGCCATTAAGAGAATTAGGTACGTGTATGGCTGGGTACATGATCGATCATCTGTGTCTGGAGAAAGTTTTGTTTTATTTGTTTCTTGTAATAAGAATATCTCTCTTTAGAATTCTGAACCATGCGTGCGCACATGTCCATCTTTCTTATGCTCTAAAAGTCTAGATCAGTCTTACCATTTTAATAATATGACACACATTTGTACTGTATGGGAATATTAACGCTCTCCCTCGTAGAATTTATATATCTATGACATAATGTTACGAAATGCACTTGCAAAATTTCCACTATTACAGTTGCATGATGCATCTCAATATTAGACACTTTTAAGTGCATTCTATTTATTTCTGGCTACGAACGTACAACAGTTGATGAGCTTATGTGTTTCGACCTGTGCGAAAAATATAATGTTACAGTCAGTTTTGACATTTTACATATCTCTTGGTCATAAAATTGGTTCTAAATAACTCACCGTCTCTACGCTTATTAACCTTTGCATAATGTGACCAACTCGAATTAGTGGGCAAGCCGATCATTCCACTTCAAGAAGTAGAAAAAAAAGACTTCCGAGGTTACATTTTGGGTGGAGTAGCCGCTACAAGGAGACTTCAGTGGGTTGCTTCTCTTCAAAATCGGAAAGACGGTACTTACCAGGTAATGGAAGTGTGAGGCATAAAAATACCTCACATTACCTACTTATAACACCAAATGTTCAGCCCTAGATCAATGTACAAAAAGTTAATCTAATCGATCGTAGATGAGAATGTGGATAGAATGCACACGAGTTTAATTTAACAAGATTATCAGCTTATGATATGTTTTACATACTACTTTGAATAATCCAGTACAATTACTTGGTGGTTGTAAAATTGACGAACCAGATTAAGAGGAAGTCTCGCTGCTGAAGGATGACGGGCAGACATACATTGCACAGCCAACTGCAACACTTTTAAGCACCTGCTGTATTTTGATTAATATCTTAATTAACGAATTTCTAACTGCAGCACTGGTGCGGAGGTAGTCTCATAGCAAAAGGATGGATACTCACAGCCGCACATTGTATAGATAATTTCAACACTGTCTGCTTAGGTGGACTTGAATTGACAAATGATGCAGGTTGGTATAATTGTGAGACACAAGAGCATCCCAAACTACGATGTCTTTATCAAGGCAGTGAGTGCATTTCTAAGAAATTGTGACTCGTTTTTGTACACTCTTTCATCAAGAGTACCAAATGTTAAACTAAAGTATCTCCATGTAGTTCAGATTTGCACTTACACACACTCCTACGCATACTCACAGATGACGTAAAAAACTAGACTATATTTTGTGAGATTACTTGTTTGCTTTACATTTAAATATCATACGTATTGTGTAAGTGGAAGTTATCACAGAAGAAAGAGTGAAAACACAATGTAGGATTTATAAGAGGTCAGACTAGTTATTATTTTTCTACTTGTTGATATTGCACCTCTGACAGAAGTATTGAGACAGTTATCGAATACTTAAGTACCCACGTAAGCTATCTCAATGGATAACACTAACGATGAATTAGTTTCTCATGTGCTGTAAATTCACTAGTTGATTACATATTCACTTCTATTACATAATTATACAAATATGAGCATTGGATATATGTTAGCTGCACTCTAACCTAGTTCACAGTAATTACGATTACAGATTCCATATGATTGCAGATTCATAATTCAAAGAGCACATCAGATGCATAATTTAACCATTCGCAGACAGTGTGTACGTACATGTGTACCATTCCACAAATTGATCACCACACTTTCTATGCCAAGCACAACTATATTGCCATTCACATTTACGTATTAAAACTTTAAAGGTTCGTAAACGATTTCGCACTAGAATTTCACTGCAGCCCGGTTAAGAAGATCTATCAGCATGAGAAGTACGACTCCCTTTCTATTTCCAACGACATCATGCTGGTAGAATTCGACTCCGACTACATTGGGACGCCCATTAATCTAGCTCCCGGAGGTGTGGTATGTATTCTGCTATATTATTCCACAAACATGGAAAGTGTCGTATATGAATGATCAGACCCTATATAGTACAAAGCACAGACAAAGGATTACAAGAATGCTGTGTCCCGGATGATTGTAGATAAAATTCTCCGATCTACACGTATGCCCGCTTCTATGTGATGATTTCACGATCAAGTAGTATTCAACTACAATTATACACTTGCGTGATTTATCGTGAAGTACACACGTGTTTTCGATACGTTCTGTGATCAAATCTTTATAAGTGAAACCGGAGTTTTCGTATAACATACATGCTTATGCTCACTAACAGTCCCCCACACCTACAACACGCTCGCACCTCAACTCATTTGCACTTCATTCACACCTACTCACTTATGCACACTTGAGTGCGCTCAAGTTATAGATTCTGCCGGATATTAGTCAAGCTTATGTTTTATTCACTGTCATTTCAGAATGAGCAAACGGGCAACCCTGGTATGATTGTAGGATGGGGAAAAACAGAAACCGAAGGTACTAAATGTGTATTAATAATTACATGTATAACCACGTGACCTTGAGGCAAGTAAGAATTTATTTTCATATTCCGCAGATAGTCAGTCCTCTTTCTTGCAAGCGTCGGAATTAGTAACATACAGGTAACAGTTATTTACATATTAATGCAAACATTTGTGCAGTGGAACCCATGTTTACGAAGCCTTTCTCCTTTCACCCATAGTTGTCTTCTTTATATCCTCGCAGTATGTGTAAGTTAACAAAGGATATTATATGGAGAGGGTGTATTTTCCTTTTCATTACGAGTATATAAAGTCAAACCTCGTTTGTGATTTTTTTTCCCTTTTTCTTTCTATTCTCCTTTTGTAGACATGTCATATATCATGAAGGAGTTGAAAGTTGAGATATACCCGAACGACGATTGCTCAGTTTGGGGTGGGGGTATTCCGGAAGAACTTCCAAAAACGGTCTTGTGCACAAACACGCAAGACGACAGTGAGGGTTTTTGTACCGGTACGTAATTAGATCGATTTATGTGTACAACATTCAAAAATTGAAAATATATAGACAATCTATAACATATCTATTTTATGTGCACGATATACATATTTGCATACGCATTTCATACTTATATTCTTGCTGCCTATACTGCACGTTCTCATAGTATTGAGTAATGTTTAGTATGAAGTGTATGTACGAGTATGTCTGTCAGTCTGACTGTATGTTTGTCTGTCTGTATGTATGTGTGTATGTCTGTGTGTATGTCTGTCTGTATATATATATATGTGTATGTGTATTTAGTTACGCCAGAAGGTAAAAAATGTTAAAACATTAAAAGTGCCTTTCTAGGTTGCACACACTATTCCTGATTTACATACTACCGACAGCATACATGACCCTACTCATATCATGCATTTGTCCACTTGATAAAAAATCCAAACAAACTTAATCACTTACTCTACCCTTCACACATACTTAATCACACATACATAATTGCATTTGTATCATCATGATCACAACCACACATGTATTGCGTGCACCATGCACCAGCCACTTAACACAAATCATGATCACAACTACACATGTATGCGTGCACCATGCACCAGCCACTTAAAACAACAACAGTAAATAACAGTAAAACTCACATAGACACACATGGCACAACATATTCTCTCTCTCTCTCACTTCCCTTTTGAACGATCAACAACAGGAGATTCCGGAGGCCCATTGTTTGTTAGTGTGGACGGGAATGAGATACTTCTGGGCGTTATCAGCTTTGGGCCGACAACATGCAAAGGCTTGCCGATGGTGTACACACGGGTTAGTGAATATCTCGATTGGATTGAATCAACCATGGCAAATGCTTCTCCTGACCTAGAGGACATCGTTCTTCCTGACGTAAGTATCGACTACTCGTGTATTGCATTCGCAATGTGGGGTTTTGTAATTTCGCGACGAGAGGTTGTCATCTTTGCGAGAAGTATACCAGGTTCAGGTCTACCACATAATAAGATGTTTCGACAATGAATTGTCCAATTAGTTTTGAGCTGAAGCGTGATTGTGCAAAAGCACATCCGTGTTGGTATGTACAAGCGAACCTTCATATTTTTACGGATATAAGTATCCGACGCGTCCCCGCTAATATCATTCATGACGAAGCGACCGATCGAATGCTGACTGAAGAAAGCATGTCTCTCTTGAGTATTTGATGTAAGATAGCGGTGGATGAGTACTCTTATGCGTCGTGGTATAGTTATAAATACATGTGAGCAAGACCCTTTGCTCATCTTATAGTCCATTTATAGTGTATACAAGAAACTGAGTTCAACTTTTAACTGATAATGAATTAATACGACACAATACTGAATCAAACATGTGCGAAAGAAGATCGTAACAATGGGAACATATATATCCAAAAGAACAACATTAGTGGTCAGTGTGGTTTTGTTATCATGAATTTACTTGCTCGTAATTTTGAATACTCTATATATCTCCCTCCTCCTTTGGTACTTTCCGTTCAATCACATTTTATGCTTCTCACAGGAATGCAATAGTGGAAGATGTAAACTTGTACAAAATTCCATTACCGAGTCTGGGGTGATCCACGAGTTCAATCTCACGAAAGGCACGATTTTGACGGTATATACGAATTGTAACCAGGAACACTACATAGGAAAAATAGTACTAATGAGCATTGCTTTCACATGTTTAAAATCATTCATTCTACCCATTACCCTGTTACACCTGCATACAATTTTGACTACTATTTTATGGGTAAGAATAGACAAAAACAAAAACTTGGTATCTTCTTTCACCTAAATTACACTTATACAGTAGTTTTAACAATACATTATATATTGGACTTCTCACGCAGCTCACTGAAATCTTTTACAAAGTAACTGGTATTTGTTTTAATATTTTTTTATTGCTAAAAATACGCTTGTACGTTCTGTACACAATCAAACCGTCGCATTCAATTTAAATTACCTTATACTAATTGTGTACTTACTATATATCGTAATATGCAGAATACCTTTTTTCTTCAAGCAGATCTTCAAACAGACGTCAGTTTTTCTGTTGAGGGCATTGATCGACGTCTGGGCGTCATCACAGGCAATCCAAATCACTTCAATCCTTTGACTGCGGGTACTTGTTTTATCCCTGGCTCGTACAAAGTCTTTCTTGACGTTGGGTATGTAATATATATATATATACTAAACAATTTACTACATAATCGGGTGCCATGCTACTCTCGTTTTTATGGGCTTAAGATTCTAGCTTCTTTTGGCATGAAAACATTATGCTTCACTCGTGCACCTTACTTACTAAGATATGGTGTAGCTTATCCATAAAAGACTATTATAATTTTCATTTCCTTCATGTAACAATTAACCCAGAATCTGGAGAACAAACAAGTACGATCAATATAAGTTGATAGTTCCTAACGACATATCCACATTGCCTGAGTGCAATCCTTTCCCCGAACTCAACCTAATGGTAGAGCTAGCAGCACCACAAATCTGCACACAAAATCCCGGCCGGTAAGCACACACAAGTTCTACAACACACACTTGCACTGTACAGCAATTTAATATATGCATGTATATACGACACACACATACATACTCTTGCACGACTATACGTATGTATACGTCATATGCCAGAGGTAATAAGTTTTATTCCTATGAATGTGATTGCATGTATGTATGCTGGTACTTTTGTGTGTCTGTCTGTGAGTACACTACGGCATTGCAAAGTATACGGACAAAAGCTGTGTGCAAAAAGCCATATACAGATTTTCATGGCACATATGAATCGCATTTGTAGTTGTATCGAGCTAAAAGGAACTTTTCTGAAAGATTGGACTCTCTTTATGTATGACCAAACCGATTACCGACATCTAAATATCTGGTTTCAAGGTCCAATATCATATGATATCAACGTATTAAAAGGTGTGTATAACCTTTACTTAAAACTGCGCATGCACATATAAAGACAAAAAAATGTCGTAATCTGTGTGTGTGTGTGTGTGTGTGTGTGTTTGCGAGCGACGAGTTTGTGTAGTTCCTGACCAGATTAGACATGTATGTTCAGAAATCAAAATGTCCTAGATTCTCATGCGAATTCATCACATGTGATCCAATAACTGTTCATACATACTCATTCTAGCCACATACACACGTAGTCACACGGGTTTCATACACATGTCGCTGAATGCAACTTTTTGCATACCAATATGTCAAAGGTGATTTTTCATTTCTCACGAGCGACTCCCATATTAGTGTATATGCCTATATATTTGGAAGTTCAAAACGCATGCAACGTACACGCCTACTGTTCTCGAGTTGCTTTTATAACTTATTCATACACGTGCACATATAAGGGTCTGTGGGTAAATCATTTCAGAGAACTACGATGACAGACAAATTAAATCTATGCGCATGTTATGCATTTAGAAGCAGTGGATGAGACTATTTGTGTGTATGTGTGTAAGGGTGGATTGCATATACCACAAAAGGGCAGCGTAATAATTCTTGTTATACATTGTTCTTTTCCCATCAAGTATCGTTTTCTTATTCACTTAGTTCAATGTATGTGTCCAGTATCTTATAATGCAAGACTTGTCCACGCTTGAGAAACGTATGCAGTATCACATTATAGGAACATTCACAACTGCACCACCCACTTACTTGATGTATTCGTGTACATACGTTTTCCAAGGTGGAAATGTCGCTCTTTACGAGACTGGGCTCGCAACAGAGTGGGTAAAAATTGGTGGGGATTGCTGTGCACCTGGTCACTATGATATCTCTTTAGAGAAGACAGCTACTGCACAATTCGGCGGTAAATATCAAATCTACATTGACAACTGGTCGCCAAATTGTGTCAACGACATAACCACCGATGCAGTAGCGTATGTAGTACGTGTATGTGTGTACGTGTTTTATTTGTTATTATGTAGATGTTTATATGTGTATATACTATATACCTGGAATAGGACACTATATGTATGAATGGTGTACAAAGATTTGTATATGTACTATGTGTATATTCGTATGTGAAGATGGATGTTAATCCGCTAGTATGCATTTGAAGTTTATACTTGCACTCAGAATCTGGTACGCATAGTCTGTCTTTCAGATATTATTTCTGTGTATTTTAGTTGCATATATTCGACAGTCTCAATCTTTTATGCTCGTCACCCATAATAGCCCAATGGTAAGCTCTGAGCAAGTGGAAGATATGATCAATCTACACAATATAGCGGAACAAATCAACGATATTGTCGAAGCCGACAAATCAGAGAGCATCACACCTGTCCTAGAGTCTGGTATCGCAAATATACCGCTTATACTTGACAAAAATTCCGCCTCGAGTGCGAGCTTTCAATCACACATGTTTTTGATTTTTACTTGCTTTTCGGCAACGATGTTGACCCAGTTTGTTGGTTGAAAGAGAGTGGAATTTCAAGTGGATATGTGAGACTGTAGACAAAAAACTGAAAGTACATAATTATCTATTCAAAGAAATGCGAAGCTCGGAGAATTCAAGATCGTCTCTCTCGAGTTTCATCAGCGTTCCGAATACGTCTGTTCAAATGATATCTGATACTATATATATATGTTGATGAGTGATATGGCATGGTGAGCAGTGCGAGATGTGCAAGCCTGTGATTTCGATGACAAAACGAGTGAGTAAGTGTTTGCAGATACAGCGTATGGAGTTTTATATATTACTTTTGTTTAATTTGTTATCGAGTTGAACAAACCCATGCCAGTTCGACAGATCGCAATACGGGTTAATATAAAGATGGTGGAGTGCAGTAGATTTCTGCTTAAATGTCTAACTATATAAGCAATTTGAGTAGAAAGGAGAGATACTCTCGGGACTCGGGCATGCAATCTTACCTCATGATAGTTGAGTCGTAGCATTCGATGAGTGTAATGACATAAAATTTGAAGCTAAAAAAATGTAGAGTACTTATTTACTAAACACATCCATGATGGTATAAATTGAGATTGATGAGATGCATATACATTACAACGTATGTGTATTGTTTGGGGCACTCTCATAACTATCTGCACAAAACTAACAGGGATGAGAATTAAAAGAAAGCAATACGAAACAACCAAAACGGCATACTTAAGTGAAATAGAGACTAAATGAAAAAAACTGAAGACACTGGCTGAACCAAGTATTTCATCACTAAGAAAATCATATCGCTTGCCTTGGAACACAGTTGCAGCTCAATATTCTGTACGCTTATTGTGATCTACAGTGGTTTAGGTCATGTATTTATGTAATCGACGATTGATTTTCTAAAACAATCATACATGCTCCCTATGCGTGCTTTGCGGAAGGGAGTAGGAGAAGAGACACGAAAATTTCTCGTTTGTAATTTACAATTGTAGGTTTGGGTTTGGGAAGTATTATGTAGTCCCTTATCATGATGTTATTGTGACCCATGAGAAAACAGCATCATTTTGTAGTGCCATTCTTCGCTTTGATGCCATTCTTCGCTTTGATGGATTCCGTACAGACACAAAACATTCTAGCATTCTATCTTCCATACCTGCGCGGTTGAAAAAATTTCAAGCGTACTTCAGTGCTAGCGCGAGCGACAATAAAAACAAAATCACACACCACACCTCACAGTACACCATGAAGCTATAGATTAAGGCGCAGTTTACAATAAAAAATGTTAAAGTTTACTAGTCTGTGCAACACAATTAGACATTGCAATGGCTTAGATACTAGTCTATCAGCACTAAATCTATGCTTCAGTCGTTGCAAGCAGACTGACGTGTAGAATACTCTCTACATTGAGAACATACAAAATCGAGAATCAGTCGTGGATTCACTATATATATACTCCAAAAATAGGTATTGGTGAACAAAACAAATAAGCACACGAATAGATGATGGATCTAACAGCATACTTTTGGAATCCCCATTCACGATTGTCTAGGGGGCAAACTTTACGGGTTTGTAGCCATCTTGAGATGCAGTGGAAATGAAACGCGTGCTACAGGATATCGAAACAACAAATTTGTATAGGAAAGTACAATGAATTTCATGTACGTGAATTCTGCTTCGTGCAATTCGTGAACATTTTACTCCCTCTAGAGATTGATTGATATGACAGGATGTGTTCGTGACCTAAGGAGAACAAGCAGTCCATAAAATAGTTGAATGTACACAGTAAACCCATTACATAGAACACAGCACAAGAGCGGGTACGTATTTATGGTATACATTATAACATATCAGCAAAAAACCAGCTTGTACTAGTGATTCTGGAATTAGCAAACAAATTATCCACTTGGCAAATATACACTGAATACACTGAACTCAAGTACGTACATTACAAGTCCCCCATGCCACTGTGCACTCTTCAGTAGTCAATGATTGTTGATTAGCTTGACATTCAATGCACAGCTCCATAATGTGGTTTCGACAAATCGCACAGTTATCTACAACAATATCTGTACAATAGAAGTTCACGATGATGAACATGAGAAATAAAATAAAAATGAACATACTAAATGAACAATAGCATTTTTAGGGTTTAATATACATATAGACATCTATTGTGTCTTTTAAAGTTCTCAACATAAGATGCATATCGCATGCATTACATACCCCAGGACCACAGCGCGACAGCGTTCCACTACAGAAATTAAAACACCGTGCGAAGCATGGAAACAAGGATCATCATTTATAAACGCATGAAGAATGTGTGGATGAGTAAATAATTGAAAATGTGGGTAACAATATAATCCTTAGCAGTATTCAACTGAAGTTACTTGCAAACAGTCAATCCGTACTAAAGATGAGGATGCGTCATATCAGGTGAAATAACTTATATTCTTACACAAAGTATGCTTAATGCAGGTATGAGAAAATTCGCATTATAAATCAAATATTATTGGCCCCATCAGTGTAGGTAAGCCTTCCACATTCTAATCACTATCGCTCAAGAATCAATCTGTAGCGATGCTTCGCATAAGCCTGTACAGATGTCATACACAATACAGAGGACTCAAAGTCTACTTATACACCACAGACAAGACTTGCAACAAAGGCACTACATCACAGAGCTTTAAACTGATTTCTAACATGGTATATTATGCAGATAAACAATTTTATAAACTTCAAGTGAGATTATGTAGATAAGGATATGTATGCCAATTGAACAAACAAAACAGCTCTGGTGTATACGGAGAGCAGTCATTTTCCAATTTCTGTGCAGACACAGTCATACCTTTTTTATCTCAAACCGTTTCTTCTCTACAGATGAGTTACGTTCTCCTACCGACGTCTCTTTCACTTCGTCTGGTACCGCGGGGTCTACTTCCATCTTGCTCATATTTTTTACTCGAATATTACCAAATGCCTATAGCCAGAGACAGAATGCGCTCTGTATATTTTAGGACACCCGACACAAGTTTATCACGATATATAGAGAGAAACAAAGTATGCAGATGCGATCGGAAGGGAGGCGGGGCTAGATAGGAGGTAAGGGGAGGAATCTCTTCGTTCACGGTGTGTACTTACTTCGCTTACTTATTACTTACTTACTTCACTCTCTTAGTTGTGATAGTGATGTGTGCGAAATGATGTGCGTTTCTCCTAAAACGCTTTTGTTGTGGTGTTGGAACGAAACGGGGGCCTCCAGTTTCGCATATACTATTGAGAGCATAAACCAAGTTTTTAAAAACCAATACAACCGCCACTTGCCCCATATCCAACCCAATAAACGAACCAGATCTAAACTAAGTTTTTAAAAACCAATACAACCACCCCAGCAGAAGAAATCATATCTAAACGAAGTTTTTAAAAACTACAACTACAAATTCACATAAACTAAGTTTTTAATAATAAATGCACCAAGTGACCCAAACAAAAAAACGTACGTACGAATTCAATACGGAATGCTTAAATGTAACCATCTGTCCAGAAAACGTAATCCTTGTTCGCGATGTGGTGTCCATGAACAGCTAGCATGAATTTATGTACTCTTCGATTTTGGTTTCTTCGGTCAAAGGGCATAGAAGACAGAAAATGTATGATTTTAAAAGTACGTAAACCGTTCCGTTTTCACAGCTCGTTCGATTGATTGCCTCACATAGCGACGGACGGACACAAAAACCAGCAAATGAAACGCTTTTAGCACATACATACACACATAAACACACACATACACCTACACACATATCAGTACGATTAAGGTTTATCTCTTTAAACGTTCTTACTTATCGCGAGAAGTTATATCCCTTTTTTTAGTTATACGTTCATCCAACAGTTGGTTATTTTGCTGACTCACATAGACAACTCAAGTTCATTGGCATTTCTTTATTCTTACAATTATGATGCGAGGGAACAAACATAAGATTAATCCCGATGTAGCCAGCCGGTGGGCCACTTTGCCGCCACAGACTGAAGCTGAGATTAAATCTTTCTGGAATAGCGATCTTAAGCTGGGTGTATTGCTACTACTCATCTGCTGTTTGGCAATGGTGGTTATCCTCGGAGGCATGTTCATTGTCCTCGTCCTTTCGTCACCGAAGAATTAGATTTTGGGAAAGCGCCTGTTGCACGCTGCAATTATTGTTCGTGCTAAGATTTAAGAAACGTGAAAAACTTCGAGAATACTCCGAACTGTATGGGTATATAGTACCCGAGTTGGAACGGAGTGCTACCCTGGACTTCATGAACACAATGAATACTTCTCTTACTTCAAAGTCGTCGAGATAAGAGTATGTTTGGGTTGTTACCGTGCATTGATGAAATGTTTCTTTGCATTTATTCCCTTATTTTTATCTAAGGGCATCTCAAAGTACTGCAGACGAGATTAATGGCTGTCCCCTTGTGTTCAGATGTTAAAGCCTGATCGTAGGTGAAGTTTCAGTTGTACAGCATCAAGTGACAGTTTTTTTTGCACGGAGAAATTCGTGCATTACAATCTTCTCTTAGATAGTCCACACTGGTCTATTGCTGAATCAGTTACAAAATGGCGCATCTGGTGTTATGATACGCGGTTCAGCTGTTAAGGCAAACTACTTATAATGCAAACTACTTATAATGCAAATTCCTTACCATGATATTGTGCCTCTTTTCATGCCATATTTTCGACATGAGTAGGCGTGTGTTCTGAAAGTATCTCCAACATTAGATCTTATCGACATTCAAAGTATTAACGAGTATTAAGACACAAATTGGGATTATAATCTGTTGTTGCCCTGATTGTGATGAATATTCTTTTTGCAAAGTTTGTTATGACTATATAATGACGTTTGATTGTATTGTGAAGAGCGTACTACGTATCGCCAAATCACCTTTCAGATGTCCATTACTCATGCTGTTTGTCTCCATGAGAAGCACTTAAGTAGTTTCGGTCGAAAATTTAGCTATTCATTTTGGATCACTCATCGGCTGTCAAGTGTTACATAAACTGTTAATAGTCAAATATGTCAAGATTTGGGTTGAAACCCATCATCTGTAGATTTGAGCATATAGATAATCACCCTATAACGAAAAGATTGTACCAAGTATCATCCAAGATCGCCTTTAGCTCGATCAATCTTGCTGTTTTCTTCACGATAAGCACCTATGTAAGTTTCGGTCGACAATGTAGTTATTCCTTTTGGATCGCAAATCGGCTGACAAACGTTACATGAACGGTTCATAGTCAAAATGTTGTTACCACGATTTTGAGCTAATCGAAGATTGTTAGTATAATGGCGCATATATAAAATCGGCAACCGCTCGTCGCATTTCACGAAGGCCTTTTCTACACGCACAGCTTCATTTCGGTCTGTGTATCACTCGCCTGTTAAGCTCTTACAGTCTTTGTGAGTTCTAGTGCATCCCACGCTATGAAAGTAGTCTACTTCACAATAGGTGTAAGCCAAAAACAGTTTCCATGAAGCATCGCTCAAGCTTGTACATCGTTTAAATCGCATGCAGTAGTCCAATCTTACAAAGTACGTTTGATATACAAATTTTATGAATTCAAACATACAGTTACATGTATGTATTAGCAATATTTATGAATTCTATGTACACTTTGCGTTGAGATTACGGTGACGGCAGCCCACCTTTCGTTCAGTTGTTATTTAACTCGTGAACTGAGCCATAGGATCGTCAGCTTTAGCCTTTTTAATCTTCCACGCCTCCATCTCCTCCTCAGTTACATCATCCATTCGGTTGCCCTGGAATGAATTATATTTTCTCTTTCTTTCGTCTCCCGTAGTCTCTCTTCTTTCTCTCTGCTCTTCTCTTTCCAGAATCTTTTTTATTCTCTTCATGCGTGCCTTGGGATTCTCTTCTTTATCTACCTCATCTGCAAGGGACGGCAAATCGTTCATACTTAACTATGCCAAACAAATTCTAGGAGATATCATAACAACAAAATCGAACGTCCACCAGTAAAAGACCACCATCCCCAGTACGTTCACAATTTGAAATCGACTGACTGACGTAAAACTTACAAACATTACACAGATCTAAGTAGATATTGTGTTCATATATTAGCAACTAATACCTTTTTTGTCTTTTCCCTTTTCTTCCTTTGACTTGCCTTTCTTCTCTTTCGCATTCTTCTGTGCGTGTTCCTGTACATTCGGCCACATATCGAAGAAACGTAACACAAACCAAATGTACGTTAGGTTCTACGCCATTTATGTGAATGTTAACATATATCCATTCATGTTAGATGTACAATTGCGTTGTACAAGGAATACAGAAGTACCCATTATTTACAGGGTTCTCACCTTTACCTTCCTCTCATCAGACGATCTTACAAATTGTAGGTCACAAAACGGATACATGAACATAATGGGATCCACATACCTCCATTAGTGACAATGGTTTCTTGAACTTATCGTCGTTATTCTTACGGCTATCCACATTTTCATTCAACAGAGAGGACGCGTCTCGACTTAGCAATTTGGCGCGCTTGCCGGCCTCTCCCACACAGTACGAATGATAAACAGTCGAATGGCAACATGAAAATCCCCACTGTCCATCACACCAGTATGAACCCCACACAGCCCTGTGGTTGTTCGGCAAGACTTAAGAAAGATAGAGAACAGAACAAGCTTTAGCAGGATGAAACTAATTGTTGAAGGACCAAAACAAGATATTGGACACGAAAACGTCAACTAGCGGTAGAAAATATCGTCCTCGCACAACAGTCATGGTTTATACACACAAATACAACGGTGCTCGGTACAGGGAACAACTTCTAACAACCATACGATTCTAACGTAGCGAGTGTATGGATAAATTCGATGCAGGATTTATCATATAACATACCATCTTCGACATATTTTGTCTTTGGAATTGCCTTTTCCTGGCCCTTCACTATATTACCACTGCGATCATATTCTACATAACTCTCGCTCTGGCCTAGAAGTAGCTCTTGAGGCGGTGCGTTAAGGTACTTCGCTCCTCCATACTTGTCTATAATAGTCTGCTGCTCCTTATCCTTGACGTCATCCATATATCTCTTCTCAGTGTTTAGTAACTTCTCTGTGGCGGTCGGTAGCGCCTGCACGTGCACATCCTCACCAATATCGGACTTATTCCACGCAAACAATTGCATCTGAGCCACCTTTTTTGCATCACCCGTGTATCTTACAAAGTTCTCAGGTACATACTCTCTTTCTTCTGCAATCTTCCCAGTTCCCGCGTATGGGTTGCCTCGCATGGAACGAGTCTTGGGGTCGTAATGTGCACTTTTTGTGTCCAAATTGCGTAAATACTTCGCTGTGTCCTCTCGGATACGAAGATTTCGCACAGTAATACGCTTTTTTGCATCGAACGTTTGTCCCGGCATAGATGCACCTTCTGTATATCCTATCATTTCAGAATCAGGTTCCATTTGTACGTCATCCTCGTCGTCATCGCCCGTTGTTTGCTTCATCTCATCGGCCACCTCTTTTGCCTTGATATCCAACTTCATTCTGTCTACACGTGCAAATTCGTCTACAACCTCTTTATAGTCGTCATTATCGTACCCGTTCCATCTGTCTCGCTTCACTTCAAACTCCAATCCATCCAGGTTTACGATCACTTCGTCCTTTTGCAAATCATCGCCAGTCCATTTCGCTCCTTTAGTCCGGGGTCTCTCCATGCAGTCCTTTTTTTTATGTGTCATTGCACCACAGTTTTCACATGCACCCTTCCTGAACTTGGCGGGAGCGGGACCTTTAACTCTTGTACCTCGATGGTGCCAAACGTCCATACCTGTTTTCACCTCCTCCTTCTGAGCTCTCTGATGCTTCAGCCCGGCCTTACCGTCTGCAATATACCATGGTGCCTGTGAGATATATTGCGGGATGTGTGGATTAATCATGTTACCTTCTTCATCTATCTCTGCTGGTGCAGTACCAGCTTTTCGAGCAGCATCCAACTCTTGATGCTTACGGTACTGCTCCCGCGTCATCTTTTGTTGTCCCGGTGCTGTCGACATGATGGCGTTTTTATTGCTCTTACGCGTTCACTAATGAAGTATATATATGACTCGGTATGTGTTGAGTGAAAGGGTTTAGGGTACACACGAATTTGCACTAAGTACGTGCACTGTTTTTCTCGTTTTGAGTGAAATGAACTTGAGGAGAGTACACACGTGATAGTATTTAGCTTGGTCGCAAAAATGGTAAATTATTACTCTGTAATTGTACTTATGTGAGCGTAGTGCAGATACATACACGAGTTCTTCATCAACTCGTTGCAAGCTTGTATATTCAAACCTGTACGTATGTATGTACGTACGTATGTAACACTCTTATGTATGTATGTAACACTCTTATGTACGTATGTAACACCCTTATGTACGTATGTAACACCTGTACGTATGTATGTATGTATGTAACACCTGTACGTATGTATGTATGTATGTACGTATGTGTGTAACACTGTGTGCTCATGTGTTGCACGTAGGCGATTTTAAGCGTATATTTTTTTCTCTTCCTCAGTTGCTTATTTTCTCACGTTGGAATGTTATTTCCTCATATCTATTAATGTTATGTCCTTATAATTATATGTTGCATGTTGCCTCTGTTATAACTCGTGTTACTGCAAACGTCTCGCTTTCAAACACTTGGTAAACATATTCAACCTTTCGAGAATAGAATCATGTAGTATGATAAAGGCTCCCATTTTAATTAAATGTTCTACTTGTCCGAGCTTGATTATATGCAAAGAAAAGCAAGTCAATATGCAAGAATTTTGTGAAGCAAGCTATCACGCAACCGTTCTTTTTTCTAATACAAGGAAGATTACGAGGAAAGCGCATTGATCCTATTAAGTCACTAGAAGGCATGTGCATAGTAAAATATCAGTTGTAGTAAAACAATAAAAGAAACAGGACATTAATAATATTACATGGGGACGTCAATTGTGTACGCACAAAGCCTGCACTGTAAAAAGATACTTGGTGCTTTAATTTGGATGCGAACTGTTGTTGGTATCCTTCACTCATTTTTTCATCACTCTTTATACATTTAAGGAGTTTCACCTTTCCACTGCCTGGGAAGGGGTGGCGCGGTCAATGTAGCGCAAGCTCTGGCTGAAGCCAAATCACGCAGCGAACGAAGTTATCGTACTACTGTACATACTACTACCGAGCAAGCAAGAAACTAAAACGTCTGATGCGGATACGATTATAGCTTAAAGCAAGGGTTTGTTTCCTAGCAACTTCAGCGCACAAAATGTAGTGTATGATGATCACCCAATAAAAATAGAATGATGTGGCAAACAAGGCGAACGTAAAAGTACAAGAACCAAGTGTCATTGTACTTACAATAGGATGACCAAAGTCACGTCGCGAGCACAATGCATATACAACTGTCGGCTTACAAGAGAACCGCCGCCATCTTTCCAAATTAGTAGTGCAGTTGTTCGTTAACTGCACGCTACCAAGGCCGTGTGTTGTACAATATTATTTGCCTCTCAATGGTAGGGTGGCATGCGAGATGATCATATAACTGTAGTATGCTCCTATGAGCATAGAAAAATTGCACATTCTTATCAATCTTTGGTAGAAGCTGTCGGTGGTATATCCTGCAGCATCCCATGTCGCGCCAAAGCGCGTTCAAACATCACATCTGTGAGAAAATCTGCACCTCCCTTTATATTATCTGTACGCGTGCTTAGTTTATCCTTATACTTCGCTTGTGCAAGGTGTTGTTGAATCAGGACCATGTTCGAGGCTCTATCAAAAGTATCATAACTTGTTCTCCCATTGGTGGTGGGCTGGGGTACGCGTAGTGGCTGAGAAGGACGACTAAAGGAAGCATCTGTATTTACCTGCTTTGCCGTGATACTTGTGTGATGCACACCACTCGGAGCAGCAGTATATTGGTCAGCTGACAGATTTTTAAACTGGGCTGCAGAGGAAGACTGTGAAGACTGTGATGTTGACGATGTCAGTACGCTTTTCAATTGGTACATCGGGGATGCATTCCTGGCCTCTGCCTTAAGTTCATCGCGTAGGGCATGTAACTCTGCTACGCCCTCGTTAAAATCTCTGTGGAGCTGTAACGCGGGTGATTGCGACGTAAGAGGGCACAAGTGAGGGACGCTTAGAGAAAAATCAGAACTAAAACATGTCGCTGCGAAGGAAGGGTAAAATAACACTAAAGGCGCGGTACGTATAGAAAATCACAATGCACGCCAATTCGCAATCTTGTGCACATGAATTCTCAAGTGAACACCAATGACTCTCATTTTTGCTCCACAAAATTTTTCCAGTACTCTCTGGGATGGTCTCAAACACATCGTAGGCCACTAATCTTACAAAACTTTTAACATCAGCCACAGTTCGTACACATGTTAGGACGAAAGTAAACTTTTACAGTACTAGAGCGCTGTTATCTATTGAAAGGGGTTCACTATGCATACTTCGTCAAGCTTGTTCTGTTTCACGAACTGAGACATCAGCCCCTGACCGGACTTCGCTGTTCGAAACACCTGCCCAATTAAGTGTCCTGCGCTTCTGGCAAGGCGTGGTAATTCATTAGGACCCACCAAAAAGTAGGAAGCACCACCAATAATGGCTAGTTCCCCGAAGCTGATCATGAATGCGTATTCTTCTTGAGATGGGTACTAAATACTACAAAAACTAAGCATGAAGATATTCTATCCCAGTCAATGCCCAACGTACTTAAGTCAGTCTAAGAGAGTACTGGGTATTGTGTGAGTAGGTATTTATTACAAAGGCTATGTATTCTTATACACCTCTTTCCGCTCTCGCAGCTTTCATATATTTTTTACATAAAACCGAAAACCCTCTACATACATACAACTGCTACTGCTGCTATAGTGCTACTGCCAGTTCTACTACTACGGCTTCTACTGCAATCACTGCTACTGGTAATTCTACTGATACTATTTCTATTGTTACTGCTATTACAATTACTACGTAACTATATGTACAATTGTATCCAGCGAAGTTGTCGCAGCCCCACATGACTCACAGGCAATCAGCCTACATTTGATATTATTAAACAGTGTGGAGAGAGCAAAATGCGACTGTCCTTCAGAATTGCTGGTATTTAGTTATTGACGCATTTGTTGTAAAGGTTGTGATAACTTTGAAGTCCTTTGCAACAGGTTTGCGAGTTGACTTCTCAGTCTTTATCGTAGCTAAGTCCCAGTTGTTTTCACGACACAATTCAATGCTCGTAATCGTTATCTTTCGAAGCTTTTTCTTTTAAATCTGTCAAGTTCAATTAAATGTCATTTTGTTGGTCGTCTTGTGTACAGATTAATATATCTGGAGTCTCCGACATATTCTTGATGGTAAATATGTTTAAAAGAACTCATTTTCATTTAAACTTTTCGTTGCCCGAGACACAGATTTTGAAAATGGTTCCTTCATGCCTTGAAGTCTTTAGGTAAACAATGTTTAACAGACCTTAAAGGTTTGGAGAAAGTCTAAAAGATCAAATAATACCAATTTTTCACAAGATTGTTATCACAATATTTTACTTACAACGATTCCCATACTCTATAGTCTACGTACACAACTAGGGCATCACAAATTCGTTGCACTGATAATTCCACCACTATACAGTTCCCATCTCTGTTGCTCATAAATACCCTTAACTGCACAATAGTAGCTACAATAACCTAAACGATTATATGTGAACCGTTTAAAGAGATGCGGCCTTAAGTTGTTCGGGATCTCCCGAAATTTTGTCCTTCCAGTCATGGTCAAATGCAGTTGCAGCCCCTTTTAAACGATTTACACATGGTTCAATGAATTTGCTTCCAGGACTTGTGGCAATATGACGATCAGAAATCATATCAGCCAATGCATACATTTCACGCCAGTTCTCATCTAGCGCAGCGGCCATCTTTTCTAGATTACGGCCCGCAGGGGCAAGTTTCCGCGCTAGCTGAAGAGCGGCAACAGCCTCGGCGGAATTGGAAGAGAAAACATCTGCAATGGCACCTCCAAGTCCACCCTTTTGCACCCGCTTTAGGCGGTCGCGGGCCAGCTTCTGTTGAAGAATACGGCTGTCTCCTTCCGCAAATTTACACGTTAGCAACATGTCCACGAGTTCGAAGCCAGTGTCATGCATTAGGGCATAACTTCCCACTTCCTGGCGCAAAATGTGCACCCGTTGGATAGCTACGTCAATGCAACGGATCTTGCACACGGCGATCTTCTCAACAAGGTCAGCATCCGGAATAGTTCCCTCACGTAAGCATTTATTTAAGCGTTCCTCAACGCCTGCTGTGTAGGCAATCATTTTGTCAATCTGGGCGTACGACTCATCCAAGACGTTACGCAGCTGGGGCATTGATGCTAGCGTGGTCTCACCGGCAAGACCGTTGCAGATCTTACGCTTGGCATACTCCTCGGTCTTCATGTGCAATACACGTGCAGAATACAATGCGGCTTCGGCAATGGCTTGTCTACCAGTAAGGAGTCGCTGTCCAATTACTTCGATGCGCATGCGCTCCTTACCTACTTGCACGTACTTATCGTCAACTATGTCGGCAAACTTATTTAATAAACTGCTCTTCGGCAACTTAACATGGTCGAACCACACACGTGCATTGTCCAGATCATTGGCAATAGTTTTTGTTCCCATATCTTCTATACGTATTCCAGGGAGCAATTTACCTCCTTCACCGTGGCGCATTTCCATGAAAAAGGGGTGAGGTCCGTGAGACTTGCCGTTGATTCGCAAGTCGGCAATTACAACACCACATTCGGCTGTGTAGCCTTGTGAGATCCAGTTCTTCGCCGCCTTATCGCTAGGAGTATGCAGGATGAACTGTTGGGTCTTTGCATCCCAGTCTGCAGTGGTTTCGACAATGAGTCCGGAAAGTACACCTGCTTGCATTTCTGTAAGAAGGAAACATCCGAGTTGTCCTTTTCTCTGGATGTCCTCCAACATCTTAAGTTGGTCCGGTCCAGCAAGACCGACAATACTTCCAGCGAACAGATTAAACTGGACGGTGAAGCGAATACCAAAGCCACCTAATCCTACAGTCGACAACAATCGATGGGCCATGAAAAACTTCTCGGGTGCATCACGCATATCGGTGAACTTGAGCAGGTTTGACTTTACAACTTTACGGAGAATGGCGGAGCTCTTAGCAGGATCGGTTGCCAGTGGGACATCTTCCACAGTCTTGAGAAGTTCTCGTGTGAAGGTTTCCATTTCACTCTTTCCCAACGCATCGACGCCAGCGGAGGTACTTTGCCAACGTTGAGTAAGTGAGCAACAAACACGAGGCACCAAGGTACTTTTACGTGAGGGGGGTATGTTTCCAATCAGTCTTTTGACCAGAAGGCCACTTCCACGGGAGGCACTTAACATGATTATATAGTATGTCCGGGATGACTATATTCTACTTAACGTAACGGAAGACTCACACGGAATGAGGCTTGTTTTATACATATATGTACATACATAAAGATAAAATACATAAATCTATCCAACAAACTTATTTTTGAATATGGTAGTGGTTTGGTTAGTTGGTTGGTTGGTTGGTTGGTTGGTTGGTTGGTTGGTTTGTGGTTATGAAAACCAATCCATCATGTGATAAAACTTGGTCGTAAATACAGTAGTACGCACTGGCTATTACCAAGTCTTTCATTCTTACAGTTCGGTACTTATCATAATGTGCTATATTTTTTATGAAGTTCGGTATCAATTGTATCTAGTACTGGCTATTCGCTCTTTCATGCCTACAGTTCGGTACAATTTCGTAGAATGCTATACTATAAATGAAGTTCGGTAACTTCAGAATGTGTATCTGGGATCTAGTTTAACTTTTATAGAACAGTTCGGTACTATTCGAGAAGAAACGAAACTGCTCATATAACAGTTCGGTACTTGCAGAGAACTATGAACAAGGGGCAAGTATTTTCTCATGAATGAGTAAAGTTCGGTACCATGCTTTTAAATCGATGACATTTAAATAAACATCACACAAGCAAAGGAACTCAATCGACTGGGAAAGGAGAGGTTATTGTTTAATCTGTCGGTTCTAGTCATAGAATAGAAGCCAGGTAGGTGTTTACATCGACAATCGTTCGTAGTTTAATCCTCTTATCGACATAGATCTACATCCATCAGATCAAAACATCACGTACCCAAAAATAAGGTCTATATCGATTTCGAGGTCCATTGTGTAAGCAGCTTTGTGATCTACACTGACTTGGCGCAGACGTAAACTACCATTACTTCTAGTAGGATTTGATGTCTCTCTCTCTCATGCCCGTCCTTCTGGATTGGTCAGCAGTTGAAAACAGCAGAAAGCGAATGGATTTATTCACCTGAGCTATTCAGATTTCACCCGAACATCTGCGAACAGTGCAAGCAATGAAAGCGACAAACATACTTTAGTACTACTTGGAGTATGTATGTATAAACAGTACAATTTTTCCTGTAAACCCTCATCAGACATCATTAGACGTAAAACTTATAGCGCCCAGATACATTTATTCATACAGCTGACCGCTTGCCCAGTTTTCAGCTTGCGCTTGGATGCAATGAATAGAGATAACGAAAGAGAGGTGCGACATAAATATCTTAACATTGATCCAGTTACAACAATTGCGTTCCGCAATCGCTTCATATTTCGATATTCTTGCCATCAGTTGTCTTGATTCGTCGGAATGGACCACAAATCTTGTGGTACGGAAGTCATTGCCGTAAAAACTGAAGGGCACATTAGTTCCCCTGGTGTTTCTACATCACCTTCACCAGCAAGATGTAATTCAGCGTCCATTAATTCCCCAGGTATTTAATTCGTAATTGTTATGTTGAGTGAGGCTGGTGATAATTGGTCGAAGTATCTTTGCTTTGGAATACCGTCGAACGTACATCGTCTTGCACATGTGATACTATGTACTATAATATTTATTATATGTCGTGACCAGGTTAAGTCCATTGTGTGACATGGCTGTAAACTATTACGGACTTTGTGTGAATACGACAACTTTTCTCGTTCCAGAAATTTCGTTTCATGTTCCCTTCCGGTTTTCGTGCGCAAACTGTGGACAAGGTGGATAGATATTCCCCTCGCGAATCAACGTACCATGATACCCTGATATCACTCACACTAACCCGTCCAAGTATTTGCATGCTATCAGGCACACATGACCGAGATATGCACGAGGATGCACGTGACTTGATGTCATTCTGGGAAAAGCAACAAGAATGCCAACACGTGCAGGATATGGCCGATAGGAGAGCTGACTACCAAGCACGCTCTTCAAATACACCTGCCGCTGTGATTGTACAGAGGGAAAATGAGGCACTACGGTATGTCGGAGGATCGCCCTTAAGGAAATATCCGTACAACGCTGTACCGGTGCCTGTGAACATACACAGTAAGTCCTCACCATCAAGTCCGTTTGAAGGTGAAGGAGGGTACAGAGGGTCTACTCGTGTTGGTGCCAGTAGCGGTGGTAGATATACTCCATCACAAACGTATGAAGGCGAACTTGGGAGTATGGCACGTAGGAACATAAGCAGAGAGGATATTCCTAGCGGTAGTAACCAATACCCTAGTGGCGATGGGAATGAAGCGCCTGTGTTCCCACGCTCACCAGCCACGGGTGGTGTAAACGACAGCCTTATGGTAAGGAATCTTGGGGATCGATATAAGATGTCGCCTTCACCTCCTCCCTTGCCAAGGGTAGTGTCTGCATCGCCAGCGTCTTCTTTAGGGAGTGCGGTTGTCCGTGCCGGTGAACTGTTTGCAAGACCGGATGTACCCACACACCACACGCTACCACATGTCAGTCAGCTTAAAGAGATACTTGGACCTGATAAGGAACAATCGACAATAAGAAATTCAAGTGTGTACAAGTATCATAGTTCTTGATGTTTATTTGTTAATTCAAGTATCATTGGACGAGTAATGATTCGTGCTATATGGATGATTGTGGTAGTTACGCGAGAGATATACAGAGTGATAATTATCTGATCTAGTACACGTTTATTTGAACGTACTAACACAATTTTGTTATGATCTATATATATTCGTACAGGAGAAGGTGATGTTGAAGGCAAGGTGATATGGAACAACTCTGTCTACGCGCAAACTGATGCTAGCTCACCAGCACGGTCGTACGTTCTCCCAACCAAGGGGACAACGGCACCCTCCTACCCACCGCCCCGTTCAGTGACCCAAGCTCAAACTTCTCAGTCGAATGTGTGTCCAAAGGCTTCTGCGCGTGGTTGTGTGTGCTAATGCCCATTTGCACATACATGCATGTGTGTATGTGTAGTCACTATATGCGTCCGTGTAAGTTTACATTTCTTGCGGTTTATGTTGTACACTTGTCGTATCCTAACCTCCCACGACACAGATATATATATGTGTGAGTAGTTATACTAATACCGAACAATTCGTTACATCAATAGCCTCCAATAATAGAACAGGGCCAAGCAGCAGCGTTTCTAATGGCATTGATGGGCAGCGAATCCAGAGAATTTAGTAACACCCCTCTTACCCCAACTGCTTTGAAATCACCTAAAGTGAGGTCTACGAAAAAGAAAGGTAGTTAGGCTTAGGTACACCTTAATATACAAATACCTACATTGGTAAATGTAAGACTATACAAAGTTAACCTTATTTATTACCATTCCGTACCGTCTCTTCGATTTGACTATCGATGCCTTCATTGGAAACTTCTTACAACATGTATTATGTATTTGAAAAGGAACACATCAATGCTCGCTTTTATATTGTGATGATAACATATGTATGATGTATGTCAAATCGCATATCTAACGGTACGTCGTTCACTTTTCATTCTTCACAGCGGTGATTGGAAAAGCCAGTTCACCACCCAAGACAGCACTTGGAGGTCTTTCTAGGCTACTGAACCCCAACTACAACATAATGTGGCCTGATTCAGGCTCTGTATTTGAAGACTTGATTGTTGTCGAGGACACGCCTGTGACAATCGCTGCCGCAAAGGTTAAAAAACCTGCTCCGAAATCGGTGTGTTGAATGCATGTATGAATTCAGATTTTAATTAAAACCATGATTACTTCGTCCGCTGTATTGGAAGGCACCCTTCTCCTCTGTTTCTGAGAGTGCCGTAACTTATATACATGTACGTAAATATGAAAACACAAGCACATTAATGCTGTAGCAACGTTTCTATAATGCGGACTGTCTCTTTGTGAACAGCTGAACTCGCACACGAAAGAAGCGTATCGCTCAGATATACCCAAGAAAACATTTATACATTTCATCACACATGTCTAAACGTTCATATACATATGCATATGCATGTAAACTGGACACAACTACGTCAATATATAACTTGGTATTTTTAAACTTTGACAGCCCAAACGTACGAAATCACCTCGTATGGAAAAAGATGATGGCAAACCAACAATTACAGTACACCCGTCATCTGGTGGATCTTCGCCTGTTATAAAGAAAACGGTATATGTTTATGTATGTATGTATATCATGTGAGTATCGCCTTTGTTCCATGACGTTCGAGTGTTCTTTTCAAGCCTTTGCCATATTTAACGCTTTGCAATTTTTCCACCAGACTTCAAAGAAACGATCCAGTCCTCAGAAAAAAATCACAAGCCCCAACACATCACCCCGTCTCATGGCAAATAAGTCTCCAAGGCAACGTCAACGAAGTCCGCCAAAGGCTAAGGTATATTTACACCTTGAACAAAACAGTCATGCATGTACATGTACGTGTAGATATGATATGTATGTATTCGTTGTTGCCAGAGGCTAGATTTCGTATCTTTGCTCATCCTAGCCCACTCCCACCATGCATGTTCTGTATGTAGAGGTCGTTTCTGCATAGAGGAGAGACAACATCTGTCACCAATTTTGAGACGCTCGAGTCAGTAACCTCTGTGAGCCAGCGCAAGGTATGGTCTATACGAATATCTTAATTACTTGTGAAGTCTCGTGTAAATTACAGAAACGCATGTGTTATGTGCGTGTGTGTGAGACAGTAACACGGATGTTTTGGATTTTTAGAAACGTAAGTCCGTGTGCGTAGACATGCATGAAGATACCAAGGAGCAACCCAAAACGAACCACCAACAGTTAAAAGAAAGTAGCTTATATATTGGGTGCCCCATCGATGCTATTGACTCCTCTGATAGGACATGGGTAAGATTCTTTTACGCGCACGCTCGAGCACATCGTTAACACGAATGCTCCCACATACACACACTTGTACATATACTCGCATCACTGACATAGACAGTAACGCACACGTTCACTTCACATACACGCACACGCTATGAACATGCACTGCACATGCACATGGGCTCGTAACCAACCAACCACCCTATTTTCTATTACATTTGTACACTGTTTTCCATCCCTGTGTTATCATGTTTTTTAGTTATATGGTTAGGAAACTATTTTAAAAAATAGTGAACATGGTTGCCGGAAACAACATAAAACTGCATATCTACTTGCGACCATGCGAGTAATCAACTACACTCGTTTGTTCGTGTTTTTGTTGTTTCCTTTCACACAAACGATGATACATTGTGTTATGTCGACAACGTGGTATATGAATACTGTATTTCTTAATTTCGTATACCACTTCCCTATAATCAATCATTCGATTAGCATGCGGCGAGGATACGATTTATCGAAGACCTGGACCGTGTTGGGCGAGGTAAACTGCTTGATGAGGTCGTGGTGGACCCTCAAGTGAGTACGTCAAATATCACTACGACAACTAGTACAGCTACAGATAAAGACTTAGCTATCGATCCAGATATAGACATGCCTGTGGCCGCATCATTGATCACAAAACAGGAGAGTCCAAACGATATGCTGTCTTTCTCATCGACAGCAACTCTCACTCACAATCTGGAATCTACTGTTGTACCAACAGTCATTCGTACACAAGCAAATATCCCAACTACCTCCCTAAAGACTGCGGCGTTATCCACGAGCAATCCCATACTTGAATCTGCATCTACCATAACGACCAACACACCCACCACAAACTCGTATCTAAAAATATGGGTATTGGTGCACTTTGAAGGATGGGGTACAGAATACAATGAGTGGGTGCGCGTCGAGCAGCTTCGGGAACGCACTGATGATGCACTTTACGGGCCTACCGGGCCTGATTCAGACCCAAAATGGGATGCTATTCGTATTGCTGGGATGAAAAGAGACGCACTCCCTGAGAGCACAGGCATTGTATATGACACAGATACACTTGCACACGCATGCACATGTGCTCACCCGGACGAGGCACACCCCGAACGACCTGACCGTATTGCGAGCATTTTGAAGCAATTTGATGAAGAAAAGTTGTTCGAGAGGGTGGTACCTGTTCGTGGAAGAGAAGCCACATTAAACGAACTCAGCGCTGTACACGTGCAGGACCACATTAACAACTATGGGGGTGTGAAGGTGGGTGGACATGGGAAAAATCCGCCTAATGTAGAGAAGATGCCTTGTGGCGGATCCGGTATTGCGACTGATACTGTGTTTAATTTGGAGGATACCAGTCAAGCCGCACGTTTAAGCGCGGGATGTCTATTAGAATTGACCCGTGCGACCATAGCAGGCAAGTTAAGAAACGGGTTTGCAGTAATAAGACCTCCCGGACACCACGCAGAAATCGATGCTGCGGGAGGATTTTGTTTTTTTAATAATGTAGGTGTGGCGATACGGGCTGCACGGAAGGAATTTAAGGTAGGAAGGGTGATGGTGGTGGATTGGGATGTGCACCATGGCAATGGCACGCAGGATGTGTTTAAGGATGATCCAGATGTCTTGTACCTTTCACTGCATAGGTATATTCGTATTTTGAGAACTCTCGTGAATATAAATGTATGTATAATGATGTAGCAGACGATATGGGTGGAGCAGATTGTGTTTAATGTTCCATTGGCGAGGAATGCAAGTCACATAAATGATTCGACTTCTTTTCGTTTTTATATACTTGTAATGTGTCTAAACCCATTTGTGTTTTGTATGTTTAGCGTGCGCGGTTGAGCAGTTTGATTTGGGGGTGTAAGAGTATGATGTGCATGGAATTCAAAGCACAAGACATTGTGGCCACGTATTAGGATGTTATGTCAAGCGTATATAGTGATGCTAATTTATCTCACAACAATGTCTCTTAAAAGGTGTTAAAGTCGGACGTATGATACTAGTAGATAAGACATTTGTCCTCTATCTAGTTGTGACATGTATTAGTTTGTATTTTGGGTATGCGTGTTAATGAGCGCGTTTATCACTATAACCTTCATTTTGACAAACTGCCACGTGCCCATATCAACCACGAACACGTCAATACTAACATCTACAAAAAAAACAGATATGATCATGGGGACTTCTACCCAGGAACGGGTGCAGTCGAAGAAGTAGGAGAGGGAGATGGAGAGGGTCTATCTGTTAACATAGCTTGGAACAACTGTGATGAGAACCCACCAGGCAATACGGAGTATATGGCCGCATTTTTGTACATTGTGATTCCTATTGCTCGCGAATTTGCACCGGATGTCATTATTGTGAGTGCGGGTTTCGATGCGGCCGATGGTGATTTAATAGGCGGGTGCAAAGTGGCGCCAACGGGGTTCGCACATATGACACAGCTCTTGATGGATGTGATGGATGGACGTGTGTTGCTGTCTCTTGAGGGAGGATATAGGCTTACAGCTCTATCTGACTCTGCTACTGGCTGTATGAAAGTATTAATGGGAGAGAAACCACCGTTAATGTCCGTGTCGGCCTCGAGATCGTATAGCTTGTCTTTGAATACGAAACCAAACATACCTCTATCTAATGCTATAAAATCTTTTGATGCGGTAAGTGCGTACACGGGTATACATGACTATGTGTTTCTTTTGGTCTTTTGTATATGTTTTCTACGCCTGTATACACGATTCGTTGGTACTATATCCAACGCACGTGTAACATTTTTTTGTCTCCAAAGGAGAATTAAGGTTATGCGTCTGTGTCATGTATCATGGATACGTTTTCAAGAGCTTGTGTAGTTTGTCTCTTAACAAAGATCTCAAACATGCCGAATCTATAACCAAGCCATTTGATAACACAAGTATTTAGTATTAGCATGTTTGTGTGAAGAGTTGCGGCTCGCACAGCATCAACTTAAAACGTTTAATAGGTTTTTCGATAACTCATGTTTGCAGTGTGCATACATTCTAAACATGTAATTCTACTATTATAAGTTCATGCCGCTTCTTTTACTGTATATAGTAGCCATACTCTGATCAATTTGCAATATATTTTTTAGTGCACACATTCATGTACACTACACAGTTGCATGTGCAAGAAAATATTCTCCTCTTTTATTATGCATACTTCAATGAATATACCATGCATCTTCTCATACACTTATTTGCACGTACGCATACAGTGGCATATGAAGTTACATATATATATATATATATATATACTACTATACATAAAGAGGTACACATACACAAGGCGTGCACATGAAACACTAAATATAGCTATAACAACAAAACATTACACTACCATCAGGTGGTGAATATACATAGAAAGTACTGGAAATGCATGCAACAGCTATGGGAGACGATATATGGAGATCATGTCGCTGCCGGTATTGGGGGCTGCAGGGCCGACGATACCGACGCTGATGGCGTAGTGAGTGATGGTAGCGTCCAGAGCGAAGACGATTTGCAATCCAACCCTCAACAAAATGACAGTTACATGGTTACAAGAAGTGGATTTTCGTTAAGTAGGACCGCGAGTCTAAGCAACAGCAATGGTAATGGCAATGAGAACGGGAATGAAAACATATTGTTGTTTAATAAGAATTCCGCAGAGACACTGTCCATCGCTCTCTCGCCCACTATTACGAGGTCAAGATCAACTTCTCCGAAGTTGTCGGCACAGAATGTCCTTCCCAAAGTAAGTGCAGGTGGTCGCTGTTCTTACAATTGTTATATCAATTGTTTTATATATATACATATAGGTATAGATTCTGGGCTGTATTGAATTGACAGAGACTGTGAAAATCATACACCCTAAATGACGAAATAGATATACATACGTGTCCTGTGCGTACATTGTGTGGTTAATGTGAAAGCCGCTGAGGTGCTGTTTAATGATCATCTGTTTCGTGTTGCACTTTTAAGGAGGGTTTCACGCAAGTCATGCCGACTCGTGTTCTCCACTTGCTTGAATACTGTTAGACATACCTCACAAGTGTCGATTCGCATTCGCACTATTATGAAGACTATACAGTGAGTTGAAGTTATACTGACTTAAAGTAATGGGAAGGAGAAATACGAGGATGAACGTGAATCATATTTTGTATCCGTTCAATTAATTTCGGTAACTTTTATGTACTAGAACAAGCTCATAATGAGTAGAGTATTCATATGCAGTGACTGGACAATCTCACTCTGCTTAAAGTTGGCGTTGTGTTACTATATTGGTATTCTCTGTCACGCCATGTTATACACATGTGGTGAAGTTCAATATTTTCCAAGTTGATTCACTCTTATAAGGCAACCGATATCGTTATGTTGGCGAGTTGATTGATGGCGATGTGATTGATGAATTGCATTTAAATTCGTGTACACATACACATACTCGTCTACTCCACTTACTATAAGCACAAATGCAAATATCAAATTCAACCATTGAGAAATACAAATATCAAATTCAGCCATTGAGAAATACAAATATCAAATTCAACTTATATTTACCCACTGCTACTCTCACATGCGTATCTACCTCACCTCTACCCTCCTTCGCCTCCAGGTGGAGATCAATGGATATTCTCCTCCAGCGATGACAACTAATGAAGTGAATAGTGCATTGTCAGAAACACTGGTTAGCAATATCAGAAAGCGTATGTATGCAACCAGTGCCATCAAGGTATAGAGCTTGTATATCACATTGCTTTTTGAACACGTACTCTGGTATATACAGCTTGTGCGTCACATCGCTTACACCACAATCAATACATGTAAATAGACACGTGCGATATGTTCATAAGTTTGTGCATGCATATAGCTACCCATGTGCATTTACTAACCATCACCCATACCCTTACACACATATAGACATGCAACACGATTTATATACACACTGCGTTACGATATATGCGCACGCACATACACATACACGTCTCTATACACATACATACATACATATACCTAACCAGGGACAAACGGACAGTGAAGATGACACAATGAGCATCAAAAGCGAAGTAAGCGAGAAGAGGAGCGGTGGAAATGGGGGTTGGACTGGATTTATAAACACAAATAATAATAATGATAATATTAGTGGTAGAAGGCTTATAAAGTCTGGAAGGAGAAGAAAGTTTAGATATGAAGTGCCGCTGGAGTTGTTTGAGCCACGTGACTTATCTGTGAGACGGACATCGCCACGTGGAAGCGCGGCCTCGCCCGTAAAAAGAGACCGGAAGAGTACAAGGAGTGTTGAGAAGAAGTGATATATATTTGCAGTTGTAAGTGAAAACACATGACAAAATCGTGAATGCATGCAAAAAACACACAACTTCGGCATACACTTTCTACTATTGTTGAAAGCCTTAGGTAATACAACAAGACCCGAAATAATCTGTACAGAGTAGAAAATAGTCCGCAGCTCGGCTTCCGTCACCTAGTCATGTATGCGAGTGCATAGGAGTGATCTAATGCAACACTTCACGATGGCAAGCCAAACAGTGGTACTATTTTGTTGTTATATCTAATAAAAATAAGAGGAGATTCACATTCCACGACAGCAGGTCAAAAGAATAATATAATACGCACTCTTACTGATTAAAGCAGGTTACTCCTAACAGCACAGGACTAGAGGAACACCTGAACAATTCACACCGTTCCCTAGTATAATAGTTGTACTCTCCATTTTCGTACTTTTAGTGTTTTTTACTTTAGTTCTAATCTAATATTTAATGGGAGTGCTAAAGAAATGTTCCTCCCTTTTGTGCTGTAAATTTTTTATTAGATGTGTTGTTCAATATGCGTACAATTGAAGAGCATGATGTCCAGCACCGTGCTTAATGAATGTGTGCTACGTGTTTTTATAGGAATATGTTCTTTCTAAAAGTCATGTGTCGACGCTATTCTAATGTGTGTGTGGGCGAGTACATAAAACCAAAGTCCATGGTCATTTGCAGTTCAGTTTTGGGGGGTCGTTACGAATAGCGAATATGTTAATTCTTGCACAAGCACAGCAGCGTCTATAGATTTATGTGTGTTCACTGTTTATGAGTATATACATAATGTTTGTGAGTGTGTCGAGAGATATTACTTCATATTCCTCCATCAACCGATGTTGCCTATCTCCCAGTCCAGTAACATGTTCGTTGCAAGTTGAATATCATTTTTCGCCCTACGTACACATACACGCACATGTGAATAGACATAAACGTATATCGCAGAAAGTAGTACATCAATGAGGAGCGAAACAAACGAGAAAACCTCTGGTTTTCACTCACAGTATATTGTGAACACAAACAAATGTGTGTGCGTAGGCGCATATATACCGACATGCATGTGACGGTATTGACAATGAGTCCAATATAGACCTCACATCAAAAATTATGGTATTAACCCCTTTGTCCGCATATAGTTGTAACACAAAAGCAGGTGTAAATACATACACGAACTTACATACTACAGGTAGGTGGGAACTTGTGAGCGACCAGCGCGATTGTAAATATCACCCTGTAATAACTGCCGTGCATCACATGCATTATAGCACATACATACAATCGTATATACTGGGTTAGATTGAAGTTGAAAATGAGAATCAGTTTACATACTTTGATGTTTTATTGGATACCAGAATACTTCGTTGTTCACATTAAAATACAAACTACATACTCATATGCAATACTTCACCTACAACGCTATGTTATAGAATAAATATATTATTGAGTTTAAACTACGAACATAAAACACAGATAGACATGAATATGCATGCGATATTTTACGTTGTAGGATGGAAGCACATAGTGCGAAAATATAAGCTCCTTAGACATCGTAGAAATTGTTAGACTGCTCAAGAACACATATATGCACATATGTGCTGGCTCGCACGTGTAATACTCACACTGGTAGCGCTTGTGCTATACATGCCCACATGAGGTACACATATGCACACGACAACTTCACATTTATACACCAGCATGGGTCTATATACACATACACAGCACACATATATACCCGTGGTTGCGTAGAGCGGGAGGAGGCAAATATGGGTGAGAATACACTGAAGAAGGAACACAGCGGCTTCGGTATACATAGTGTGTGTAACCCCAGCCATGGTAGGCTATACAGATACCCAGCGAAAAGTCCAACTGAAACACTCACTAGTGTTGAAGGATAGAACGCGACTGTCATCTGTGCAAGCGGTGTGCATACGTCGGCATTAATATGTGTTGTATGTGCATGCGTTCTTGGTTGTGTATGATATGTAAACGTATTAGTATGTGAATGCATCGTGCATGTTAAGGCAACGAACGATACATATCTGCGCTAGAAACTACATGGTTATATTATGTATATATGTTGTTTATACACACGAGTTATATACATAGAATAGAAATGTAATATAAATCACGTTACACGAAGTACACCACCAAAGAGTAGACAATCATTTACATAAATGAGGAACACCGGACCATTATCTTATCGACACGATGAGTATGGGTATGGGGTACGGTATAGAGTACGTATATACTTATAATGTATATATTGTATATGAGTGCGAATTGGTTCATAGAATACTGTCATATAATACTCTAACATCTTCCTTGAACAATGCGGGAACACTTCATCATCACAGTTGTCTTACGAGTGCTCAAGAAAATACAAATTCTGCTCTCTCACAAATGTATGCAATATAGGAGAATTTACAAGGCTGCTACTGCACAATTTCATTGACAGACCATACGTGATAATACGTCCTCATCAATACAGGTATACAGTCATATTCGGTACAATTTGCATAGATAGTAGAAGGAGATACTTGAAATAGAACATGCAAACAAAAGAACCCTATGATCTATATGTGCTGTGATGATGCACACATACAAACACATACATCCTAACGAAAGCACATATAATCATGTACAAGCACATGTGAGTGTGAAAAAAGGTACATCATCTCATACTCGCAGTATACACAGTATAAAACATACATATTTATATGTGCGTCTATATACATATATATAAGTTGATACCAGCAATGCAATGAGATAAGTGAGCGTCTTATCCTTCACGAAGATACCCATAACCTGTACATGCTTCACAACAGGGATGTCCAAGTAAAACTGCACCAGGTTGGCAAAAGCAAAACCATATCTGAGTATGAGTACGGTATTGATATGAGTATGGAGTGCGAGTACATGAGTCAAAATAGATAACCATGAAGCATGAGACATAAGAATATGACATTAAATAAACGCATCTATGGCTAGAGTGTAAATCTCAGACCACTGCTAGATGAAAAGAGCATAACACAATATAGCCAAGTATAAAAATTATACATTCATTTACGAAAACGCAAATCTACAGAATTTCGTCGCACAATTCACATACATACTCGTGCATACAGAACAACGAACATACGGGCCGTTGGCAAGTACACCCGGATGATTAGATCCCACTGTCCAATTCGTTGCGAACAAGTATGTGAGTTGAAGCGACGTCGTTAGAGCGTAGACAAACAACACGTGAAACTGTGCACAAAATGTATTTCAGTATGAATTCGTAAGAGTGCAGAAACTGTCCACGTGCTTAAGTATTTGTTACATTTCCTTGCATTTGATATCTGTAAGATGCAACGTCAAGTGCACATTCCCACTCACGCGTGATGTGTGTTTATATGCACATATGCTGTTGATACGCTCGTATGAATATATACATACTCCAAATTTCCTAGATCCCCACAGACGTTCTTGCATCCGACCATTGTACAAAAGACTGGATCCCAACATCAATTGAATGGGAGACCCCCACACAAATGAGTGTGTGACGATTCGAAAAAGCTATATATATATTATATACGTGTATGTGTACACAGTTTCATATGTATGTGTTTCTATGTTAGTAACGTGCATACGAGTGAAAAGAGTGAGGGCACATTATGTGGCTGAATGTAACAATACAATCTTTAGCCGGAAACATCTGTGGAGGTAGAGGAGACACATAAATCACATTAACATGTCTATTCCCACGGTTGTGTTACACGATATATTTATAGTAACGTTAACGTAAATCGTAATTTGCTGTAATTAGGATAAGCCCCTAAGCGAATTGCATGAACCCTACCACAAGCTAGACCCACTCACATTCAACGCTGGAACACGATAGATAACAAAACCAAAACCTGATTTTGGAGAGGGAGTGACGGGTCGAGTATAAACCGCTGTGTGTTCATTGCTGAGAATGTAGCCAACGTTGCACCAGCACTAACCATTAGTAGAGCTTTGCTAACTGGCGCTCCATCTGTTACATATACGGGAAGTATAGAGTTATGATATGTTGGCGTACGTAAATTTACACGTGTACGCATACGAGGGCGTGTTCAACAAGATGAACATGGTGAGTCTGTATGCACAAATATATGGTTTGTGGCGATGATAGGATATAGTATTGGCTTAATGTGTGTTACACAGTTGTGAATACAAGTATTAGAATATCTGCTAGTGCGCACACACATATTTGTAAGTGATACAAGGGTACAGATACACCATGCATGTCGTTGAGATTAAATTTTCCATATGGGCGCTGTTTACATGCGCTGATTCGATATTATTCTTTGGAGTTGTATTGATCTATCTATGTGTCCCATGATATCGTGAGGCGTGTTCGTCATACATGCGTTTTTGATTAAACATATATTAAACGGATAGTTCGTGACACGCTCGCATAATATTTCACTATTGCTAGTGATATAAACAAGAACTTATAAAAATATACATGCGAGCATACGCAAAGATTCGGTGGTTAATCATAATCACGTTAATACGCTACTTACAGAATCCACTCATCTCGGTATTTACAGAATCTAAATTCTGCCCCTTTCCAAATGAAGTCTCGTTTACACTGATGAACTTTTATTACAGCAAAAGTAGAAAATACCCTTTTCAGTCAAATTTAACGTTCACGACTTTTTTTAACGTTTACTCCTTACTAATGTTGGAATGTTGCGCGAGCGTAATGAGAAAAGTGTGTTCCATGTGTTGTGAAGAGGTATAACAGCTACAAACACTATCGTCCAAATATCGATGCATGTGGTTTAAGAGGTGTATTTTCTCTTGTGTATTATGTATATGTATATGTATACATATGCATGTGTATATGTACGTCTATGTGTACGTTTGCCTATGTGTATGCGCGTGCATATGTGTGCGTGTTGTGCTTATGTGTGTTTATATGTATAATGCAATTGTATTGTTTATGGTTAGATCTTCACCATTTAATTACTGAATAAATATCCTCATATTTAACTATGTGATTATTTATCATTGAATATATAGTAAGTAGTATCGTACTAAATTTTGGCTTTAAATAATATAGATTGAATATTTATTCATAGAAAATGGGAAATATTCAAGCTATATTAAGGGAATCATGGCACGTAATACGAAACTGACGAGCGGAGGCGTACGTGGAATTGATGTTCTAAAAGATCTTCGCGGAACCAAATTAGTAGTCGTAGTAATAGTAGTAGCAGTAGTAGCAATTGCAGTAGCAGCATTAGTAGCAGTAGTAGTAGCAGTAGCAGTAGCAGTAGCAGTAGCAGTAGCAGTAGCATTAGTAGCAGTAGTAGTAGCAGTAGCAGTAGCAGTAGCAGTAGCATTAGTAGCAGTAGTAGTAGCAGTAGCAGTAGCAGTCATACAGGAGTAGCAACAGTAATAGTAGTCGTAGTTGTCGTAGTAGTTGTAGTAGTAGCAGTAATGGTCGTAGTAGTATGAGTCGGAGTCGTTGTAGTTCTAGTTCCAATCGTACGAGTAGTAGTATGTTCGTAGTAGTATCGTGATTTATACTACATTTTTATTTCATGCATATAACTCAAGCGAAATATATGAATCGAAGCGAAGGCCACGCAACCAAATCGGCGAGGAACAATGAAACCATTCATGTCTTGATTTGAATTTTGTTCACTTCGAGGATGTCGTCCGAGATTTTGGGTTGTTTTGTATTTACTACGTTGTAATTCATTGTCCTGATCAACAGTTTGAGCTCGTCAGTGGAGTGGTGGCCATAAATAGCACGGCTTCTACACAGACTGTGGGTTTCGGTGTGAAGTAAGGTGTATCCCACATCTATTGGAACTACATTGTCAAACGTTTGTACGAAACACCGATTTCTATTGCTAATGTTCATAGCGGAATTAATAATATAGGCTGCAAACAAAATATAAACCAATATTCTATGAATTATGGCTCCATCCACAAGTATTGGATTAGGTTGTAATTGAGGAGAACGTCGAGTATAAAAGGTGATAACGATTAATAGAAGATAACGAGAAGTACAACAGGAACTTGAGGGCTCTGAAGGGAGTGTGTGTACAAGCCCGCGATGATTGTGTAATGATGAAAGAATGAACGTATAAGTCTATGAACATGTACCCGTTGACGGCATGATGAGGTCGCTCGAGTTTTGCGGATATCGAAGAACGGACGTGTTTGATTTCTCTTCCTTCTTACAGGTGGTAAGTTGTGAGACTTTGGTCGGATCGTCAATCCATCCCATTCACGAGCAGTTGTTGCTCACTCCTGTGGTTCATGTTGATAATTTTGATATTGTGGTGGGGATAATGGGCGAATGCTACTTCAGTTTCTGTCACTGATGTAAAGCTCATCTCTCAAACTTTGAGGATAATCTAAACGAAGCATTCTTGTACTCACAGCGGAGAAATCTCTCGGTACGCTTCAAAGTGTGACTAATGATTTCATTGTCTCACTTGTTCGACTACAGAGTAATCAAGGAAGTAGACTAGTTAGAGGAGATTCGAATTAGCGACAATGGTGTTGTATATTACGAACAAGTGTCTAAAATTAATCCATTTGATTAATGAATTTCTTTTCCCGTTCAACTATATAGCTCGTGTACACGAAACTAAGTTTTGAACAGATTCATATGGGGAAGACATTAAACGCATGTATCGCTAGGTCCTTCGGTCACGCGTTCTTTTATTACACACTAGTTGCTTATTCCGTTCAACGGGACCGTTAGTGTTGTTAAGCATTCTGTACGTGATAACCCACGCCGCGATCGGCTTTGCTGTTCCACATGGGACCATATCAAACTGAATTGTGTGTTTGACACTGTCATTGTGTGTTGATTCCCATTGGTCTCCAAGTCTACGTCATCAATTTTGCCCATGTGATGTAAATACAAAACGAACACAAACACATCACACATCACACATACATATACACACACGTACTCTCCCGGACATTCATTCAAATATACTGTACACTCGTATTCGTCTATACACGTGCACCTTTTTTCACTCTTCCTTTCTCTCAGGGTTTCACTCAACTCGTTCGTTCGTAAATACGACGTGTATTTTGTTGTCGTTGTAAATCGTACACACCCGTCTGTGGGCGTACCTCTTGTGTGCATCCGTATACTCAAATAATTTCACATATCATAAACAATTACCATCGTACTCAGGAAACAGCCATTCTTACTCACACGTGTATAAAATTAAAGCATTCGTTGTTCTATAGCGGGGTAGACCTTCTTCTCCATTATACGACTAGTTTGTTGTCCACCGACGTTAGTTTGCTTAGAACATGACGCAAATGCTCTCACAAACGATGCACAAGCTGTTCAGCACTGCAGGACGCCGTATTGTTAGACAACAGTCAACCGCTGCACACTATGATCTTCTCGTCTTGGGTAAGTTCACATACTTCATACTATGGCGAATCTGTATAAATTGGTCCGCCATCAAACGCACGCACACACACTTCTGCACACAGACTTATGCACACGTGTATCCTCATTATATGTATGTCAACGAATACAAGATTAAGGCATATAATGAATCAGGGAATAAATGTCTACACTATTTGAATGTCCGTGCCTATTGTTGATTATACATACAGGTGGCGGCTCTGGAGGATTAGCCACAGCCAGGCGGGCTGCTGAGTACGGTGTCAAGGCGGCTGTTATTGAGGGGGGTGCAATTGGAGGCACTTGTGTAAGTTTCTACGCGCTGTAATCAAAATCACTTACAAGCACATACGTACACAAGCAAGCACGCAAATGTGTGTACACGTATACCTAGGATGTAAAGATATGTTTTAGAAGTGTGCTCTTGATGGTGTCTTTATCTTCACTCGACTTCCATGTGATACAGTTGTAGTAGATATATTCTCATAGTCCTGATCTTTCTCTGAACGCAAGCGTATCTGTCTGTGTACATACTATTGAGTATAGTTGTCCTGTACGGGGTACCAATGTAGGTATGATGACTTGATTGGGAAAACGTGAGTATGTGCGTTCTATGTGTATAGGTGTATGTGTGCACATATGTATATTCTATGTCATACAAGCACAAATGAATCACTCGGGAACTTACCATTTATTCACATGTATCACAACGTTTGTGTTGTCCTTGCACTCTCTCACACAGTTTCATGTGGTGTATTTCCTAGAGGGTGTCTACAAACACAAATTACTCACACGCTTATACATGCACAAAAGGTAAAGCATATACAACGCATCCATTGTATATACAGTTTGGTCATCGTGAATCGTTGACCGTATGTAAGATAACCAAGTTGTCCAGATATTGAAACAAAGGAACTTTGCGTTGTACTCGTACATATATATACTAACGTGTATATATGGATTGGTGTTCATAGGTGAATGTTGGATGTGTTCCTAAGAAAATCATGTTTGCAGCTGCCACTCAACATGAGAATCTCAGGGACATGCGTAGCTATGGATTTGACGTAGAAGTGAAAAATTTTAGCTGGGGGTAAGTGTTTTATGTGATTTATATATACTTGTATGTCCAGCATGCATACATCCACATGTGGGTGTTCGCGCAAACAGAGCAAGAACTATTCACCACGTTTATAACTTTGAAATGTTTTGCTATGTTGTTCAGTTGTCATTGTCGCCTATTGATCATTAAAGACGCCGGAATGGCTATGCACGCAGACTACACGCTTTCACATATACGTCGACACACGGATACATATTTTTGCACCAATACGCGTATGGGCCACGTAAACTCTCACGCCGATACATTTGTCACGCACATAACGTTTTTAAATATAAGAGAAAGTGCTGACTAGCAACCTACACATACATTTATGAACTAAGTGATAGACCTCATCTCAAGATCATCCCTAATAATCATGTGTATGTCTTGCTTTCAATCTGTGGTACATATTGTCTTAGATCGATTAAGGAGAAGAGAGATGCTTACATTAAGCGCCTCAACGGTATTTACGACAGGAACCTGAACAACTGTAGGTGCACACATATATGCGTATCGTGAGTATGAAGGGTCTGTACTACGCATTATTTGTTTATACGTCAAGTGTTTGTGTGCTGTCAGAATTTGGCCACTATAAATTGTGACAAAGTATGTATCATATTTTATCGTACACTGCACGATTATAGCATACATGTGATGCTTGTCGAACTGTTATTTACATGAGGTGTATGTTGTGCTGATTTCCTTTGAAGAAGGTAAAAATCAAAAACCAAAGTCGATTACTGAGGAGCAGTGAAACCATTTTCATGTGCATGTTACCAATCGCCTGTGTATACTGCTCATCTCGACTTTCGTATCTCCGTATAATCTTGTGTACAGCTGAAGTCCCGAAAATTGTTGGACATGGTAAGTTTGTGGATCGAAACACCGTGTTAGTGGATGGAAAGAAGTACACCGCCGACAAAATCCTCATTGCTGTTGGTATGTGTCATATTACGTTTCTACGGAAAGGCACAAAACCACCATTCGTGGCCACACGATACTTGAATGATTTCTTTGATGTACACACTCGTAAATGTGCGTCAGGTTGTGCACAGAGATATACATAAAGACTAACTCACAATGACAATGTAGGTTCGCAACCGGCCATCCCCACCAAAATACCCGGTCATGAACACGGAATCACTTCGGACGGTTTCTTCGATCTAGAGACTCTCCCAAAGAAGACTGTGGTAGTTGGTGCAGGGTATATTGCTGTTGAGTTGGCCGGCATTCTGGCTTCGCTTGGCTCAGACGTCAAGCTTATGATCAGATACAACCAGGCACTGCGCACTTTTGACCCTATGATTCGTGAGCAGTTGTTGGTGTCACTTAAGGCTGTTGGTGTAGATGTGGGTATGTAGTTGTATGCTCATAGATTGATGTAAATTTATGACGTTTATGTCTTTCAATATATAGAGTGTGTTGAATGGACTGTTAATGTATTTATATCATCAGTGCATTTGGTATAATCAACGAACGGGTGGTTGTATGTGTTAGATTCAACATATTTGTATTCGCCGTGTAGAATTGATTAGTGAATATGTTAGAGAATATATGTATTGATCCAAGATTTGAATGACAACGTACACATCTGTTTGTTGTATTATCGCGCAGTTTTGTTCAAGTTTTCATGTGTATTCTCTCCAATATATAGTGCAAGGCAGCAATGTAACTGATGTTACGAAGAGCGAAGATGGTCTCTTGACTGTTAATGTAAGACAATATGTGTATTGTTCGGCACAGGAATCGAGTAATTGTTTGAGTGATTTTGTGCACGCAATGCATGTATATTTATACACGTTCCCCCATACAATACCACGAACGGCTCGAACATGCACTCGCATAAATATGAACAACTTTATCATATACACATGTGTATGGTAGGCATGAATGTATATAAATTAATGGGTAGGCAAATATATGTCCTCTATTTTTTCCATATGCGCAAAAGTTTGATTTGAGTAGAAAGATGGACACACGCAAGAATTGGGAGGTGGACACGTTCACCTAGAGTATTGCACATACCAGATTGCAATATACGCATATCTGACACGTGAGTATACGTGCTTTTAAGAGCACAAATATATATACCCCATACAGCACACACGCCAGCAGTGGCACTCACCATCATTATGCATATATATATATGTTTGCACAATCTTCTGTGTCTGCTCTGATTCCATCTTATATACCTGTAGTACAAAGACAACAGTGATGGTGAAAGCAGCGTGTCTCAAGTGGAAACCCTCATCTGGGCTATCGGCCGGTCGCCTATGACCACTTACAATCCTGAGGCTGCAGGTGTCGCGCTTGACAAGGCCGGACACGTCAAGGTGTTTGTGCGTGTGTTTTTTCTATAGATCACATAACATGTTACAGAATTTATATCTTGTTCAGACGTAATACTCAACTCTACATTGTACTCAACCTCACTATACATTGTACTCACCCTCACATCTACAGGTATGTACACAAACGAACCTCTTTTACTTTCAGTTTTAAATTTATTTATCAGTGCGTGGAATCAAATCGTGCGCAAGTTTTCCTGTGTCTCAGCGGCTGTCATACATACATACATACATACATACATACATACATACATACATACATATATCTATACATCTATACATATGTTTACATTATGTAATGGCTACTACTATTGAGAACACACTTATGTAAATACACATTATCCACACTACCACGTGCACTCAGAGCACATACTTATGCATGCTTTCATCCTTTGCTTCGCATCCACAGGTGGATGAATATCAGAATACGTCTGTTGACAATGTATTTTCCATTGGTGATGTGACTGGAAAAGCTCAACTCACTCCCGGTGAGTTTCTGGCTCTGAGCGATAGTTCGATAGTTATATTACTATGTATCTGTGCATGAGTGTGACGATTTAACATAGACTTGTAGCGCTTTCTTTGCAATCAATTCATATCCGCACCATAACCTCGTATTCTACGTACTAAGTGCTGAATACTGCGTTACTTACGAACAGTCGCCATCGCAGCTGGGCGCCGTTTGGCTGAACGACTTTATAACGGCAAAACTACACTTAAGTTAGACTATAATACTATTCCTACTGTCGTGTTCAGTCATCCTCCAATTGGGACTGTCGGTCTCACCGAAGGTATGATATGGGTAGCTTAGTGTGTGTATGTAATCATACATCATAAAACATACTAGACTATTCTTTACTGTTCTAAGTGTGTGCATATGCATGTGTTTAAGAAGCCTTATTTTGACATGTTGCGAACCGAACATTCACATAACAATGTACTTGTTCATATACACATCTAACACGTACGCACTACCCTTTATATTGTTAATCAGAGGAAGCACGCAAACAATATGGTGATGACGCCATAAAAATATACTCGTCATCGTTTGTCAATATGTACTTCGGAGTAACGGATCACAAAGAGAAGACAGTTATGAAATTAGTATGTGTGGGCCCTGAGGAGCGTGTGGCAGGACTACATGTTATGGGCATGGGTGCAGATGAAATGTTGCAAGGCAAGTATCCTGGGATTTGCTTTCCAGTATATCTTAAGTATAATGTTCTAAGGTTGAACCAACAACGGAATTTGCGTTATGTAAGCAATGTTTAAAAATGCTTGGCTGGCCTACTTGTCTGCGACATTGGTGATGTTATTCCTACATTCTAGTGGTAATTTACTACGCACACACTAGTCGTATATTCAATCTCTCATAGAAAATTCTCTATGACATTTTTACTTGTTTGCTTTGTTCATATTTATGTGCTTGTTTCTTCGGCGCATTTTGAATCGTTATTTGACGAGCATGTCATACATTATGTCATGTGAGTGAATGAGATTTTTATGGTGTACTTAAACATGCTATATCTGTATGTACATGCAGGGTTCGGGGTAGCTGTGAAGATGGGCGCAACAAAGGCCAACTTTGACGACTGCGTTGCTATTCACCCGACTGCAGCTGAAGAGTTTGTCACTATGCGTTAATAGTTGGTGGAATATCACATGCTTCAGAGAAGACTCTCAACATATATGTGTTAGTTGTACATGAACTCATTCAACCAAGTAATATTTGTATACATAAAGGTTACATTGCAGTTCAAAAGAGTCCGTAACAGCAATTTGGTACCATATATTAAACTAAAACTGGCGAGAAAACATGCGTGGAAAAAATACGGTTTAACGATGAAACGTCGGCCGTAAATTATCTTCAAACTTATCGATCTCAACAATACTTTATGTATGTTTGCTTGTGGAAAAGATGCTGTTCATACCCGTTCGAGCGTACAGGATGCTCTACGGTGATATAATGAACAAACCAGAAGGACTTCGTATGTACTCATAAAAAGATAACATATCCACTACTATACGGTAATGAATAGTTTTGGTATTTGAGACTTATGTGTATTCAGCACAAGCATTCACTATTACGAATGCTTGATGGAGCTATATCGCCATGAATGGAGACAATACTTGGGGTTAACTGGTACGTTGCCACTCACCCCCCTCCCACAGCCCTCACCAACCCCCTCTTCATCATCATCCCGCCTACCCCCGCATTAAATTACTCACTGAAGAGGCGCAGAACAATAAAAGAATGTCCTTATTTTGATGCAATATATACACACAGCCTCGTACATTTGATGTTGGTTGCACTGAGTAACAATATTAGACCAGAGGAATAATTTCTTTATTGATATTCTATGCTGGCTGAATATTCAACATACTCAATTCCACAAGTTTCTCCAAACAATCCTACTAAATATATACTTCTGAGTGGCTTTTCCGTGGTCAGAATAGACCTCAGCCATGGAATATCTAAGGGAAATGTGAAGTCGGATTTCAATCGGTCACATAGATGTCAATTTTACTCAAGTCCTTCTGTGTTTTCAGCAGGTTACATGCGCAACTACACTCACACATGCACAAATCCTAGGCAAATGTGTTCTCGTGCTTTCCTCGGCGTATCGTTCATTCTATCTTCTTAATACATCACATGAACCGCGAGGATATGCGCCTCTAATGGGATAGTAAGCGTTGTTCAAGGAAAGGCTAAACTATAGAAGCAACGAACAGGATACATGCAAACGCCGAATGTGTCAGTTTAAGTTTGGTTCTGATCCAGCAGTACGAATCATATTACACATTGCAACACTACACTCATTTCGCTATCAACTCGTCCTGGGGCGTTTCATGAACATCCGACGGCGGTGTAAGATCCATCGCCATGTTGGAGTCCTCCCCTCTCTCTGGTTGGTTCTTTGCCGAATCATCATGTCCATCACCACTAGGCACTGTATTTGGAGATTCGCTGGTTTCGACATTTCTTGTAGCTTGACCTTCACCGTTTTTTGTATTTTCTGTGGGTGCATTTTCATGCGGTTCGGCGTGTACTGTGGCGTCTGAATTCAAAGGAGCAAGGACACGAGAGTTGGATTTTATCTCGGACTTCGAAAACATGACTCGCATGAAGTGGTTGCTGCCTTCGAACTTGTGGTTGTCTCGCTTAAGGAGCGCGGTGATAGCTTCGTCTACGCTTGCGAACTGGATCAAACACATACGTCTCACTACCTTTGCACCCGGTTTGCTGCTTCATTAATAACATCAAGAATGTAAAAAATCAATAAAGGATTTCGAATTCCCTTCAGAACGAGGCAAAGTACAACCAAAGGCACATTATAAACTGGTCCTAATTACAAATAAATAACAACATCGACAAATTCACAACTTCGCATGTGTGGATCATGAATGTCAGTGCACACTTGGGCATGGTAGAGGTGTTGTTTGCTTACTTACTTTGGGAAGAAATGAATCTTTTCGTAATTAGCAATGCCATCGAATAACTCTAGAAGCATTTCTTCAGTACAGTCGGCGGGTAGGTTCGAAAGATGTAGTGTGGCTGCCGGGGCCACAATATTCTGTTTGAAAAGCATGCAAAATAATGCGATATTTACGCATGTGTATATTCGAAAGAGGTAATTTAGGCAACAATTCATCCAACATAGTCAACACATGTTGTATCACATTAGGTAGTAATACATACAGCTGCAACTCTGTACTCCAGGTGAGCCTACTCAACCCAACAAAATACATTCATAATCATGAAAAAACACGAAATGTTCCTTTTTTTTAAACAACGGTGAACAATTTGTATAAGTGCAAACACAGATATGGATATAAACATGTATATCTTTGCGTCCTGCGGTTGGATATAAACAATCTATGTTTAGCTTTACGAATGGATACCAATACAGTAGTCCTTGTACATATATCATAACATACATGTAAGTTCTTGGAACCCGCTCTTTTGTATCTATGTAGCAATGAACCCTCATAGTCCTTGGTATATATACGGCCATCTTCACTAGGCTTATCGGATCCTGAGGGAGGTTTTTGTACAGTACTGTGCAGGCTCATTCGCACTGTCATCTTCTTCCTATTCAACTTCACGCCATTTAAATGTTCAATGGCTGTACACATAGAGGAAACGAGTCAGTGACAAGGCATGACATGTACTGGACGGATACGATACACGCTCAATCTCAACAAAAAAATGAATTAGAAATTATACCATCGGTTATTGGTATGGTGGCAAAAATATCAAACAAAGGTGACGATAGGACCTTAAAGTAGTGTAGCGTATGTGAATATCATATACATATTCAAGTTACTACCTCAGTGTATTGCGCATTATTTGCCACAAATGTACAATCTATTTTGTATATGTACATGTTGTTTATGTAGCGATTGAGCATAAAATATATAACGTATGACGTATTTGGAATGTGAATTCTTCACATACGCCTTCGGTATTCACACGCTTTACAAGGATAAGCGCACGAAATAAAACATACAACAAAACCTTTTGCATTGTACACTCTAGGCCAAGTCCATAGTCTATTGGAAAAGACTGTATAAGAAACGAGTAAAAAACATGACACATACACAAGCATATAAACAACCAATAGTTCAACTCCCTAACATACATGAATTGAAAAAGTAAATACATACCACGTATGGCATCTTCGAAGTTATGGAACTGAATCAGCGCAGTGTTTTTCTTATTGTACATGATCTTCACACGATCAACATCTCCGTAGCAGCCGAACAAGGTAAACAGTTGGTCGCACGTTGTGTCCTGTTCGTGTAGCCCAGTCACAATGGCAACTTTCGTGTCGTTCTCGTTCTGGCGATTCAGCGCAACACCATTTCTAATCTCCCGAGTCATGAGTGCAGCCGATCGCCCTGTAGGTCGATCCATACGTTGTGTCTGCCCTCCACTCACTCTCATTCTGTCTTGCATGTTCTGTCTGCGTGGGGGGCTAGGTACTCTATCTCGATATGAAGGCGTAGATGACCTTTCGTACGCAGTTGGTCTGCGATCGTAATACCTAGACCTATTGTCACTTGTGCTATCATGCGTAAATGTGCGTGGTTTGTAATCTTCACTCGGTCTACTTTCTCTGTTATAGCTGTAAGAGTTATTAGAGTTGCTCGTTCTATATCTACTATTTCCACCGCTATATTCATCCGACTGCCCTGCAGGTATGTAAGCTTCCTGTTGGGAATGATACGACGACGTGCGTGTTTGTGTTTGATATTGTTGTTGTGTTTGTGGTGGTTGTTGATATGGCAGTTGATCGTACTGATTTTCATATTGGTACTCATATGACGCTTCACGAGTGACTGGTGGTAGATAGTGTTGCTGTGACTGTGTTGGTTGATACTCTTGCGTATGAGACCCATGTGCTGTGTAAGAAGCACTTTCTTCTGGATGTGGCAACACCCCACCTCCACCTTGGTACGTTGATGGACCTGTCGGCAAATCCGGCCGGGTGTAGTCCCAGCTCTGAGAATTGTTATATTTTACATTCAAATCTGTCATCCGACTGGTTTGAATCTTTAACATACAGCATCCGGCATATATATTCGCACCATCTAAATTCTTGACGGCTTCTTGCGCATCCAGCGCATGCTCAAACTGCAACAAGGCTTGAAACCGTTCATATTTCGAAAACATAACGATTTTTTGCAGCTTTCCATAAAACCCAAACACCCTCACAAAAGTGTCTAGCGAAACATCGTACTGTATGTTTGTTACCTCAACAAGCAGAATGTTCCCGGACGCTGGGATTGGCTGAATTGATGAACGAGCACTAACACTCTCGAAATCATAAGAATTACTATAACCTCCACTAACGCGTTCACTGTAACCAGCATCATACGATTTACCTCCACTGTAGCTCCCATTAGATGTATTCATTCCATACGAAGATGAATTGCCTTCATTGTACTCATTACTACCGTTACCATACCCACTATTCGTGGATGAATTTCCGTATCCGGCCTGACCCCAACTATTGGCTCTCCCACGTCTACGTTCGGCAGGGTTCGCAGAGTGAAGTTTGTTTAGCTTCTGGTGGCGCGAGAACTGGATAAATATGGTGCTGCTTCTTACCTTTACTGGCTGGTATGCCGTGACTTCCACGCAGTGTTCAGCAGAAGAGATGTCTTTAAACTCTATAAAAGCCTGTTTCTTATTATGCATTACTATTACGTTAGTAATCATACCAAACGAAGATAGCGCGGTCCTTAATTCAGCCTCTGATGTGTTGTCAGGTAGACTACTGCAATGAACTATGGGCGAGGGAGGCAGCACTTCATTGCGCGCCCTCTTATATTCTCTACCACCGATACTACCACCGTAACCCCCAGCATCGTAATCGCGTTTGTTCATGATGATTAGCAACGAAATAAACTCTTGTAAATATCTATATATCTACATATGTAACGTGTAGGGCGAGCTTCTCATAAACTCTACGCAACTATTAGTCTGTCTCACTCGTTTGTCTTGCTCGTATTCAGACTCGCTATGCCAGACTGTCTCTCTGACGCAACACCCATACACACACCTTCTCGCTGGCTCGTTCTATAAGATTCTCTCTCGCACACACATTTACACATTCACTCACCTCTCTTTGTGCGTGCGTGGTGTGTGTGTGTGTGTGTGTGTGTGTGTGTGTGAGTGTGAGTGTGAGTGTGTGTGTATATATATATGTATGTGTGTGTATGTGTGTGTATGTGTGTGTATGTGTGTGTATGTGTGTGTATGTGTGTGTATGTGTGTATGTGCGTGTATGTGTGTATGTGCGTGTATGTGTGTATGTGTAGTATGAGTGTGTGTGTGTGTATGTGTGTGTGTGTAAATATATTGTGTATATGTGTGTGTGTGTTTGTGTTGTGTCTGTGTGTACCGCCCCCCCGACCGACTGACCGCCTGTTGTGGGCCAAGGGCGGGACCGGTCCCACGCCACACAAATTATATCGCGGAGCGGTATAAGACAAATATCCAGGAATCTTCCCCTTCCCCCGCCCAAGGAGAGGGGTGCTGCGACCGAGTGACGTCATCTATGGCACTTTTGGAAATCACTTAGGTACCCCATACACACACAACACACAACACACAACACACAACACACACAACACACACACACACACACACACACTCAGCAAGCGCTTCCAGAATTCTGTCTCATATCCTGTGGTGCAAAGTAAAGAAGTAACCTTACCTTTAAACTCGTTAGTACCGTTGGAGATTGTAATCAGGTATTCCTTTGTAGGGACGTGTTAACACCATGCAAGCGATTAAAGACTTCGCGGATTTTGAGCGAATTTTGTCGCAGTACCCGATTGTGCGGAATCAAGACTACAGAGGTATGGCATGTTCCAGGCGGGTGAGCTCCTAAATATACATATATAGCGATGTTACAAGTAAATTTAATACCTGTGTGCTGGATTCTACATGTGTGTGAGCGTAGTGCTCGGCAAACGTTGTGTACTTACTATGTAAACGACTTACGTACAAGTGCTGCGCATGTTTCCTGACGAGATTTCTATTCAATGATACAAGCACGAATAGCATATTTGAATATATAGTATATGCGCGCAATGTTAGTGAAGATTTATCTCCGTAGCATACTTTAGGGGATTTTTTCGCGAGTTGACATCACAGCGCACTATCAAGTATTGAAGATGAAATATACATACATGCAGGCACTGCCCACATCCGACCAGTCAAGCATGCGCAGATTTCGACACATGTCATGTCGAGCACCCTAGCTACTGTCGAGAACGCTAAGAAATATACAGACATGCCCGACGCGGATGTCGTGGAAGGTCTGTATATGTTGCCTCGACAGTTACTTTGTTATTGTTGTTTCTCTTATGCACGCGATGACGGAGAATATGCCTCTAGACCGAACTGTAATTATTCTCTCTAATAGAATGCAGCCATACAAATAAGAGACCTCTACCAGAGCTTTGACGTTTTTAAACTCAAATACTATAATCTCGCCATTGTTCCCCGTCACTAATTTCTCCTAACCATTTGGGCGCACGTACACGTTATTTCACTCTTACACGCACATGCACTCACTGTGATGTCTGTCTGCTTTGTTTATCTCGCAGAGGTTGATCTTCCGGGGTCCATTTCACTAATTGTTCGTTCGCTGAAAGGCGTTCTGTACCCAATCAAGGTATATAAAAAATATTTCATTTTAATATGGCAAGAATAGGTCAATCACAACTACGTAGGTGGGATTTCATATATATAGCTGATCTACAATATTCATACAATCTATACATTGTTTGTTCGGTCGTAAATGTCAAGCGTTGTATGTTCCACACAGTAAAGATACTTACACGTACTCTTCACAGGTACTACCTGAAGATCCTATCTCGGTATTGAAGAAGAAGGTCGCGAAACAAACGTCAGTTCCCGTTGAACACATTCGATTGATTCTGAAGGGCAAGGCTCTACCAGGTATGTGCTTGTACTATAAACAAATGGATGCGGTATTATGTTTGCAGCTCCTGTGACTATCACATATTGACCGTGATGTCTGTTTACGTATTTGAGGAAGACGTCAAGTTGTAGAGAGTGTTCAAACTTAGTTTTGTAGGTGTTATGTGACGATAGGTAAACTATGTAGGCATGATTACATGGTACGTTACGTATTCTATTTGGTGCATGTCTGGTAAACGAGATGTGGATGTCTGCACGACACCTACTTTGACGATCATAGTAGAGCTCTTTCGGATCTGTAGAACACAAACTTCCAATTTTTCTAATTGGCTCGTATCTATATTTTGATATCTCCACTGAGAAGATGAAAGCAAAATCCAGGATGTTGGGTTAGAAGATCAGTCCAAGGTACATTTCACTATTAAACCTGCTGCAAAAGCATCGGTGGCTACCACAGTCGCTCCTACCACCGCGAAACCCATTACTGCATCCGCCCCTATCCATACTTCTCGCCCAGAAGTCCTTACTGATGATACTTTTTGGGAACAATTGGAAGAATTTCTTAAGGGATCTAAGCTGCACGTGGACGAATTTATTAAAAAATATCAATCACATTTACGAAGTACTAAAAAGAAATAATAAAAAACTCATAAATTGGATAAGCTTTGCTTCACCACTGTACATTCATACTCGTTAACAGAAATATAAAGAAGAAAATGTACAATTGATACTTACGGGGCAGGGTAAGCTTTGTGGAACATTAAGCCATTTACATTACTCCAAATGGCCTACTAAAGAATGTGTAACTGGGGTTTATCCAGGTCAAAAACCAAAGTAATTGACTCTACATGAGCTCTTAAGGCAGTGAGCAAGCTGGATTCACGAGTGAAATGATATAGATGAGCGTCTAATCATGATACATATAACATTCGTTTTCATGGCAAGTGGTAGGATCCCAGTTTGACCCCTTTTCCAGTGTTGACTGACACCTCTGACAGGTGTCGCTGCTGACCGATGTGTCAATACACCGTTTCTCAATCCCATTCACCCCACTCACTCACTTGAGCTAAGAAAAAAACATGGAAGGGTATTCAGAAACGTCGTAAACTCGCATCCCTGGGTGCCATCGAGACTTCTTGAGTAGTATGGGTGTGAATTTTGAAATATGAACATTAAAAAATGTCGTAAACCACGCCCATCGTACACAAACAAAATAACAAAACAAAACTCATACATGCACACTACACACACACACACAAACACACACACGCATACACTCACACATACGCACACACATCCACGCACACACACTCGCACACACACATACACAGACACACACATACACACACCCACACACATTCACACACGCACACAGACACACACGCACACAGACACACGCACACGCACACATACACACACACAAACACACACACAAACACGCGCCCAAACAGCTACCATTTCTAAGCACATACTACATTACAGGCTCGTCATATTAACGAAATAACTCCCTCATATAAACTACCTGACATACGCACTAACACTATGTCGACTGCTAGCGCTATGGAACTAGATGACGCGAAGCCCAGCGGTACCGAAAAGGTGGTGGATATCATTCCTACTGAAGAGCTTGAGAAAGCTGTCAGTGTGCCTCTAGACTCCAAGAGTAGTAAAGAAGAAATAACGAAGAGAGAGGAAGACTTGTATGAGCTAGCCACACGATATTCGACCAGCAATAGAAGTTCTGAACTCGGTTCATTGATTCAGACTATCCGGCCTTTCTTGATCCTTCTTTCAAAAGCGAAGGCTGGTAAACTCTTGCGCAAGATAGTGGGACTGCGTTTGGACATGCAAGGTGCATCGCATGACGAAGCCGTTACTTTGTGTGAGGATACCATAAAATGGTGTGTGAAAGAGAAGAGGACATTCCTTCGTCAGGCGCTCGAATCTCGTTTGATTGGTCTTCTTTTGGCAGTAAACAGATACTCTGATTCGCTTACACTGACAGACAAGCTGGTTAAGGAGTTAAAACGTTTAGATGATAAGGCATTGTTGGTTGAGGTACAACTTTTGGAATCGCGAGCGTACTATCATCTAAAGAACCCAGTAAGATCACGGTCTGCACTGACTTCCGCGCGTACATCGGCCAATGCAATCTATTGCCCACCATCTCTTCAGGGCTCCCTAGACTTGCAGTCAGGAATTCTTCATGGTGAAGAGAAGGATTTTAAGACGGCGTACTCTTACTTTTATGAAGCCTTCGAGAACTATGACTCCATTGAACATGTTCTTGCAATCAGTAGCTTGAAGTATATGCTTCTCGCTAAGGTCATGCTGAACCTTCCCAATGTATGCTTTGTTGTGATTTGTACAAGTCATGCACTGTGTTTTTCCTTTACTAGCACATGTTTTTATATCTGTTTCTTTGTTTGTAGTCATCGCGCATGCGACCTAGATAATGCTGAACACTTCTAATCTTCATGACAGCACTGTTCAAAGCCAATAGTTAGATTCCATCTTGCTTCAACTGCCTCGTATCTGAATGACTGATAGTTTGACTGTGTTTTTCGAAATCACATACATCAGTATTGTCTCATTCTTTACTTTTGGCTATTGTAGGATGTGCATTCCATCATCAGTGGAAAATTAGCTCTTAAGTACTCAGGTAAGCAGATCGATGCCATGCGCGCGGTTGCGACCGCTCACCATAACCGTTCGTTAGAGGAATTTGAGAAGGTTCTTGCAGAGTACAGGTCGGAGGTATTTTTTATGTCTGTAACAACGTAATGGCATGCACGCTGGTGCGTTTGCGGAGCTACTTAGATATGAAAAATCGCAAATAATTTAGTACTGAAACGAATTCGTGTTTTGTTTGCGATAGAATGTATTGTAACTATTTTTGTTTGAAAAATCATGTTTTATATAGTGTATGTGCAAGATATGAATCATTCATTTATTATTTATTTTGTCCAAGTCTTTAATTCATAGCCGGAGTATGGAATGATATGTTTGGTTTTTGTATGTACATATTGGATTCTACTCAATTGTATGAACGTGTGTTATACTGGCATAGTAATTTAGTGTTTAGTAAATTATGCTGAATTTAACTTTAATTGTTGATTATACGGTGTGTGATGCTTCTCTTACTCGAAAATTCTCTTCACTTTTATTCACCTCAACAACGCAAAATAGTAAGCCGTGTCAAGTATATTGATATTCGCTGATAATCTTTGGCGGGTATCATTCCCGACCATATCTTCTTGTTTTTGTTCAGTTAGAAGGAGGCATTACATACAGTAGACATGATTTGCCTATGCAATAGCGAATTAGTTGTCTTGATGACCTCACTTAGTATTCAGTCAGTTAGCCATGTATGTAAGTAACATTTTCGATTCTCATTTTTGTACAGCTCACGGGTGACCCAATAATCGAGACACATTTGAATGACCTATACAATTCTATGCTTGAAAACAATTTGTGTCGTATTATCGAACCCTTTTCGCGCGTTGAGATTAGCCATTTGGCGCAGCTAATTAAGCTCCCTGAAAAGGTGGTTGAAGACAAACTCTCCAAGATGATTCTCGATCGCAAATTCGTGGGCATTCTGGATCAAGGTGAGTTCTTGTTTTCTTTTTGCCCTTTGTAAATTAAATAAGAGACGACAATTGATTCATTAAATATTGATTTTGTTTTTTTCATCCTCTGCCCCACAATAGGAATGTACTGACTGTGAATGCACGTTTTTCGGGCCACACGCATAGTAATTTGATTATGTGGTTTTTGATTAATACTGTCCACATACGCGCCATCATATGATCAATTAATTTATATATTAATAATCAGTGGTATCTGTATTAGCATTGCATACGTTCCAGCGGTACTCGATTTAACTTTTATTTTCTCGTTAACGCGGACATTTCACATACAGGTGCTGGTTGTCTTATGGTGTATGACGAGGCAAAGGCCGATCCTATTTATGAATCTACCATGAACACCATTGAGCATATGGGCCATGTCGTAGATTTGCTCTACAAGAAGGCACAAAAATTGTCATAGACAATTTGGAATTCTTAAAGCTTACTTGTTACATGTATGCGTGTGTAGAGGTTATTGGATATTAATAAATTGAGTGTTACATACACGTCGTATATAGTTGGTAGTATATATTTGATCGTTGTATCTTTTTATAAATACAACAGATTTTTTTCCCTTTAGAGAGCAAAAAGGTATAAGCTATCCTTCTTGCATATATATAATGCGAGACAATTAAATTGTGTTCATACACAATCGTTCCTAGACTTGCGGGTTTGCGCTAGCTGTAGCTAGTAACAAGTAATAACAGTCGAAGTTGTTTGTATATTGGCTCAAGTTGAATTTTATAGCGATACAGTTTAACATAAAGGTCTGCGGTCAAAGTAGATGCATTATTAAGCACTTAATAAAAATTAGGTTCTTTTGTCAAGTAAGACAAAGTCCACACCCGATATAACACACATATCTAACCTCACTATTAGTAAAATATGATGGGTGTGGCCCTATGCGTATGAAGGTAAGGCAAAGCTTGTCGTGAAACACTCATTCTCTATACTCACCTATCCATTTCGTATTTTTGTATTTGTATTTCACTAAAATTGCGGTCTAATAATCGTGACTAGAGGAAATATAATCGTAACTACAGAAACTATAATCGGAATGAGAGATACTATAATCGGATGAGACGAACTACAAGCGCAATGAGACAAACTATAATCGGAATGAGACGAACTATAATAGGAAAGAGACAAACTATAATCGGAATGAGACGAACTATAATAGAAAAGAGACGAATTATAATTGGAATGAGACGAACTATAATTGTATTAAGAGGAACTTCCCGTATTTTGCAAGAACAAACAATAATCTCGAACTTGTCGTTCATCCAAGTGCGTGTGCATCGAGAAAACAATTGATTGGTATATAAGGCTACATTGTTGCCGTTGCAATGTTGTGTGCCAATAGTATCAGCACATCCCCACGATGACTGTTCCCCACGTTAACGACGCACATGTACCAAATGATTGCATTTACAATATAGACAGACATAGAAAGTGTGTATTTAAATATGCTTTACGTGAATAAGGGTAAGGTCTTCTTCCAGAAGTCCTTTCTTTCGCGCTATGGGCGGTCTCTGAATAAATATCTTTTGTGTGTCGTAAACAACCTTAGTTACGTATTTCCATCAAGTTTATTATAATAGAAGTGTAATAATTTACATAGTCCATCGCGTAGTATAGTCCCAACCTTCATTCCCCCACCCCCCGATCAGCACCTCCTTATCTCTCTCTCTCTCCTATAAAGAAAAAGTTGGCGAAGCTGACGTTCAACTGGGTAGGCGCCGTTTGTAAGCTCCCATATTTCTTTGTTTTACTGTCGCATTTCTATTTCTCCACGCGTAAAACAAAAATGCCTAGTTATCCCATCCGCCCGCTGTGGATGGTGGTTCCTGTACTGCTTCTTACAGTGTGTACGTACATCGTACAACCTACGTATGCACAGTATTACCACACATATCAACCTAAAAAGTTAATACCAGAGGGTTCGCAAGCTGCCTCTGTAGCGTTGCAAACAACTAATCTCCCACCAGAATGTGACCTGATCATAAATGTAACTGTGTTCACGGAAGAAGACAGACACATTGTCGATTATGAGTGGACGAATGTATGTCTCACTGGTGGTACTATTTCCATTCCCCTTAGTTTTACTGGAGGGGGACAAAAATATGAATGTGATCTATACGAGAATCCTCTCGTAGCCATTAGTGTAACTGGGTCCGTCAGAGACAGTCGAACGTTGACCGTGAGCATAAGGGACCATGGTACAGCTGATTGTGTGGTATCTCATCACCAGATAAACCCCACTTACGCTTTATGTACTAGTGGGATTAACAACGAGGCAGTGACAACTATTTACGATAAGATAGGATTAGCGAAGGTACACACTGGGAGGAGCAGGCGACGGAGCAAGAGATTTCGTGACAAAAGAAAAGCCAAATACTCTACTGATGAGAACGCCAAAATAGTGCTTGTGGATATGAATGTTGACCAGAGCAAGAAAATTAATAGAAGGATTAACAGGAGAGAGGTGATTAACAAAATTTGGTACCAGGCGGAGATATACATAGAGATTACTCAGAAATTTGTGTATGCGTATGGCGGTTTGGTTTGGCATGCGCTCGATGCGGCTATGGTGTGTATATATATGCTGGTGCTGTTTCTGTATATATATACAAGATGTAACTATACGCACACAAAAGCCACATATGCTAAAAACTAGGAATCCCGTATGAAATATTATCACTGATGAACACGTACGTTGCATGACATCGTGTGCTCATATCTCACTCTACACAACTCACATCCCATATCCCACATGCTACAGACGACAATCGCCGGCGCCAATCTCATCTTGCAACGTGATGTTCTCATTACACACAGAGTAACATACATGCACATTCGACCATCGGGAGGAGGTATATTTGGCAATGCCAACATGGGTGATATCCTAAAGGCATGGAAAGAAGAACAAACCACGACACCGCGTTTAAACATGTCCACAAATCGCCCGATCGAGTATGACTCTGCACATATGTTCCTTTTAGGCAGTGAAGCAATGGAGATGGGTAAATCCTATCAAACGGGAATGTGCAACGAATACAAGTATTCGAGTTCGCGATATAATGTCAGCATGCTTGCTTCTCAGGTGAGTGTCGTGAAACCTACAATATACTTACGTGGTACAAATGAGTGTATTTCAAAGTTTTGAGTTTACGTACGAAATGATCACATGCTGCACCTTAATCCTTTCGAACTAAATATACACATAGATACATACATGTATGTATGTCATTCGTATTATACACATATATGTATGTACACGCTCACACTAATCCGTACGCACTACTTTCAATGTGGCGCGGACGCTGAGTAGTACACATTCTGTGAATTCATATGGATACACTCTAATTTGAGCTCATGAAAATATATGTGCATTTCAACGCAAAATCTATAAATACAAACCGATATACTCTCATATTATATCATCTATACGTAACCACAGAATACAATGGCTCATGAGCTACTGCACACATGGGGCGGCTCACACTGTGACTATTCGAAGGATCCAGAACATTGCATTGCCCACTCAATGTTTGAGAGTACCTTTGGTACAATTCAAGTCCATCCCTTCTTCACCGAGCCATACGTTGATCTTTTCCGCACAAAAGTAGAAGAAAAGTGCCTTAAACTACGAGAAATTAAGTTTGAAACAGATCACACAACCAACTACAGCCCAACCTGACGGACCTCCAACCCCGTCACCACTATGGTATTGCCATCATGTCCTTCTGTAGCCTACTATTATTGTTTACATGATATGTTGAGCATGCCTAGCAGAGGGAAATTGAATACTTCATGTGTTAAACCGATGAGAAAGTCGTGAAATGTCGCGATGTTTACAACAAATGACAAATATCACACACATTATCAAGCCTAAAAAGGTAACATGTATGCAAATCTACGGACAATAAGAAAGTTACGTAATTTACGTCAGCCTTGTATGAACAGGCAAAGTCGCACGCAGAATAACTGTGGCGGCTACCACAATACATAACATTTCATGAGAGTGAGAGAATTTAAAAAGAAAGGTATTGAAGGTACGTTTTAAGCTAATAGGCAAACTTGTTACAATAAAATAGCCCGTATTTATGCCGGGATAATTGTTAGATTAAATTTGGTCACGTTTTGCATAGTATGAATGAGCTATCTATGAATGCAAATAATACGAAGAGCGATTTATAATCAAACATCAAAGTTTTAATAACCAGTATGTATAACTGAACACTCTTGATCAGTTGTCGTTATACTATGATACAGCGTTGTGAGTAGCCTGTGTATTGTAAGTTTGGCAAGCATAATATAAATATCGATTGACGCTCCCAAATGATAAGCAACCGACTTACAGCTTGGTAGTCTTTCGATCCAGTTGATTTGACGAATATACTCTTCGATCTTTTCAATAATGAATTTTTGACAGTGTTTATGTATTATTACAAATATGTGAATGATCGGACCTTTTTTCTAGGAAAGTGGTACTTATACACTTTAATACCGGGTACTACATAATTCTAACAGGGTATTATATGAGATATATACTAGACAAAACAATGGTACAGAGGGGGTGTGGAAGACAGATTGTGAAGTACTATACTGTGTATGTAGTGTCACTGTGTATATATATCTACCAGTAAGAGATGCGAGTTGTCGCTTGTTTTGCAAGCATCTGTTAACATGATCAGACGTTTTTTGCATTTAAGAGTGATGGGACTATGTTCGTTAGTAGGCGTGTGTGGGTATGCGTACTTTGCCCCATTTGTAGATAATAATGACAAAATATCAATACAGCTTGTAACTAGACTATTGGTTTAAGAACATTTATATATTTACGGATTAGTGTCTAGGTATTATTAGATGGAAGTTCACCTTCATCGATGATTTCAAGCAGTCTAACTCTCATTTCGGTAGTGGTGTGCCCCTGAAGCACATCTTGAACAAACTTACACTCTACTTTCATTTGTACCTACACAAGATGGTGCGTACAGATGTATAAATAAGATGATAATACCAAAGTTGTATGAACATACATCAAAGTGTACTCATACACATCTAGTATACAGTGTTTTCGCATTACATAAGAAAATATGTGCTCGCGCGTGCGCGCGTGTGCTTGCCTATGTGCGTGCGTGCAGATGTAGTGTTCACCATACCATTTCTAGGGCTCCTCGGATAACGCCACATAAAAGATTTGAGTACGAGAGATTCGGATGGTCTGCAGGTAGCTCTACAAAGTCTGTGTATGAACATCGAAGATTATTATAGGAGCGCATACAGATATGTAGATATTTGTTATTACAACTACGTGAATGGATGGTTGACTTGTCGAGGTCGTGTACGTATAACACGTGCATGCCAAAGTGGTGTCGCATAAAAAAATAGGGGCATTTCACAATACAAAACATACAGTAACGCACATATATATACTGCACTATTCTGCTCACATTATTCACCAACGAGAGATAAGCTAACAAATGTGTTGGTCGTCTACGGACATGTTGTTGGTATATTTATCTTTCGAAGGGTTTATAAATATTTGTTTGTACTTCTTCGTACATGCTCGTGCACAGTCACTAGTAAAGTAGTCTGTAGCTCATACCACAAAGAGGATTGTTATCAAATATAAGTGAGAAGTCCTTCCCGTCATTACTCCAGTTGGTAACGGCTGGCTGTATTCCTAGGAATTGCTTAAATCCGAGCTGTTAAATATACAAATGTGGATTTAAGCTATGGTATTTGCAAAACGATATGCATCAATGATTTTATTTTTCACAGACATTCTTGGAGAGAGATTCGGTGTGTCTCCGTTTTAAAGGACAAACACGTATACTGAAAAATTGGCTTAGAAAGTATACATTTAACAGCATGCATAGTGTGATGTTTTTGGTAGCTTCCACGAGTGAGCGGTTGCATGTGTGCATGTTTAGTGCAACCAACACAACAACATACACCCACACCTCTACCGACGCACATACCTTCGCAACAACGTCAGCAGTTTCCCTGAAATCGACACATCTCGCCACACCTGACCGTGCCAAGAAATCCTCGATTAATCTAATTCCTATATTGTAGCCCCTGTTACATGTAACAAAACAAATAAAGAATTTTGGCTGACGTCAAAGTAGTGTCTGAGAGTATGTATACTAGCGTGCACGCCGGTATTTTCAGAGTATGTACAAAAATCATCAGTAGAACTCCCTGATTGTCGTACCCGTACATACATTTTCTCTAGCTGAGTATTTATAGCCTCGTCAGTCTCATAGTCGATGACCAGTTGTGTCACTAGTGAACCATACATAAAGGCAAACAGTTCCCCATTCTGATAAGCATGAAAAATGGATAGAAACAATGCTGACGTTTAGCGAAGTGTAACAATGTAAAATCCAGAACCACTGCCGCATTTGTTGTACTCGTATGTGGGAGTGTACAATTTTAAGTGCAACTAATAGAACATAACTAGAAAGCATAAAAACTAACGCTAAAGATGCAATTGTATTCACAAGAATAACTCGAAGTATGTAATATGCAGCAGATATACGAGAAACATACGTATGACTGAGTAGGTTAGACAGAAGGAGTGGGCAATACAGGGTTTGTGCATCTACGAATTTAGAACAAGTAAAAGCTCCGACACACATAGGATCGAAAACCACTTCTCACAACAACATATCTTTCAGACAAATTTTGCAAGGATATTTATTGTCTTGGTAGACTTATTTATAGAGAAGTAATAACGTATATATCGACACATGTATATCTATTTGTGCGAACATTTCCTACCATGATGCCCATAAGGGAACATAAAAAAAAATACCACTTTCCGCGAGTCTCCCGCACGACCAAGAACGTTCATTAAAGACATGATGAGATGCTGTTACACACTTTGCGAGTGATGGTATGGCGAGGGTGCGCGCGTGCGCGTGTGTATGTGCGCGTGTGTATTTGTGTGTGCGTGTGTGTGTGTGTGTGAGTGAGTGTGTGTGTGTGTGTAGCGATCAGTCGACTTTCGAAGATCTCTAAACTTAGTTTTTTAAAACCCTTTGTAGTGTATTGTATATGCTTGATGGTATCCAAGGAAAACCAAGTTTTTTTAAAACCTAAAGTCTACTGGATGTAAACTCGCTTGTATGCTTCGTTTTAGTTAACTATAAGGGCTTCAGCTGTTTTCTCGTCGCAGAACCAGAAGGATATGATTAAGTTTACTGCCAATGCTTTCTAACCTAGTCATTGATGGCGACATTTATGAAACGATTATCCGATTCCTAACCACAGACCGTCTGTAAGGTCAGATTTTCACTGGCATATCGATACAGAATGGTTAATATCAGTGTTTCTTGTGTACCGAGATGCTTAATTTACAGTCGGATCTTCATATGCAACACAAAATGCTTCTTCGTTACACGGTTGAAAGCGTTGTTGACGTACACAGAATGTAGCAGGTACGGTAGAAATACGTCCGTTCGCGATGCTGTGAAATTACGTCTACTTACGACAACGGTTACTTCCGTCCCACAAAAGTTTGTTAAAGAGCGGGTTGAAGGTGTCACACACTTGAATGACACTCGTGCATGACACATGCGGTTATATTTAAGAGAACACAAATTGTAGCATTTGCGATAAACAACTGCAGTGATCAAACTGGAGCTGCTGCTGCTATATACAAGCCCAACCCGCCTTGCCAACTCTTCAACGACAGCATACATCTCCTTTGCGAGAAATCTCTTATCCTTTCGTGTTCGCATTCAACTGGAGTTTTGTACTCACTTTAAATACAGGTTGTATTCAAACATGCGTTCTGTTAGCGCAGTGACACACCGTGCTTTGAGCCTTCACTGTGTCCTCAGTCGATGGGGTTTGGAAAAAACATTACGAGACAGAGCTGCCACAGTTGATGTGCAGAAGATTGAACAGGCCGCCTATAATCTGTTAACTGCTGCTTCTAATCCTACTCTGCAAAAGTCCCTTACGAAGAAGGTATGTATCATGACAAACTGCAATTTTGACGCTGACAGTACCTTGGTTGGAGATAGAACATATTCGTACACGGGAAAGGAATTCATGAATTGTATAGCCCTGTATTTGTAGCTTTGAACAGTGTGTACAGTAGCGCAGTAATTGCTTCGAATTAGTGTTAATAATACTCATGGTTAAACTCTATGGCTGTGTATTAGGAGAAACGATTGCTGACAAAAAATGTTGGAAGATGGACCGCGAAAGATATTCTAAGACAGGATCGAAAATGGGAAACACTAGGTGTGCGTACATATACTCCGTTCCGTCAAGTTTTTGTCATACTACCTATTATCACAATGGATCACAGTGCTCATAGAGATAGTTGACCTCTATATCACAATACAGAATATTCGCCAAACATTAATCAACTGTTTCCTATGTATTCCATTATACTTTTCATGCAGGGTCGTTGACGTGGGTGCTAAACAGACAACATTTAGAAATGCCCTCATTTGATACTCATTTTGATCGTACATCAATATTTAAAATTATTGGCCAACCCAGTTCCTACAACCGGTTCGTGGACTCTGTGACTGAAATGAGAGGGGAGCAGGAAGTATTAAGGGTACGGACGTGCGTATATGCTTAGATACATTTAAAATGTGTAGGGATATACATCGTTTGCCTTATGAATCCTTACACATTCGTGTACCACTTTACACTCGCTTTCTAGGTTGTTCTTTAGCACTCAACATTTCTTCTCGAATTTTAAATACCTCAAGATGTTTGAAGGTGCACAACTCTGGCATTGGCGTGCACATCGGGCGGCAATGGAGGCACAGGTACGAGTACCGACAGAAAAGAAGCGGACAGCTGCGAAGATAGAATTAGAGGGGGACTATATAGTAGAACCTACTTTAGATGACCTTCCGGACATCATGGAAACAGTATGGTCGCATTTTTTACATGCCTACATAGATGTGAACTTGTGCGAGTTCATACACACATGGTATAAAACTCGGTTTGTGTTTGTCCTCGCTAAACTTTTAAATTTATCAAATATATACTCAACCATTTTATTCATCTTTACTTTATTTCTTGCATTATGTATCTCAGCTACGATCACATAGTTCAGCTGCTGAAGGTTTAGTCCGGGTTATAGATGAAGGTATGACTTCTAACCGCGTTGTAGTCACTCCAGCAGTTTAATTCTCTCGAGCATATGACTGTATACACATTTTAACTTCTTGGTTTGCATCTCTGTGTCACAATATGTGAACGCACGTTAAAGGTCCTTACAATGCCTGCTCTATCACTTAACAGACTTTAGCGCTAGGGGAAAGCCATACCGAAGCCACCCACCTGAGGTCCACGCGTCCATGGCTGGCATAGCCCAATCTCGTCTTTATAGCTTGGGCTGGGTCCTCGGTATGACTATATCGCGTTCAAATGTTGAGTTGACACGTGTTCGATGCCACGATTCACTGGCATGTAGTGCGCGAACCGTACCTTGTAGACATGTAAATGCTTAAGTGTGATATGTTGTGTGGGACTAGATGCCATTCGTAATATGTTGTGCTAGAAAATGCGAGACTGCGTTTTGGTTTTCCTTTTTTTGCGCTTCTTTCATCTGTATGTTCGGAAATATATTTGATTAGTTTGATAATTGAGCGTAAAATATACCATTGAAACAGGTGTTTATGATGACTGGCAAGACTAAGTGTAACGTAAACTACGTCGATTAAATTATTAGCCCACGAGCTCGTCGCTACGTTGGGAAGTATTTCAAGCCAATAGAAAAGAATATCAGTACCCACTATTCATGACCAAGTATCAACATATTGTTATCATACGACGATTTGGTGACTTTTGAGGATCTCACATGTACTCGTCTGAAACTGAAGATACGTATTTATGAGAAGCGTTCATATTGATTGGTATACAGTGAATCATATCTGCGTTTCGATTGTAGTAAGCCAAACTCCGCCTTTCTTCGCTCAATGAGAAGTATATATCATTACCCACTATTCATGACCAAGTATCAAATTGTTATCATACGACGATTTGGTGACTTTTCAGGATCTCACATGTACTCGTCTGAAACTGAAGATACGTATTTGTGAGAAGCGTTCATATTGACTGGTATACAGTGAATCATATCTGCGTTTCGATTGTATTAGGCCAAACTCCGCCTTTCTTCGCTCAATGAGAAGTATATATCATTTTGTATCGCGTCAACCTATGGATTCAAGAATTTGAATTAAGTATATAGATTAGTATCACGTAAAGGGCACACTGATAATTGCAAGAGAGGTGGCGGCAACATGTGTACTATGAAAATTGTGGATTCGTGCAAGTCTGTCCGATAAGATTGGCTGCAGTAGATGTTTATCTTTTTCTGGGCAAAACTATTTAATTCAAGAGAAACACAATATACCCTACCTCAAGTTTCCACATCTGCCGGCGGTCGGGCTGCCACGATTTTAATGAACAATTTGATTTAGAAATACAGTAAGTACTTGGTTGCATACAATTTATATTCCATACATTCAACATGGTGGTGCATGTGCCTGTAAAACTTGCTGCGCTTGAGAAGAATAAAACAGCCTGTTGAACGACAGATTGATACATACAGGAAACAGGGTACGGAACTTACAGTTGAGGATAGGTCCACGAATTTCTGTGCCTTAAGGACTTTGGTTTTGGACTTGTCTAGTAAAACGACCCCAACCACCATCACATAGTCACCTACATACATATGCAAACAAATAAATGATGTACAAGCTTGGATCAAAGGACGATATCATTCGGTTCTAAACTAGGTAGCAGGTCTATACAGGACAGTCTTACTCATCTTTTCATATATATGAAATACTCTATTACTTGGCTCGCTTCAGCAAGTCATATCGGAAGAATGGTGTGCTGTGAATAAACGAAAGCCATTCTAGACATGTATTGTTCGTACTATGAACGCACAACGCACAACTATAAACATACACACAAACCTGGTTTTGCGACAGCACTAGAATCTCGCTTCAGAACCGCGCTCATATCCACATTTACCCCACTAGTGCCATCGTCAACTAAGAACTGAACACCGTCTGTTGATGCTTGTGTAACAGTTCCCTGAGGCGCCAAAGAAAACAGAAACTAGTACTAAATAATTCCATTGCTTATACGCAATAAACGCTATAGATCAAGAACACAATTTCGAAGCATATACGGAGAAACACAAACTGAACATCCCTTAGAACACGTATACAACTGAAGTGCGAAAAGCATTTACCTGAATCCACGCGATCTTGAAAATTATTGAGGTGAGATTTGTGGCGGATACTGTCCACACGCTGTTTGTTTAGAAGGTGTGTATAATTCATTCTGAGATTGCAACTATGCTTGGTAAGTTCATAGATAGAGCTATGATAGAGATTTTATCGTGAATATTCATCACTTTCTAAGTGGAAGTTGACAGGTTCGTACGTGTATGTATATGTGTACAATGTACGTGTGCGTGAGAAAAGCATTAGGGTGAATGCTCCAATGATAAATACCCATTTTGAGGTGTTGCGTCAATCAACTGCTTCACAAATAATTTGTATGAATGCACAGCTGTGGTGTCTATTACTCCATTAGAAGAGCTCATTGTAGATGTACTTCAACTTTTTAAGATGTACGAATGTACTATTTTCTGTGCACACAATGGAGATGTAACAGGGTCCCATAACTGGTAACCAACTGGCCCGGAGTAGTCAGCATAGATCTTGCAAGCACAGGTGATTCTAACACAACTAAGTAACCAACGTCGACAACTTCGTCCACATGTATACTTAAAACCCCTATAACCCCTGAAAGAAAAGTAATTACTTCACAGAGTGTCTTGGGGTTTACATGCGTAAGTGTGTCAACACCAGCACATGCAAGGTACCTGTCAAGTAAGGCTGCCCAAAAAAAAAAGGCGGGGAAGTACTTTTCTTCGTTTTAAGTTTGCTGTATTTTTAACACATTAGAACATGTCATATAACATATCTATTTGTTAATGGCTGTGTTGTTTGATGCATAAGTTTGATGCATAAACATAACCGTTCAACTTGCATTGCCAAGTGCAACGTCGAGCGAGTGCCGTGGATGGGATGGGACAATGGAATGAGTAGCGTGTATTATGTATTGAAGGTATGTTGCATACTTGAAATATTTGGATAAGCCAACACCACAGCTCCCGAAGTGTCACCATATAGTTCATGGCTTTCAACTAATTAAATTGCGACGGCTTACCTTGCTAACAATGAATACCTGTCCTCGAACGAATATAGTACACGTTAATGCAAGATGATAAATAAGGAGAATACAATCGACCACAGTATTTGCTCACGCATACTATTCAAGTTATCTCAGTCTTTTTAGTTATATAATGATTTTGGATAATCTAGAGTTCATAAACTATTAGAAGAGAAGGCAAGATATTTCCATTGGTAGTGAGTAAGACCACAATGTGGTCTAAAAAACGTGGTTTGTTCACATACGTCCAGTGCGTGTCGGTGAAGACAGAAACGCATGGTGCCAAAGTTTCATCGTTAATGAAGAATATAGTGAATTAAATGTGTGTGTGTGTATGTATGTATGTGTGTGTGTGTATATATGTGTGTGTGCTTGTACGTGTATGTGTGTATATGTTTGTTCAGGTAGGAAAAGTAATATGTTCTTCGCATGAAGAATGGATCTACCACGTAGCACATCAATGAAGGAATAAATCGTGCTGGAATACTATATTGTTGCACCTATGGCACGCCATCCTAAACATTGATGAACGATAGTGGAGAAACACTAAATTTGTGTAGATATATGTGAAATATGTAAGATCTTCAACAACAACAAAAATCATTCAAGTAAGAGGATTCCGTTGTTGCTTTTGTCAAATAGTTGTTACACAATGGCGTCCCTTGAGATTTAATTATTTTTAGCTCAAGTTGGTATTCTGTTTTATAGGCATGTGCTTGTTGTTTGCATTCGTACTTTCCAACCATAAATGTATCAAACCTTGGCGATACTCATTATTTGTGCGATGCATGCTTTCTGCTGCAACACTCATGGTCTTTGACGATGCACCCATAGTCTTTGACCATCGGTAACACTTTATAATATTACATACACTTCCGTAGCTTATATCTCCTCTGCTTCTGTTAGAAAATATGGCTTTCTGGTGCTTATGTATCATGCATAGAGATCTTCACTACGGAACGTAGTCAATACATTGGGTTACCAAAACAGTCGGCGAAGTATACCCCAAAGCCCGCCAAAACGATAGCATTGAAAGAACTCTTAAATATACTAAAATAGATGGATAAATTACTCCTATTATATGTGGTTTATTTATAGAGACATCAATTAAAAACGTTCTAAAAAATCATTCTATTTATATACATCTTTAACCGGGGGATCAACTTAGTGTTGGTTCGGGGTACACGAAAGCGGGCAAAGGCATTGAATAATAGAACGAACACGCACACGCACGGAAGTACACACACATACACATGTGCACAGTCTTATAAGGAAGAACATGTACGCACATGTACGCACATGTACACACGTGCACCCACTACATACATGGTATACTTCCGCACCGATAAATTGCGTTTGTCAGTGCGCTCGCTCACAACCACACTTTAATTGTAACGAACACACACTAGATAGATAAGCCCTACATGGACGAACCGACACGTGTATATATCAAACCATTAACAATGCATGTTTGAAAGTAAACTGCTTGAAATTTAGTAGTCATGGCGGCCCAACTTTTTGATCGACTGCGTGTACATGTTTCAAGTGCTATCGACAATGCCGCAGAGGCATGTTGTTGTTTTTAAAAATTTGTTGCGCGAGTGACGTGGATAGCACTGTATTCATCCGTATGGTAAAAATAGTGTATCGTTAGCGACGAATGCGGTAGCAGCGTAGGCACGTATATTTATGTATAGCGAAGAACATCTATTTTTGTAACAACAAACACGTTCACGCGCACGCTGCACATTTTGAAAAGGTTCGTCTACACTGCCCAGCACTTGCTCAACGTCTTCGAATTGCAAGTACACAATGAAGTTTTGTTATCTAGTTATTAGCCTTATTCTTTGCGTTGTTATTTTATTGCAGATAGCACGACTCGTTTCTTCACATGGAGGGACGGTAGTGATGGAGCTTGATGGCTCTACGGAGTACTTAGTTACAAACGAGAAACGGATAGAACAACCCCAGCAGACAGGTGAGTTGATTGGTTTCTTCGTGCACGTACAGGCCGATAAACATTGACAGACATATACAAATGATCGCCCAATATTCGAACGTATGTGCATTCCAGTATGAATGGTAGTTTTCATAAACGTGTATACATCGAATATAACTAGTTCGACGGGCTCATGGTGAAGCTCAATCTTGGACAGCCTCGCAAGTACATTTCATTCTCCATCTCTAAACTTTGTATCATTTTTCATGTGGATTTGGCGTTTTGTAGGATTGGCACTGCTCAACAATGTCCGCATAGTATCGGTGAGTCTGTCCCAAATAAGTTGGTCTGTCTCTATCTATAAGCATCCTGTGAAGTGTATTTGCCACAATATATATATGTGCATAATGAGTACGTTTGTACAGCTGACTGTGTTCATGAGTCTAAGGAGTAACGAGTTTGATCGCTTAGATATGAGGGGAGTAGTATCGACCGATCTTCTCGTAGGCAAGTATAACGGGGATACGCCTTTGCTCATATGCAAGTATATTTTTGGGTAGTTATTGGTATTTTGTGTATATATTTGTCTATTTGGTTCGCATGTCTTCGCATGTCTTACAGACAAGTCCGTAATATGCACATTTTCGCGCCTTCTTTTTCGTGTACTTATGGTTATGAAATTGTTTACTCGTAGAATTGCATGTCCTTATTTGTAGACAGGTACTCCTGACTTTACCTCATTCGTATTCGCACGTAGACCAATGTTTGTGTCATAATTTTATCGTAGAGAGAGTGGGTAACTAACTCAGTGACAAGCGGAGAACTTGCGAAATGGAGTACGTACCATCTCGGGTGCAAACCAATCTTTGCTGATGTTGTCGTGGCTTTATCAGTGGTATGCCATAGAAAGCTTAGTCCATGAACTATTCTATATCGTTCATTGTGCACGAATTTGTGTTTGATAATATACATGTAATAACGTGGTGTAATGGAAAATACGCGCGACTGTTAATGTAAATTCATTCTTCCATCATTGGAAACTCCAGTGATCTGATGTTTCTTGAGTATAGAATTCAAGAAGTTCGTATATATCGCTGTCCTGTTGTCTTTCATGAGAAGATACATTTCCAATACGTTTAGTATATTTCATTGTGATTTTTAGCTGAAAGGATCCATCGTTATCTTGTATTTCACCATATATAAAGCCTGATTACAACACCAGCGTGCTACTATGGGGTCATCTTGCCGCCTACGGGGCTAGATGTATGTGGAAAGCGGATGATGCAACTACGCACATTGTAACCACCACCCACAACATGGATATGGAGAGGGTGAGTGAGACCCAGCTCTTTGGAACCGGCGAGGATAGGTTGCCAGTACAAGCCGATTCTTGTAAGATAAATAGGAAGAATGCGTATATTGTTACTCCTGAGTGGGTATGGCAATCAGTAAAAAGTCTGCGGGTGTTAAATGAGGAGGATTATAATCCGCTGCAGGTATATGCACAATATGTGTGTGATTCTAGGTGTACTTATGCGCGTGTATCTGTTTGCGTATTTCGTAAACGAGTGTAGATGGTAGAGTTGGTGCGGGAGGGCATTGGTTTGTACTTCTCGAACACATGTGCAGTCCCAATGATTGCCCAGAGCAGGAGCGTGGCGAAGGTGAGTCAGCATTGCCATTGTCCATTTTGACAATGGTGGTTGGCGGAATCGATTATTGCTGGATACCTAGGGGCATGTGTACTTTCCTATAATTGGATTATCATGATTAGGCGTTTCGTACTCCCACATGTCCCTGTACGTGCGTAGTGTATGTAATGTACATTTGTATTTTGCTTGTGTGTTTTCATGTATGCAAATCAGCATATATGTGTGCAAACTCACATGCATATTTGAACTTCCAGGTACCCGTAAATCTCCCGAATGAAGAGTTAGAATCGGTCCCTCTCCTGAATAGCGACCCAGCGTACAGAGAAATAGACTTTGAAGCAGATCCAAGAAATGATTCACTTGTGTTTTCGGAAGACGAGAAAGATGAAAGTGATCATAAAGAACCACCCAAAGATGTTCCCATTCCGCCAGCTAGCACTGCACCTGACACGTACACGGGGAGTTTTAATTTTTCAGCGAATCTTCCAGTATGTTTCTTTCGTGTATTTGTGCATTTATGTACACCAGTGAATGTGTATACATGAGTACTCTTCACGAGTAAATAGTAAACATAAACGCGTTTGCCAACCACCTAGAATCGTCCGAAGCTCATATAGATTCTATGAAGAAAGTGTGTATGTGTATATTGAGGCATGCACGCAAACAGACATATGTTTGTATTTTATACGCATCGACAGCCTAAGAAGACCCACATATACAGAAACACATAAACGATCTACACTCGCGCTCTTATATCCATAATTTAGGATATCCACTCAGATGTCGAGGACAATATATCGATTAAATCGTCAACAAAGGACGGCGTATGCGTGCACGATATAGCGAGTTCCGATACTGCACAGGAAACGACTACTGGTAGAATTGACAGCTCTCAACTCTCAATGAAAGCAGCGGCCAAGGTTATCAGTGTGGATGATGATTCAATTTCTCATGTTGGCGTAGAATCGAGTCTTGTGAGTACGGATGTGGGTGCGGATATACATAATCGTTTGGACATACATGCGGATATCGATGTTGATGTGGATGTGGAAGAAAACATGAAGCATATGTCTATCAATGAGAAGGTATCTGACATCAATGTTGCAACAAGGACACCGGATGAAAGAGATGAAAGCATACAGCAAGAAACAATGATAAATTGTGGTGGCGAGAGTGTGAGCTATGCTGATTTGCCAGTTAATAATGTTAGCGAAAGAGAAAGCGAAAACGCCGATATTCTTTCCGTTCACGTGATAGAAGCGAGTAGTACAAGACATGCACACCCAGTCATGTCTATGGGTGCACCAGATAGTGCTGCTGAGGTTTCTGTGGAAGAAATTGCACCGTTGAAACAGAGAAGTCCTTCCATACAAACCCATTCACAAATAATAAAACACAACATCCGGGTGATTGAGAGAAGTGAATGTACGGATGCTTCACAGTCTGCTACTCTTATATCAGCGTGTAAGACTCCAATGGACCGATCCCAATCTTTATTGGGCGAGGATGTGGAGACATTAAATACATTAGCACGAGAAATAGAGTTACATACACCTCAGAAAAAAGACAATGACATGAGTAGTAAGGTTAATGGAAGCACAGGTAGTAGTGCTGGAAGGGCCAGCGGGAGAGATAGGAAGCTATTAAGTGGGTGGGTGTTTTACTGTGTATCGAATCCGTACACACCAGATACCTCCGAACTGATACGTGGACACGGGGGAGAGGTCGCCTGCAAGTATGATGCTGGGCGGGTTGATTTTGTGGTCGTGAATTGCAACGAAGATCGGTCCTATACGAACGCTAAACTAGACGGTGTAGCTACTGTTACTACGTCATTTGTGGATGAAATTATGATGCGAGGTTTTGTCTTCGCGCCATATCACCCTCTACATTTCCCTTCGCCCATGCACCCTATTGCTGGGCTGAAGCATCAGCGTATCACTATTAGTGGATATACATACCGAGATCGTAGTTTGATTAAAGAGATGATCTTACGTGTGGGAGCACATTATTCGGGTGTGCTGCAGAGAGAGATAACGGCGACTATGATTTGTAAAATGTATGATATATGATTTGTGTATATCTGTATGCATTTTTTGCATGTGTACAGTCTATCTGTGGCTCTCTGTTTCGGTGTGTATTTGCGTTTATTCATGTTTGCCCAACATGTCCATTAAACTTGGACATAGACGTATCATGGTTTTGATTACATGTACTGAGACCACGGTTGTTTAACAGTGATTTATGAGTAGAGGCACATTATGAACTACTTCGATTGAGGTGTGAAGCATACGTTTATAGTAAATACACATTTATCTGTACATGCCAGACTGTTTATGTCAGAGCATGCTCATATAAGTACACATGCTTATGTGCTTGTATCAGAATGATTCGTGTGGCCTCACGATATTCATTGATAAATACATCAACAACAACACAGATGTGCACGTATACTTATTATACACATACACAAACATGTAGGCCCTACGGTGACAAGTACGATCGCGCGCGAGAATGGGGCGTGCCAATAGTCTCGCACGAATGGCTTGAGGAAGCCTTTCGAACATGGTCTACACCAGAAACAGACCGTTTCAATACACTTGTCGGTGAAGGATATGCAGCGCCACACCCCCACGCACTGGTACTTCCACACAGCCGTACACCAAATCCACTAACAGCCACTCCCTCATCTGGGTCCACGTCTGTTAGCATGTCCACGAGTAAGAATACGCGAAAATACGAGTATGTGGATAAAGTTAAGTCCTACCCATCCATACCGTCTCTGATGAAAGACACACGCGAGTGTGTGCGGGAAGATGTTGTTTGCCACACTTCACGCACGCAATCGGAAGTTGACAGTATTAACATAAGCGAGAGTCCGAGTTTGAGGGAACGTGGAAATGAGAGTTCAGGTGTTCGTGTAGATGTGAATGTGGATGTTGGTGTCGTGGTTGTGCGACAAAACGATAAGGACGGACAAAATAGTGGATTAGAAAGTGGAGAGGGGGAAATTGAGAGTGAGAGCTCGATGCCGAATGTGATGTCAGTGTTGTCTCGAAAAAATAGCCAAACTAATAGTTTCGGCCAATCCGAAATGCTAAGCAAACGTATTTCGTCTGGCGGATATACTGCGGATGTGGATACTGAGATGGTGATGCCTTTCCAAGGGACCTATAAAGCAAGGTCTGGCTCTGCACGAACGGTATATGCGTCGCGTGTTGCATGCCTATATTTGCATGTTTACATATATATGTGTGTTTAGTCGGTTGAACGTACTGGTAATTCATATACAAAGGATGTACAGGTGTTGTGTGCGTGTGTATGTGCATGCTGAGATGGGCGTCCGCGCAAGAAGACTTTTAAGCCAGCATGGTATTTTGTGGAATGTATGTGGTTAGTGTACTTGGTTTTGTGTGCTCACATTTGAATGCGTACGCACGCCTTACACACCGGGTATACATATATACTCAGCAAGATGTAATGAATGCGAAGTGCATATATGTATATAAATTCTCACACATACCTCATCCCTGTTTGTCACTAGAATTCCATCATTCGCCCTTACATCCATTTCACTACGTACGATACTTCCAGTCAAATATACGTACTTTCTATGATTAATCGACTATGTGTGCTAGTTCTCACATTTATATTCTCATATTTTCTGATTTTGAATTCGGGATTTGAATGAGCAGACAAAGAAACGGGAGCGCAACACATCTTCAACGACTAAGCTTACTACTAAGCGACCTAAGAAAAACTCAGTTTCCCCTGTGGTGGTACTCTTCACAGCTCTAGCTAAAAGTAAACTACCAGCTATGGAGAAGGTGCGTGATTTTAGTAGTTCATCAAACCAAAAGCCTCCACCCACTGACTTTTTTTCTGTTTCAGTATCTGTCCCACGTCTGTGTTTTGCGTTTGTGTCTGCGTTTGAGTGTGCGTTCTGTTCAGGGCTGTACTTCAACTACGTACTTAATCTTTCTGCATTTACTATTACCCAATGCAGATTGTGCGTAGTTTAAACGGCCAAGTGACGAACGATGGAATGGAATGTACACACATTGTAGCGCCAAAGGTACCATCTAAATATTTGGTGTAAATTTCCCTTTCTGTCATATATTATGTGGCAAATACTTGCCTCTCGCACAAAAGCACTCTTACTAATGACAATGGTTCACACACAAGCTTTCTCTTATTTTGCGATACGACTAGAATACTTTTTGGTCACATATAGCAATGCATACACACTCGCATATATCCATACATACTCGCATACTTATCGACACACACCATTACACACACTTGTTAATACACACATATGTAAATACATGTACATGCTGTGGTGTCCCGACTGTATGAATCTGTGTAGGTGGCACGCACTATCAAGTTACTTGTGGGGCTTTCGGTTTGCAAGTACGTAGTAACCCCGAAATGGTTGGAGGACAGCAAACGATATGGATGCTTCAAAGGTAATTGCACTGTGTTGTTTTTCGCCGTCGACTTATGGATATAAAGTTTCTCAGCTATGTCATAGTGATATTGAAATGCTGTTCATCTCTCGAAATTGTATCATGAATATAAAAGCCTAGTTTCATAATCTACTCTCAAGTCAATGCGGACTGTCACTCATAAATATTCAAGACGTTCAACCACGAACACCACATTGTTCTCGATTGAATTATTTACTGATTTTTTCTTTCTGTACGCTTGCTTAGACGAGGAAGAGTATATAACTGTGGACATCATCAATGAGCGTAAGTACGGCTTCTCTCTCCGAGAGTCTTTGGCGCGTTCGGCTGCCCAAAAGGTACATCTGCACAATTTGTATAATTGCTCATTGTGGTCATGTATATATCCTATGGAAATTCGACATATTGCACAAGGAACACACGGAAGAAGGTACGACACATGTACATTATATGATACGTACTGCAACGCATTTCTTTTTATATATACATGCACGGACATACATAATATATGCACGGACATACATAATATAAGTACGCGGTTCTGCCATGCATTCTAAAATGCATGGCACACGTGCACGTACGAACATACGGCTCCCAAGAATAACCCGTGTAAGTTTAAGATTATAGTCAGGAAATATGCTTCGCTGTCCAACAGTCACAAAAATTTATGCACACCTACGTTCAAGTATATGTTTTGTCAACGCATAATGTAGGTTAAACTTATCACTCAATCAAAACACAGCTTCTGATCGGATTGTCAGTGTTTATTACTACTCATGTACTGCCGGAGCCTACCCAACTGATAACTGTCATTAAAAGTGCAGGAGGGACGGTATGTAGTACTGCCTGTGCATGTAGGTTTTGCGTAGTTGAATATACATATATGTGCGTGTGAAAATATTGTACAACTACAAAAAGAGGTGTGAATGAAACGTCGCTGTCGACCACCCAACACCTTTGAATTGCTGCCCTGCTACCATGTCTAGGTATAACTGTATCTATATTCACTTGAGTGAGTATGGTTGTTTGAGGGCGCGTGCTGTACTTGCGCGTGTTGTGAATCTGGGTATGTTTACCTGCAAGTCTCATCAACATGAGAATGTCAGCAGAACGTACTGTGTGTATTACAAAGTGCAACAAACAATCATGCGTGAATAACGTTCACAATTAGAACTGGAAACGGCAATGATTTCTTTCTTGTACACTCTTATTTCACGTTTGCGGTTTCGTCTGAGATAAGTTGTCTCAATAGAGTCACACACACACACTCACTCACTCATATGCATACACACATACATATATACGTGCGCATATCGTTTCTTTTATTACTTATTGGATTAAATATGTAATAATCTCGTATCTTGCTCATGTCACCCACTGTTCAATAGTTTCCGACGATTTACTTTGCAAATCAATACATAAACAGGTCATGACCAAACGACCTACCACTGAACAACTGGTAAGGAACTCGCCGTTTCGCGATAGCGCTGCTGTTTATGGCGCTCAAATGTGGATAGTCATCGCCGATAGAAAAGATATCATGTATGTCTGTGCGCTGTTATTCGCGACTCATCTGTTTTTACGTGCAGCTGGTGTTTATACACATACAAACCTCTCTTTTTCTGCTCACGTAGCATAACCGTACGAACGTTAATGAGTGATATAATTTTGTGTCTTGCGTTCATTTATAGTGAGTATGAGGAATGGATGAGCCCCGACTTGCGCATCGCAATTTATACATCTGAATTTATTCTAAGCGGGGTTATACGTCAACAGTTAGATTTCGAACAAAACGAGATCACCTAAGTGTACATCCGCCACAAATATTATGTACTCACGAAGTCCTAGAGTGTATACATATAAACTGTATATGGGTTGACCGGTCTGATGAGTTGCGCTCTTGTTGCCGATTTTAGATCATGCATTTGTCTCTTGTGTGTAAATTTCCTTTGTCATGTATTTTTTGGTGCATTCGCGCACAATGTGTAGACGCAAACGGCACTGAAAACTAAAACATAGCCCGCTAGACATGGAAAATTTAACCATGAGCAACTTACGTGAATGTCAACCTGCAATCCCATCACCGACCTCTTCGGCGTAAGGAATGCGCTCACCATGTCCACGCCTGTCACTGTACGATAATATGTGCAATCTACTTTTACAATGTAGACTAGAATAGCGTACGAAATACTAGTTACATGGTGCGAAACGATCGTAACGTGGTTTTTGTACGGTTGTTCGTATCTGGACTAATTCTGACATTACAACGAGCGTCTCTCGGCTTGTTTTAGGGGTGTTCACCATTGTGTACAAAATGCCATCTTGGAACAGATTAATGATTCTATTTGAAAAGTACATCAAACTGTGGAATAGGTACAGAAAATACACGTTTTGATGGAGACCTTCGTTAAAGCTTTATAGTAGCCCTGACTAATTCGATTCTCAAACGAACATCTTGGATGACAGGATGGTGTAATACCCGGCAGTCTTAAAGCAATACTAAAACCTAGTCCAAACCAGGCTTACTCGAATGATTAAAATCACAAAATATGCCAAAATATGCGAAGAAAAACATACAAACCCCAGCTTTACTAATACAATGGTCTGCATATGCTCTACGATTTCATGCCATTATGTCTAGCTCGTGTCGTCGTGTTACAGCACGGCGGTCAATTTGAAGCACACTTACTATGCTAGGCAGTGTCTGAGAGTTCTGTGTTGCTTCTCCTGGCATGGCGACGCGGTAGTACAGAAATCCTCTTAACCTCCGCTCTATGAACCAGCGAGTGACGTGTTGCACATTTTGGTCTGGTTCGTAGCCAACCACATTATAGATGTATACCATGTTAAGTAGTGTACTACACTAGCAATCAGATTGTACAGATTGTCAATAAGCTAGCCAGCCCCACAACTGCGCTATGCCGCATGGTTGGACGGGGATTCTGTATTACGTAACATCGTTACCATGGAGCTGAGGATGAAGTAGTAGTTAGCAACCGAGCAATTAGTCCTTCGGACCGTCCTGTCTGGGGTGCGGTGCAAAGCCAAATACCGAATTCCGGGATATTCAATCGTGCGTGCGTGCCTCTTGATCACTACTTCTCCGTTCAGATTCCTTCTTTTCAGATGAGCGCTCCAAATTCAGTGGTTAGATAAACACACACTGTTCTTTGCGAATGTAGAGATGTGATGTCAGCAGAAAGAAATGATTGTTTTGTCCAAAGCGCCTACCATATTCCTTCCTTCATCTTCCAACAAAAAAGCCCACAACATTCTGCGACACAATGTGGTCGTGATTCACAACATTCAAGTGGTAATTATTATGGCATGAGAGATAAAGTGGAACTCTGTAAGTTCTATCCAGTTCGCTATAGGAGCGTGCTACCAATCATCAACATTGGAGTTATTATATTGGATGCTTATATCGATATTTTGGGGTCACCAAACTAAGGATTGGTTACAACACCTTAAGAAAAAAGTAGGGTCTGGTCAATATACCTCAATATTAAACCCTCAGCTGTTTTCATCACATTACATGTATATATATACGTTCTCAGTTTGCTATCCTCTTCTAATATGAAGAGATATGATCTTTGTTACAAACAATAATAATGCTTGCGATCAGACGAAAACATTCTTCAAGAGTCAAGGTCTCCTTTGGGGTATCCAACGTTGTTGAGTATAACAGATGGGAGCCTGCACACATGGTCAATCCCCATCAAACATTGAAAATGAAGAAACCGCATTATCCTCAATCCATTCGTGCTCGACATGGTGTAATGATTTAATTCTGTCTTGCTTAAGTAAGAATGGAACAACCGAAAGAAACTGATGATGGATTTCTTCCAATCTGTACTCTCGAAAGCAGTTGAACATAAGTGTACATAAATATTATACGTGAGAACAAACAATAACAGTGAAGCACTCAAGTGTTCCATTGACCAGTCATTGAAATGTCTGCACAAATGAGAAAATGTATCAATTACATAAGGCGTGCTTCAGATAGCCTCCTCACGGTGGTATAGTCCTAACGGTAAAAGCCATCATGAAATAAACATCCGGGTAAGTATATACAGCCTTCCTCATGAGGAGTTGTAGAATACAAAAGTGGATGCTCTGGTACATGCAATACATATCGGTATCCTATGTATTGCAACACATTGCAACATTAGCAATTGAAATTGCATGGTAAAATATGGCAATCGTAATTTATTTCGAATAGCAAAACCCCAACGAAATAGTGATTCATCATTCTCTCGTCAGTTCCTCACGGATAATTAGTTTACATGGTAAACGGCCACCGAGCGAATAACACATGTTAAATTGCGCTAGATCAAGCAAAAGGACACCAAATTCTATTAGACAAAGATATATAAGACTAGCCACACATTCTCTCTACTTTAATAGCAAAGCTGTGTTATGTATATTCCACTGTTCTGTAGTTCCCATCATTACTATAACACCAAATTTATAAATTGGTTTGCCGTGAACGAACATGTGTGAAAATGAAAAATCGGAAGGCATTGCCAGTAAGGAGGCTTCCTAAACTCTGTTCTGTGGTTTTAGTAATTCTTGTGAGCAAGTACCACATTTATCACTATAGGGTGGGATTTTGGTCCAAACACAAATCTCCTACATTTTCTAGAAAATAGGTAAGCTAGGTGAGGTATGCTATGGAACGGCGCAGACAACAAAACATCAGTAGATGGGAACCACCTTGACAATTGCAGACAACAAAACATCAGTAGATGGGAACCACCTTGACAATTGCAGACAACAAAACATCAGTAGATGGGAACCACCTTGACAATTGCGTTATTTGTTGTGTTGGTTACGAAAACTTTTACCATCCATCATCCGCTGTTTGTTAGTTAGGCCTTGTACATAAGAAAACTAATAAGCAAAATGGAACAACCCTGTTCGTCCGCCGGTATGCCGTTCGTCCGCCGGTATGCCGTTCCTCCGCCGGTATGCCCGCTCCTCCTTCCAAAGTTCTATTGAAAGTATCCATTATCTACAACGATAATTGCGAAGAATGCCAACTAGCGTTCCTTAGAGAACATCTTCTTTGACACCAAAGGTTCGGAAACTGAACCCAGCTTCACACAGTCTCTCGTTAACTGGTTTCATTGAGCACAAGACCTGGTTAGCACCGCGAACGAGGGCCTCTTGCCGGGGACTGAACCCGCAAGTGTAAAACGAAAGATTCATATCAAGAGCACATATCGAAATGAATAAATAAAGTTAAGAATATTTAACATACATGTATGAAAACGTATTCCGAATGAGTTGACGCCACATGAGTTGAGTGCAATCCCCGGTACAAACCAGTATCCTCATTTAAAAAGAAACCGGTGCGTATATAGTTAACGAAAAATTATATTGTGCATGTTATTCAATAAAACTCTTAATTATATATAAATATACATGAATTCCATCACAGTGTGTGTTTTGTAGGCATTCTATTGGGTTCGATTAATTACGATCACAATTGAGGTCAGGAACTGAGCTCATGTGTGTGTGTGTGTGTGTGAGTGAGTGAGTGTGTTTGTCAATATGGTGTTTGTGTGTTCCTGTGTGTGTAAGGTTTATAAAGCGTGGTGTTCGTTCTGAGGATTCATATCTTCAAAGAATCACACGTGAATCAACCCCGAGATGGGTGTTATAAGCCGAAACAACGCCTCAAAGGCGAACAAAGTTTCTTTCGGAGCCGATGATGTGCAGGAGTTCAATAAGTATGAGCCTGCACATGTCGTCAACGCCAAGCGATCGCTCAAGATGAAGAAGCCACACTATCCACCTGCCATTCGAAGTCGCCATGGAGGAACTCGCCTTTAGAAGGAAATTTCAGTGCCTCGAAGATAGCATTCAACACCGCATGCCATTTATCGTCGTCACGGAATCATACGCATATGGATGTGTTGTATATCTTCGCCTTGTAAGACCAAGTATAACGCCGCCAATTGAACGGACTTCCCATTGAACGAACTTGATGCAGGAGTGATGCCAACTCTTAGGTCTATGGTCAACTAAATTAGTGTAAATAAATCGCATATATGGTGATGTGATCACCACATTATAATATCTTGTGATGGTGAACTTTCAAATATTATAGCTCAGTTGTTATCGTTTATGATGAACAATTCAGTCACATAAAAATACATCATACGTTACTCCAGTCTTGTAAGTGCAAAAGAAAAAGTAAACCATGTTTTACACATCAATTGTGTGTAATAAACGTGTGTAGAAGGTGGGCGGTAATAGTATTACGTTAGCAGAAAAGTAACGTTCTTTTTTTCTACGATACTTAAGAACATGAAAAGTAACGTTATTTCTTTCTACGATACTTCAGAACATGAAATACGCATTCATATAAGCTGATTGTGCTACGGTTTTAGCGAATACTATTTGTGTTAGATTTTCATAAGAAAATGAGTTTTGTAAATTAGAACATCTTTTGAAACAATTTTCTACGCAATTGAACTAACCGTAAAAACCCACAGTTATATGGTAATAGAATGCTCACGTTTTCAGAAAGGTCAAATACTCGATACTCATGTATCCGACTACTTGCAGTCTTGGCTAACGAAAGTACACAAAGCTTGAAGTTCAAGTCCCTTCAAGTTACAAAAAATCCAAAGATAACTAAGTAGCCAGAATATGGGGTGGTTTGCATTTTATTGTCAGAGTCTGCGTATACTCACGAACGATTGATTGTAGCTCTGTAAGGCTGGGCGTGTGATTACAGTAAGATATTCAGAGTTGGGATTTTTACTTTGCCTTTCCCCTGTTGTAAGATGACACGTTCAAGAACAATACCTAATCTGTAATCAAACCGTGTGTAACGGACATATACAGGAAAATGCATTGTGCAGTATGTTGGTTTTCTGTCAATGTTTACAGCAAAGCCAAGTGAATCGATTCGTTTGTCTCGGTGCACTTACACGTACATAGTTTGTTTTGCCGGAGTACTACATTGAGAAACCTAAGCCAACCGCCTCCAAGTATGCTGATGTAAATACAGGCACGTGTTTCTAGGACAGAATCCATATGACGAAAAGTCACGCAAAGCAAAACGTACTTGTTTTGCACGAATGAACGAGCATTACCACTACTACAGCGCACAAGTGTGTATGTTGCGCCACGATTCCGCATGAAGTACCAAAGTATGCACTACTATTATTGACTCAAAATATTTATCGATAACCTCATAATCGCTTTACTAGTACACATTGTCTTAAAATAGTAGAAGCTAGTTAAAACCTTTTATCGATTACCTCACACCGCTCTTCTATAATTACTCTTCTATTACACATAGCCTTTAGTGAGCTGGAATGTGTGCAGATCACAGTAGCTGAAATCGCAGGTGAGAAAATAGTGTGTTTGATGGGGGAATAACGTATATATATATATAGAATGGGCGCCACTTTGAGTGAATCACAGAAGTGCGCGCGCGCCTTATTTCACAGCTCACGACCGACAGACATCCCAACACACTGTGCTCTTCAAAAGCAACGGCCTGTACGTGCACGAGAGCCATTCTCACAGTGGTCACACAAACACTGCTCTACAAAAACAACGTACGTGCACGTAACCACAAACAGTCGCAACACACACGCTGGTCTACCAAATCAATCAATCAGTGCTTTCATGGAAGTAAGGACAGAAGAGGAGTGAGACGTGAGGAGAGGTGTGGTGCTTGCATTGGACAGTACCCTGCTTAAAAATCAGACTATCTGTAGTAATGGAAGTCAATACCATGACTTGTGTACTGTTTATATAAGAGTCAGAGGTATCTACGTGTGGGGTATAAGGCTATGATCTAGTTTGCCGGTCGTCTGATAGAATTGCCCGCTAATCACCGAAAAATCTAGTATACAGCCATATGTGCGTGCACACAAAATATACACATGTATACGCATGATGCGGGTCTGGAGGAGATACTATTAGTATATATCTCGACTTGGCTAAATTATCCCTAGCGATATGACGTCGAATCAGTCTATCTCGGTTGCCAATTGCTCCGCTCCCCGTACTAGAGTGGGAAATGAAAATATGCCACCGCCACCAACTTTAGACGCAATGACAGATAACCCGTCACAAGAAGATGTAGTTGCACCTATCAAGCGAGCACGAGGGCGTCCACCGAAAACCAGATCAAAAATTACCAACAATGCTGCGTTAGCGCTAGAATTAGCGAATGTGAAGGGAATTAAAGTTAAGCAAGTGTCGAGTAAACCCAAATCAAAAGCAAAGAAGATAGCCAAGAACGTGACTGTAGGAGGCGCGCCATCCACGCTCTTCTCTATGTGGGGAAAAGGATCTAAATTTGAAAAGGAAGGTCAGTATGCCATTGTATGTGTAAGTGCGACGTATGAGCTTATATCGGAGATGTCATGCGGTACAATGTGTATTGGTGTATGCATCTATATATAGTTACATATATTTATTGTGATCGTGTGCCTTTCTGTTGGGTATCATGCATGAGAAGAATAGACATCCTGTCTTGTGTCAATCATCCGGAAGTATTCTCTTTCATTGCGTAAAAGTCAATTTAGGCATCCATCGTTGTTACATTACAGAATGAACATGTAAATCCATGACAGTTGAATATATAAATATGCGACCTAGCACGTGTACGTGTGTACACATGCTTATGTTTATTTTTCGTCGAAATTATGTATATGCGCCTTCTGTTTCTGTTAAACCATACTACGCACCTTTGTGACACATTATGTTTTTCGACATTTTGGCATAGCTTGTACCATATATTCATGCACTCGTTGTCTCTGCTACATGCAAACTTGTTTATCTCTACATATATAACATAATCTCTACCTCTACGCATGCACATTTTTTCTATAATTTACGCGTGTGCAGAGGAAGATAATAGCAATACTGTGGTGGCAAGTAAGTCGAGCACATCTTTAACGATGGATTCGGAACCGCACGCACTGGAAGCACTTGAAATTTGCCAGACACAAAGTATGATAATGTGATGTTGTGTGTGTTGGGCATATACATATGTATATGCATGATACTAAAATTATACCTCAATGTGCCCGTTGGTTAGTGAATACCATCATAATAGCTACATATACTAGCTACCAGCGTAGTGATTCAGCACACAGATAAATACGTACATTCATACAGATAGACTGTACATGCATGCATTTGCATATTTACTTGGTTATATATTTCACCATCCATCCATAGCGCCACGTTGGACACAGCGGCCGTCTGACACTGCATACTCTACACGATTATCAAAAGAATGCACAATTTTACATGTTTACCTAATTTTCTTTTGATGTCGAATGATTGGCTGACTGCACTTTCCTCACAACTTTTCTGACTGAGGGTATAGTACATTGTTTTGGATTAGAGTCGATTGTACGTCAAGAAATGTTGAGATAACGTTGCTTTCGACAGTGGTTACCAATTGTATACTTTTTGTTTACAAAGTTGTTATTGTTCACGTAGATGACTCCGTCGATGTTGAAGTAATACAATCGGAATTAGTAACCTCTACTGCAGATTTGAAATGCGGGAAACCAATCGGTAAATATATTCAATCACTAACGCCAGTATATGTGAACACAATCCACTCTCATTCATTTCACTTTGTGTTTGTCTGCGATGGTATTTTGAATCAAATATATCATCGTAGAAAACAGCTGGCGTTTGTTTCCCAACTACGTATTCCGCCTTATGTGAAGTGCTCTGTATTTATACACGTCTATGGTTATTCTTGTGTAAAGTATACTAAAATTTCTTTTCCCTCACTTTTCAATTTTCAGTTATTAATACGTAGTAGTCTGGTTTAAACTGTCGCATGTGTATGATGTAGATTTCGTGGTACGTTATTTAAAAGTGAAATCTTGTCTAATTTTTTTACCCTACTTCATGTATGCTAGATGTCGACGCAATTCCTGATATGTTTTTGACACGACGGCAGCGTAGAGAACGGAGGGTCAATTCGGTATGTTATTTTCAGAATATATGTCTACTGTTGACTTCATCCTTATGTACACAGAGCAACTGTTGCATTGCTGCATATCATATAAACATACACACAGAACCATGCTTACGTCACGGACCTTATATGTTGTACAATACTCCTATATGCGACATCTCCGGAAGTATGAGGATGCGTGTGCGTGTAAAGTATGTACATGCACGTTCATGTACGAATATAAACTACCTACATACATAAATTCTTACACAACATGCTTACACACATATCTATGGAAGTATATTAGTACATTCATGCATATATCTGTGCATACATACAAATGAAACTTAAATACAGAGCCGTCGAGCACTACAGGTAGAGTTAGACGAGCGCCGCCAACTCGAAGCACGATTCCGAAAAACCATGCACGCAGCTAGTGCAGCTATTGATATAAACCAAGCACTTGGACGAAAGTTTACCGCTGCTGCAAATCCCACGTCTGGTGAGAGTGTTGCGAAGGCCAAGAAAGGGGACATAGTCAAGAATTCGTCATTTGATTCACAGTCAATACGCGCAGCTCCGTATCCAATATATACGCACACACGTCAGTGCAATATAAATATAGGGAAGCTCGTAGACGTGGATATGGGTGTTGGTTTATGTGTGAATGCGGATGTGGAAGCTGGTGATGGAAGCGAGAATGTTCCCATCAACGCAACGAACACGCTGTGGTCTCTGTGCTGGCCAATTAGTCTGGATAAATATCCACGGCGATCGCGGCCCACTTCAAAACACATGCTCACTCACATTAAATGGCAAGAACGAACGCCAGACAACACCAATGTCGTTTGCAGCGATACAACAAAAAAACGAACGATACCGTTTTACTTGATGGATATCTACAACAATTTGGAGTCAAAACATAATGCAAGTGTCATGAATCGTTCACGGAATATTGATAGACGCCAAGGCAATGTGGAATCCTTTAACACCACTATGAAAGTACTTGCAGACGGGTATAATTGGCCCGAGACCTACGTTAGAAACAAGATTACATCTATTGCTAGGTCAGTTAAGCATCATCATAATCTCGAGAAAGTGGTAAGACATGTGTGTATGTTGTGTAATTGATGTTTTTTCATGATATGTCGTGCCATATCTTTACTTGGGTGTGAGTGTAAAAAATGAAACCGATGTATATTTCAATGCCGTATCAAGTGCGGAGAAACGGATAATGTGTCATAAGATAATATATTTTTCTGATCTTCGTATTCCGTTTTTTCGATAACATTCACGATCATTGATTTGCATGTGGACTCCACTATATGACGTAGTCTCGCACAGGCCCTTTTATATATTTTCGTTTACCTATTGGGAAGCAAATATATTAATCCACTAGTAGATGGTTAGTTTTATATTATGTTCGCATCCACGCTTCTTTGTTCAATAACATACTTTTTAAAATTTGTTTTGTATATTTCCTGTTTACAAATACAGCGTCGTTTAGATGCGGACAGATCTATGACGTGGGCGGCAAAGTTCCGCCCTACTTGCGCAGGTCAAGTCGTAGGTAAAGCCAATTCTTATAGTGCACAATACATCATAGCATGGTTAAAGGTGAGTAGGTGTGTCTCAGATAGAGTTGTTATTTGTGTTTGTTTGTAAGTGTCGTATTTCAGAATAAATAAAGTGGGGTGTAAATGGTCTACAAGTATATCGATCTTGACATGTGCATGTTGTGTGTGTATGCGTGTGATGACTGACACCCCAGCCTTGAAACAATATTCGCAGGAGAGGAATCTCAACAACATTTAATATTCTTGTCATCACATAGGAGTGGAATAATCCTACGATCAGCAAGATGACTTCGCACACGCAAACCCTGCGGGCGAAACGTGTTAAGCGAAACAAAATTTCAGACTGTAGTGACTCTGAGTCATGTCAGGATGATCGTCTTCCCGAACCACAAGTCTCTTTTGATCCATCTCTGTTTTATTATAATATCGATCCCATAGTAAGGTATATTTGTGTTTGTCTTTGTGATTATAAATAAGACGGCATTCATACAGGCACGTATATTCCACTGTGTTTTACTGTATATGTTGAGCATGAAAAATTTAAATGTAGACATAAGTGACTTTCATTTGCTCGATTATGAAACTTTATTACATATATAGATATAAAACAGCTTTATATATGTTCGTTTGCAAAGATGTATATGTATGGGTGTTCATGGACACAACATTCTTTCATTATTATTAAAAGAGTTATGTGCGTATTGGAGCTATGTGTTGAGCCTATTTACGTACTCACACTTTGTCACATTTATAGGTTCCAAATATTCATGCGCATCTCGTGTACTCTCTTCCCATAAGCGTCGTATGATTTTATTACAAACCTCATATTCCCAAAACGAGTAATTATATACATTATTGTGAATTTATGTACTACTCGTGGTATGTGCATCATCCCAACAGGCACATCCTAATCAAATGTCACACTCAAAGAAAAATTTAAGGCGATGCCTATTACGTCTGTTCGTTTCGAAAACATACACATCATACTATTTATGGAATGCATATACAGAAAACGTCGCACTTCGATGGATGACTTTATTGTGAGTGATGAGGATTTCATAGAATATAGTGAGGATAGCAGTGATGAACGGAATTGTGCACGTTCTACTCGTGGCCGTGGCAATGTGCGTAATCCTCCAGCACTTCACACTGTCATGGCGTTGTTCGGGCCGTCCGGAAGCGGAAAGACGGGTAGGTTGCATGTAGGAGGTATATATATGTGTGTACGGTAGGTCATCAAGAAAACACATGCACTGATTCACACGTGAATGTAGCGTATTGGCACCCATCTGCGCGTATTCACGTTTTCGTATAAAATGGAATATGTTGGTACAGTTTGGTGGATTGTTTAGGGAGTTACATTTATCGATATAAATGGAAATGGATAAACCAGGTTACTTGTAAACTGTCGATTGAGTGTCGATAGTTGTCTGTGGCCGTGCGTTTACCACGGGTATGTGCCCAACCATCATACTAGATGTACGTTCACAGCTATTTATGCCATGGACTTTCCCTGTAATAGAAACACTGGAGATAAAGAGTGGTACATGCTCGTTACGTATACTGGGTGCAATACTTCTTCACATTCCATTCCTAATGGCTGATATACAATATTCATACGTTGTTCGTTTGTGCCTGTTTACGTGCATGTCTGTGGAAAATATACATACTTGTATATGGGTGTGCGTGTGAAATTAGCGTCTGTGTATGCATGCGCTCAAGAGCTCAACATGCAGGTGATTGAAATCAACGCCTCAATGCGACGCTCTGGCAGGACAGTCATGGAGATCTGCAGAGAAGCAACACAGTCAAGGATATTGTACACCAAGAGGAACTCTAACGGAATTCTTGATGAAATTAATAGCATGACCACTTCACGCACCAACGCCGACAACAATAACAAGAAAGATTCGCTAACCCGGGCTGGAGTTGGTAGTGCTATAAATATATCAGAGGATATCGAAGACGGACAGAAAAATAGCAAATCGCTTAAAAAGGCGATTATTCTTCTTAAGGACGTCGATGTTGTGTTTGAGAGCAATGATCGGGGATTCTGGGACTCTGTTTTGTCTCTGGCCAATTCTACGAGAACGCCCATCATACTTACGTTGAGTCGCGATAGTGGTGCAAGTGCGGGAGTAGGTGCAGGTGAGTGGGAGGAGAACTTACACTCACAATTAAGGTACCTTCCATGCCACTTTGAACGCCCAAGTGTGTCTGAACTTGGCTTGTACTGCCACGGGGTGTGTGCATCTTATGGTATGAGCGTAAACCCGTCCGAGATCAAACGTCTTATTCAACATACACGACGTGACATACGAAGGACTTTGAACACTCTTCAATTCTGGCTTCAACAAGATCCCACCAAGAGCACCATATCCCATAAAGATGATATCACTACGAACTCTATTTCAAATGCAAAATCTATTGGGATTGAGAATGGATGTGACTACATCACTCACTCCCAATATCAGTCTACATCAGAGCGCGAATCCCACACGCAGTCTGACTCATTATCTCAGACAAACATTGACGTAGTGCTCGGTGATAGTGGTTCTCCTATTGTCAAAAATACGCCGATTGTACTATTGTCTGGCGCTAGTAGTGACAGTGGTGACAATTCGGTTGTATTCGAGGTGCCGCGTGTGCTAGTTCAGAAGTCACTCTCCATGCTTATCCAGCGACTGGAGACATACACAACGTCTAAATCACTTCTCAACCTACTACAACGGCAAAGGGTGAGTAGTTGTGTACATTTGTGTATAATCAATTATACGTTCATATATGTGCATGCTCACGTGTATGCACATGCTAAGTTAATAGGTTTTCACTTTCCAGTTGATATTCGAGCGATTGGAGTGATGCATACTGCGGGTGTAGATTCATTTTTATCTAGTCGGCTTGATAGTCTTCTATTACGCGTACTGTTTATTTGTGGAAGTTGTAATGCATGACTTTATTTATCTTTTTGGACGTTGTGTTCTTGCTCCTAAAGCGTTTATGTGCGTATATCTCACATAGCTTGATATAATTTGCAGACGCGGCGGGGACATGGCATAGAAGAAGCACTGAGTGTGTGTCGATCCATTCGCGTTGACGATCGAAATTGTGTAGATTGGGTCGGTCTCTGTGTTTCCGCTTGCCGAGATCAGCTGAGATCCCCTGAGAAGAGAGCTTATGAGCATACAACAACTAGTGAAAATAATCGAACCACGAACTCGCGCTACATGGTTCACAGAACAGAACAGAACACGACTTGTAACAAGCCTGCTAACTACAAAGATAGAGGCAACGAAATTTCCCCTCAAATCAATCAAACCCCAAATGTAAGAGATGATCTCAACCATCTTACAAACAATGACTGTCTCACAAATAATGGAGACTGTAGTACCAAGAATCTTGCAAGTAATCGCACTATTTCTCGGGATGTAGCCCCAATACAGAACCAATGGAGCTCTTCTGTAGACACATTGCAAAGATTATGTGCACTTGTGGACTGTATATCTGAATGCGAAACCTTATCTATTCCTGCACAATCACCATGGATAGACTGGGCATCCGGATTAGATGCAGCCGCAACCAGTAATGAAGAAATCACACAAACGGGGACAGCCACAGATACAAATAATACAGGTTTGTATAAGTACTTTTCGCATAGCCTTTGGTGAATCATACTATGCGAGCATGAACTATAACGCCGCACCTTTTGTGGATCACTATGAAATAACATTTAGGAATACAAATGAGCTAATTTTGCCCAGCGATACATACACGTGCAGAGACAATTGTCCTATCTGATATTTTCACTTGCGTAGTCACGAAAAGCTATCATACATGTGTAAATTACATGCATCTTTGCGATTTATCTACAGATTACTCTCTTCTTTGTATCCTCTTTGTCATACAACACACTTTTTATAACTCTTCTCCTCCACCTTCGGTACCCTACTCACATTTCGTTTTGCTTTTTGTTCTTCATATGTTTCAGGTGCTGGTGTGAGTTTGTGGGTCGAACCAGAATATACAGATATCGTACGAGAACACGAGGACAATATCGAGATTGTGGATACCATTCGCATTTTGTGCGCAGCATACGATCTGGAAACATGTGCACACCCGAACGAAAAACTTCATGGGTACAATGATGTTAAAGAAGTGGATAATCCTATCGCTGTATTGTAAGTAGTGTTATTGGGTAGGCTTGTTGTGGGACTGACTCAGTAAATATTGTAGATCGATGTGTGCACATGCAGATATACGTGTTTGCAACTCAGGATGTTCGCAGTGAGCGCACAGATGAACGAAGATTGTATCAAATGGCGATCCTCTTTGTGATGTACGTTGGTGTTGTTACACGTATGTAAAGCTATGTATATGTGTTGCGAGTGGCATTCGGGTTGTAAGGAAAGAGTATCTGCAAATAGTGTCCACTCCGACGATTATCCTATGACTATGTTGTCTACATTTGTGTATTCATGACGCGGTGCATGGTTGAATATATATATACCTTATAAGAGCTACTGGAAGTTTGTCATGTAAACGAATTTGTGGGAGTGTTACATACATAAATACATATTAGCATAAGACTGTTGTACACAGCCACATAAGTTAGTCACATACATTAATCACATACACCCATCGATATGCACGTCATATTGAAAACAAAATACACACATTTATGGTATATAAACTGATTCTTTGTACACTGCACAGACAGAGTACCCAGAATCGAGTAGAGAACACATACACAATAATCCATGGTATATAAACTGATTCTTTGTACACTGCAAAGACAGAGTACCCAGAATCGAGTAGAGAACACATACACAATAATATATACATACATAATTGGTGAAGTGCATATATACACACACATTGGAAAGCACCACTCACATACACGCAGTAAGGCCCCATTTTTGTACGCTCAGCCTGTCTTACTCAGTCTCTAACACGCATCATCATATTGCACGTTAAACAGATCTCTTGCAAGTATTGATCAGGCCAAAAATATACAGCGTTCAATATATACAATGACGACTACGTCTTATCGATTAGATAAACATGTTCTCGCAATGGACCACGAAGTTGCTCTCCGATATATCATCACGGCTGAAGCCTTGCGAAAATCTCTTAACACTAAACGAAGGTGTGGACCCTTTCATTAGTTCTACATTATCCATGTATATGCATATGTATACCTGCCTGTATATATTAAGAATCCATATAAATCTCTAGCCACTCCTTTACATTTGTGTCCTCTATCTCTGTTCACCCTGAAATTATAAAATACATAAGCACATTGAAAGACCTGTGGAACTTCAGGTCTAGTACGCATGTACACAACCGTATGTATTTCATATCGGCCGTGGCTACAATTCTGCGTTGTCGTCCTTTTGTGATGACACCTGGACGGTGGAGGCAGTGATGAAATTGGTGAACATAACAGATTTCCTCATTGTGCACAAGACATACATGTGTATTTTCATATGTAATATTTCTTCTTCAACATGTCATTACATGTGCACCTTTAACCAATATGTACGTTGCATGGTTTGCTTGATGTCTTGTGCGTGGTATACATGTCAACTGCTTAACATTCGTTCGTCAAAAAATGCGGATTAGTTGTCTTTACCTCCACTCATTATCCATACGCGCAACTATTGATATGTTTAATTATTTGTCTTAATCGCATGTCATCCATATGCACGCACACTAAATGGAGGAACACATATTCATTCTGTGTCTATATAGGTTTCAAGACTACACTACTTCTCGATTGTCCCTAACAAAAGCCCAGATCAGTGAGCTGGGCACGCCTAGATTTTCTAATTCATGATACGACAGAAAACCATGTAAACACATAGACATTAAATACATAATGTATCAACAGAAAAGTACTACGCAAAAAAGAAACTTAAAACGAGTTCCAAAAGTTTCGCCTAATCGAGTAATGTAATTATCACATGTATTCCTTGGAAGCATACGTGGGAATGTTTAAAACATGCAGCATTATCAAAGTTTTTGGGGACTAGTTTTGAAGATTGCGATGATCTTTTTTTCATGCTACGAAGTAGTATAAAACTAGGTGAGATAGATTAAGTAAATATACTAACGCATTGTTCCAGTAGCATGACAACAGACCATTTCGATATTTGATAATACACTACACTTAGTGTAAACAACATAAATTGATACTAGATTGAAATTGATTAACCACGCTCCAACTTTGTGCAAGCTTGACATTTGCGAATTTGAATATTTTCATTAGTGCGTTCGTTCTACAAGAGTGTATGTATTATCAAGCCTAGGCGTACACTACAATTTTCCTTTGAAGCTGTAAGACAAGAGGACGACTAAGTTTAATTCGGTAACAATGCTTCATGGCCTGCACGTAAAACATGGTATCGATGTTTTCAGTGCTTGCGCCTCATTGTAGGCCATAAAACTACTTATACAATATATCATAGTGGTCGGGCCGGTACAAAAGTACAATTCTGCTGAAAGGATCACCCGATTGTACCCCAACATTATGCGAGTTACACTTATATCCTGCTGTTTGGTCCAAGTGGATAATAGTTAAAGAGATACCAAGGAAATTACACAGCGCTGCAATTTGTATCTGTGGAATAAACAAACATAGACATATCCATAGTTAGATATACAAGCGTTCGGGATCAATGCCCTCACGCTTGAAGAAAAAACCCTAAAACATGTGCACCCACCAACGCAAATCATTCATTTAACTCGTGACGTATGCTCAACTACAATAAAAATAACCTGTAAGGTTATGCTTGCGTACAGATATAGATAAACGTTTGGTACAACGTACGTTATCGGCCTCTCGTCCAAAGCATTCTACTTGAGTTTGACAAAATGATTCTATCGACGTCCCATCTTCAAGAAAGGGTGCATACTGTCAATAGGTAAGGTAAGAGTCAAGCATGAGAATAACCTTTACGTTCAAGACCCTTTAGTGACATAGATCCTACGCAGAATAGGTAATATGGGGATATGTTTGTTCACAACAAATGCTGTTTGTATATCTGATTCATAAAGATATTGGGATGGGCTCGTAAGAGAAATGGTGAACGCATCAACATACACATGTAAATGCACGTGCGAATGTTAAGTGGATAATTATTTTCAATGTGCACGCACAACTCACATTTGCACATAAACAATAGTGCCTTTACTTCATGTCACAAAGAAAATTATAATATACTGACATTAAAATTTCATTTACAGAAATCATCAAACAGAACCATCAATATGCGTGCATGTTTGTAGGTACATGTACACGCACAACGCATAGCTCTAGATTTATAACACTCGACACAGTCAACGGCACAAACAGAGTGTACGAACTTCTTCTTTCTTGATTCGAAGTTCAGCAGATGTCATAAACCGGTAATACAGGCCAAGCCCATTCGATATTTCGTCATCATTGAAAATCTCGTGTACCCATTCTGTTGAATTTTCTCTTGCCAGAAGCCAGTTGTCCATGGTCATATCATAAAAGTCTTCAAAGACATATTCATGGAATCCAGCTTCGATAAGGGCCTTGCCATATTTTAAACAGAAATGAAGATATATGATATGACTGCACCCGCAGAAAACAAATGGGAATGTAGTCTTTTTGAATGTACACGGTGGCTATCTCAATAACTATTTGGCTTCGTATTCTTCTATCGTCCGTCTACTATGTGCTATCCGAATACAAGGAACTGGCATTGGTGTAGGGCATTTGCATAGAATTAAGACGACACAGATTTGTATGTACACGTTGAGTTATATACATTATATATATGCCAGGGTGTGTCCTTGGTCTACATCCAAGCCATGCTATACACTCTACTTTCTAGTATGATTAGATTCTCATATACATAACGACGCATGCATTATATATTGGTACAGGGCGATTCGCAGCATACCGACTTGCTGGAATGTATCCCCTTCTCGCAACGGTTGAACAACGATTCGGATTTCGTAACACTCAGCTTCTCATACAAGGCGTAGCTCACTGCCCTATACAGACAATTTCCATCTCTCCTACACCGGCGAAAGCTCTTGTAATTCAGGCATAAGTCCTGGAGGACAGTATAAATCCAATTAGCGAGAATTTAGCATGTAAAAAATATGTTCTTAAGAACTCGTACAAACCATGCGCAGAAACAATGATATAGTGAATATGCACCTCTTTTGATGAATGTACCAAACATATCGATAAATTCGGAGTATGTTTTGAACATAACATTACCTTTATCTTGTGTCGAAAGACTGGCGAGTTATCTTTGTACTCCTCCGCTAATTCACTGAGATCTATGTGGCAGCTTACCAATGGATTCTCTTTTTGGATTGCTTCCAGAGTTTCAGTCTTACAGCACGCATGTGTTTTGATGAAAAAAACAGCTGTTCGTGAGCGACAGGCGAGTTATGAAATAACAAGCGATATATCTTGCACAGGTGTGTAACGCTTGTGGATTCATAAAAGGCTAGACAACCTTGAAGAAACAAATCAAGAGAAATTTGCTCTGATGGGAAAGAACAGCAAGTACCTGTCGCAGAATGTCTTGGTCTGATGGTCTGTTCGCTTCATCCATTTTGGGAGCTTGTAAAAAAAACAGACCCTGAGTTTGATATATATATATATATATATATGTGTGTGTGGAGTTGGTATATGTGGTGAGAGGTGGGTTTTTATATGTGAGTGAGTGAGTGAGCGAGTGTGTGGGTGTGTGTGTGTGTGCGTGTGTGTGTGTGTGTGTGTGTGTGTGTGTGTGTGTGTGTGTGTGTGTGTTTATGTGTGTAAGTGTACATGTATGTTTGTGTACGCGTACGCATATGTGTTTGTGTGTACAGATTTTGTATGGGCGCGATGACTTTTTGGCGGGCTTTTAGAAGCGCACTGGCTTCATCTGTATATATGAACACAAACACACATATATATATACACATACACACACGCAAACAAACAAATACACTCACTTACATACAAACGCATGCATACAGAATCAATGCTACCGTAGTACTTGTAAATGTGTTTCAGCTCTCTCCACCACCGTCAGAGACCGATACACGTGACTACCGTCTTTTAACGCCTGCTTACAGTTGAAAACGTTTTCTACGCATGTTCTCCTGACTTTAGGTCAACAGGCTACTGTTAATTTATACGCACTAAGACTGTCAATATGACTCAAGGACCTATTGTTAAGGTGCATACTACTAGAAAGTGAAATTTTCAAGCTCACTACACATGTACTTGAAAGTTGATAGAAAAGCAGAATAATTTTTGCCTTCAAATCATCATTAAAATATATATCTTATGCCTAATCTGTTTAGGATGCCTCGGGTCAAGGCATCCGTTGGGTTCAACAAAAGTCGAATATACCTGGTGAACCTAGCCCCACTTCTACTGCCAGTGAAGAAAATGTAAGCGTGGTTCAGAGAAAGACGAGAATGGGTTTGACAGAGCCTTCTACTCAACGGCCAGCATTGCGGCAAATCACAAATACGGTGAATACTATTACAACTCTTCCACAGTACGTGGAATCCGACACGATTGTGCCTGAGAGAAAGGTACATCTTTCATACATTCATGTAGAATCGAGCATCACAGATGAAAAGCATCCTTGGTTTTAATGAGCAATAGTAACGTTATGCAAAATTGCGAAAATCTCGATTATGATAAAATGTATTATTAACAACTTTCTTTAATCGTGGCGCATGATAGCTGGTTTCGTTTAACCTTGAAACCCCAGCGATTGATGATGTCACCACCCAAGATACTCAACTGGTTGAGATTCGCCTGTCTGACAGGCGAGTACTGATTGACTGGATGATCAACGCGGCTGAGCAAACCGAGTATGTACATGATCAAACGACTCATAATTGTGCTTCAGCTCATACTTCATTATTTGTTTGACAATTAGAATACAGCAGTGCTCACAGATTTATAAAATATGAATCTATTTCCTTCTCTTTATCCGTACGTGTCTACACATAGATTGCGGGACGCCGTTCTCTTTCGTGCAATCGGTATGCTAACTAGCTTCTGAGCAAGTTACTCACACTTATGCAACACTTTAAATTATATAGTGAAGTTTCATTTCAAAAGATATCTATATTCGCAATATTCTCGAACTAATTGTCTATTACGTCTTCACTCTATGTACATGAATTAAAGATCACCTCGACGACATAATCAGATCCAAAAGTAATTTGCTGTACAAATTACAACTTGTGGGAGCGGCGGCGCTTCTCATAGCGACTAAAAATGACACGACGACTCATGTTGAACTTGACAGCATCTGCCGATTGTTACAGAACATCTACGATCAAGATGAGGTGTGACATTCCGTCCATATATTAGTTTCTGTGGGTTTGGTACTGAACAGTAGCAGAGGTATAGTTTGTCGATATTTTGTCACCACAATCTTAAAGTATCTTTAATAGATGCTGTGTATTCTTGTTCTATGGACACCCATTCATGAATATATCGTAGTTTTGAAGTGCAACTTTATTGACACCCATTCCTGAATATATCGTAGTTTTGAAGTGCAACTTCATATGATATGTTACAGTCTCTGATACTAACATCTTGTTTCGATTATGTCTGTATAGATGGCGACGATGGACATGGGGATGCAAATAGTTTGTCCACGGCTGACGCCAACAAAATCGGTGGTGGATGTTATTGTTCAGTTTATGGCACCCGACAGAGGAGGTATTCCACCTCGATTCTACTACAGAACACTGGTAAGGTTTAAGACGTCTGGATTGCTCATTGATCACCCTGGGTTTCGTTCAAAGATATTTAGACCTACCAGTTAATATAGCTACTGTATCGTTTAGCTTGTGGAGGACTTGAGAACTAATTTGTCTAAGAAATAATGTTTTGATTGGAAACGAATTCAGTATTACGCAGAATTAGCCGTGCAAGCTAGCATTCATTATACGAGAGAAAAAATCGCCGCGTCGGCATTATTTCTTTGCCGAACTGCCGAGAACGAAGTTTGGGTATGGCATGTCGATCAGAGCTATAGATTTCTGCTGTACATCTCGCTTTTCCGTATTAGGTTTCCTATTTAATCGCATCCACTTTTATGTTATCTTGCCATTAGTCAGACCAGATGACGATGATAACGGGAATGGAGACCGAAGATTTTTCTGAATGTACACTACTAATTCTAAGAGTATGTTTGTGGTCGGACACAGCTGTACCACTATTAATTGCCAAGTTTGAAACCAAAGTTTTGCGATACAAAGCGCACACATCTCTCCCCGTATCGATGCTGTTCAACCAATGTTTAACTCATGTACGCTTATGATGTATAGGAGTTGGTCAAGGAAAACCAAAACATTTGCCAAACAATGATGAGGTACCGGAAGAGCAAACGACTCCAGGTCGCTCTCGACCCACTCCCGTTGTGCTTCTATAACCAAGCAAGGAGACCAAACATCGGACAAAGAAAAGGCTCGCAACAAGCAGAGTAAAAAAACCCACCAACGTGAAGATACGAGAATAGAGACAATGAAACATATACCATCGAGAAAAGGGATTTTATATGAACACAAAAAGATCAATTCTTTGTCTATACTACACTGTACTTTGTAATGTGAAAATAATCTGCTCATTACCGAAGAATTCAGTTCTAGAAAGTTGAACACTGGATTAACGAGACCTTATGATCACAAGAACTCCGCCTATGGGAGGTGCAGTCGGTCGATACTGTTCGCATTTTGGTCGGTACGCCTTAGTTTCCAGTAAGAAATATGTGGAGCATATAGAGTCAGTGTCGACATTAATGCATAAAGCGAAAATTTACCACAATGTAACCCCTCTACTACAAGTTATGTAACAGAAAAGCACGGTATAAAAACAACTCGTTATTACTATGAAAGCGAACAATGCCAAGAATGAATTCCAGCTATAGTTGTGTATTTTGTGGGACACAAGAATACTCGCACTAGGTTCCCACATAACAGCCTAGTCATACATTAGAAGAGTACATATATAAATATATATATATAGCATGTATTGGTACAACGCAGTAGTTGTTCCGATGTTCTTGAGAAAAAGAAACTTGAAATAGTTGCTTATGGTTGAAATGAGTGGGAATACTTATGATGTGCGGGTTACACAAGGATGATATGTCGTGGATGCTCGGATAGATACTCTAGCAACACACTTATCCTCGCTTCCTGTGAGGTATGTATGGGTATGAATATCCAGCGACTTGTTGCTATATGGATGATACACCCATGCGTGTAATAACATAGGGAGTAATGTGAGTGCCATAATTCGTTTTTGCATTAGTGTGTGAAATACGCTGACAACGTCCGCATTTGGAAGTGTAGTAGTTCAGGGCCATATATATATCTCAGCGCATTACGTAGACATGGTCGAAGCACTTGAGCTGTAACACACACACACTCACACTCACTCACTTGACTAACACACACAAACACACACACACTCACACACTCACTCGACTAACACACACACACACACAAACACATACATACATACATACATACATACACACACACGCGCACGCACATACGCACACATATACACACACGCACACATATACACAAACACTATCCGCAAGTGCACTTCACGTGCATCTTCCAAGGAAACACAGAGTTGCATTGCACCCGCGTCTTTCGATTTGTCTTGGCAAACATGAGTGAAAAACAATACAACACCAAGAATCCGTCCGTAAAACGGGTTCTTAAAGAGGCAAAGGAGTTGAACAAACCAACTGATATGTACGCTGCTGGTCCATTAGAGGTATGTGTTTGCCAGACCATGGTGGTTACGTTTGCCATGCTATGATGGTTACGTTTGTGTGCTGTTTAGTGTGTGTGTGTGTGTGTGTGTGTGTGTGTGTGTGTGTGTGTGTGTGTGTGTGTGTGTGTGTGTGTGTGTGTGTGTGTGTGTGTGTGTGTGTGTGTGTGTGTGTGTGTGTATTGGGACATTTTGCGTGAAATCAGCACCACGTTCTGTGTTTATGAAATCATCAACGAAATCTTCTGCGCTCGATTATATTGTTTGTAATACACATCCGTGTAAACGAAAATACGTATTCGAGTATGCCATCGGTTTTTAACGTACAAGCATACACTTTGTGGAAGGTAGGGCACGAATGTTAGTGTTTAATCTATGAGCACAATATTACTGGTCTGTGTAAGTATTCGAAATATTATTTAATGCATGTATTTGGTTGCTACTCTGTCCTGCCACGCAACACTCATCTCGTATCCTACAGGAAAATATCTTCGAATGGCATTTTACTGTGCGCGGTCCTTCTGAAACCCCTTTTGAGGGTGGCATATATCATGGACGTATCCTCCTTCCTCCGGAGTATCCCATGAAACCCCCAAGCATCATAGTACTGACGGTATATTACGCCGGCTTTACCAAGACAAACTATTCTACTCAATCGTAACATGTTTAAGAGTTTAACTTGGCGCAAATGTTCCCAATTACTGTAATCGTTTAGCAAGAAAATCCAACTAAACAGTGACATATATCGCATACTTTGTAGCCCAACGGAAGGTTCGAGGTCGGTAAGAAGATCTGTTTGAGCATATCCGCTTACCATCCGGAGTATTGGAGACCGTCATGGAGCAGTAAGTTTTTACTACACTTGTGTATATTCACAAGTTTTAACGGTGTTTGCCCTGTGCGCTTTGCATGTCATAGTTGCGAACACAGGATTGGTTGCTGATATGTTAGATTGTGCGAACTTGGAGTGCGGTAATGGGTGTTTAATATTTACGAAGGCTGGTGACTAGCACAGTATGTGCGAGAACTGAAATGCTCTGCAATATTACCATTACTACACACAGGCTAGAGTTATGACAGAGATGGAAAAGGTGATTGGTGGCTGGTGAATAATAGAATAGAGTTTTAGGTTGGGGGAGTGACTAGTTATGGTGGTTGGCCCAACGTATACGATACATACAAACACAAGTGAAATGCTTGCACAATACAACGGTACATATTCATCAGCATCAGTGGCATCATATCATGGAAGCCATATGAAGCCTTATCTATATGGCGTACTGTCAAGTTCTTACATGCAGAAGTTTGTGTCACAGTACACACAATACAAAATGAACTAATGTACCATATGTGCTCATCCAAACTATAGTTCGCACGGTTTTGTTGGCATTCATAAGCTTTCTACCCACGGATGGAAAAGGTTCTTTGGGCGCTTTGGATTATACGAACGAGGAACGTATGAAACTGGCTAAAAAGTATGCACGAACAGATGATGAATATACAGCAAGCGGTCTCCCAATGTGCTCGAGTGCTTGATGTAGTTGTATCATATGTTATAGACTATTTCAAGTTTTGCGCATGCACTCTATTTTTGCTGTGGTAATGAAATGCACGAAAATACCAATGCGTACAGATCATTAGCTTGGAAGTGTGGTACGTGCGGTGGCCACAATGCCAAAGCCCTTCTTGAGCTCAACCCAGATACTCCTCACGAGGTACCTAATGCGAACGATGCTGAACTTATCTCTCAAATAGCGTTCAAGCCGAAGCTGGATAAAAAGGACACTGACAGGGCACCAAGCTCCAGCTCGACGATAGAAACAGAAAATACAATTGAAAGTGATGGGGGTCGTAGACGCTCCACGAGTGCTAGCACTGCCAGTACCACATCTGTCCTAACTCAAAGGCAGGGTCTCAGATCGGGGTCACCTACAGGTATTTATAATTTTGTAGTAGTTGTATGGGGTGCATATATTTATTTTCTTTGGTGACATAGAAGAGGATTGTGTAGATTGTTGATTTGGGTGTGATTGCTTATTCCAAAGAAAAGGAAGAAGATAGAGCGTGATTGTTGTATTGGTATACTATTAATTTCATGCAGTTTGCTTTTTTTCTCTGGTAGATTCCTAGAGTCAGGTATTTCTGTTTTGACTTTAATACATCCTTCGACATATACAGGACATATCGCTCCAAGAACAGAAGCACAGCCACAAGCACAGCCACTGGCACCTAGACGTCAACATGCCATTGGCGAGATCATCTTAACTATCCTCATCTGGGGAGTTAGTTTAGAGCTTATTACACTAATTCTGGTCAAATTCGCCCTATAATGTATAGTCGATATGTATACTATATTCAGATAGCAGATCGTTACACAATTGTTTGCTGTAGAGTAGCACCCAATACATAACCACCGTTCTTCAGATGGTACCCTATTGTGCGGGTTGGGAAGGAAATCATAATCTTCTGACGCTTCCCTAGTTGCTCGTCATATGTATCCTATATTTAGCTACATCAGAGTACATACACGGAAGCAAGCTCTTTTTCTTTTTTATGTTCGCCCAAATATTTTACAGACAAATCAAATAATCTGTAAGTTTCTTAATCAACCATGATATTAGGCATATGCATAAACAGGAGTTAGTAACAAAGTATACATAGATATACTTTTTCGATTAGTTGACACTACAAATACCCAACAGTTGGGCGAAAGTAGTTCAAAGCTAGTAATGCATCCTAGTTGACTGTACATGCCAGTAATTCGTAGGACTGAAAGGCGTATGCACATTGAAAAGCTGGCGAGTTCAGACAATGTTTCTTTTCGGGAACATGCATTGTGTTTCGCGTAGAAACCTTTGTGAACAAGTGATGATGACGGATAGTGTGTCGGATGAAATACAATCGTGTTTACCTTCGAGAACAACCCGCTATCTCAGAGGTCGAACTGGTAACAATCAGGGAACTAGGAACGGTGCTGGTAAATAATCAACTCTAAAGAAAGTTCGGCCGGTAACAATAAAAAACGAGGAACGGTGATTATGCATATTTCACTCTATAAGGCGAATTCGACCGGCAACCAGCGTTAAATTCAATTCTCACGTTGCTCACTGTACGACGACGAAATACAAAGATATTGTTGGCATAAAAGTTTCACTTCATTGTACTTAACAACATAATAAGTATTTGCTATGGGAGGTAATTTACAATGACCACCTTATATCTCGTTGATTCCAAAGATGTTGGTACTGATACTTATGTATGTGGAGGTGATTGAGAGTTCTGAGCTAGCACTATCCTACGCTTCCCGAAATCTGGCACTTAAATAAGTGATTATCACGATGGCACCTACAATAAACCAATGAGAAAGAACGCTAATTTATGTGTTTTAATTATTTGTTAACAATCTAAGCATAGCCTCGTATACGTTCTTATGTATATACACTTACTGGTTTGCCAAACAGATTCGCTTCCATGACGATTATCGTCGCACATCCGACCATGACGATCGCTGCTGCACCACTGAGCAAGAGGCTGGGAGTTGAAGTACGCTGGTTGGAATCTAGTGACGTTCACCAGTAAGCCGAATGTGATAGGAATTTAGACTTGTAACATTTTCTATAATGGAATAAGACCAGACAATCAGTACACTAGTACACGTGCTCTGCCACCATTTCATCTGCATTAGCAGTATATTCGTCTTGTTGACACTTACGTTCGAGCGAAAACCCATGACAAAGGTAACACTCGGCTACTTTGGACGCGTATGTAAAATCTCATTGAATGCAACTGGTTGCTCTCATCTGATGTGTGAATTTATACTGGAGAATTTATACACACGCCATATTTTGTGAACTCATTCACCTATCGCTACTGCCATTTACATCTGTTTTTGATTGGACCCGTGATTGCGCTTGCCTCTTTACAACTCGTTCTGGCTGCTTTAGCTTCTTAAGTTGCTCTGCAAGGAGCACGTTTACCAGAATAGTTTTCTCTTTCATGCTGGGCAAACTTTTCCATTCTCTAACGGTTATCGGCATGACATCCCAACCACACATACGCATCTGTTCCAACATAACCTCGGTCTCAACCTTGATTTGATGTTGACCCCAATTGTCACCACTACTGGCATTCGTGTCTCTATCGGCTTTCTCCAGTGTCACACATTCGGAGTCAGCAATAAACTGGAAAGCTGTTTTATTGATGATATCAGCATAATCCAACGGATACCCACCACCAGGCCTGTGAGTATTATAAAACTTTGCAAAAGATAGACGGAATGATCCTAACACTTGACCCAACTCAGAGTGAGGCTTTGATTTCTGTGAGGCTGACAATATTCTGTATGAATCTTTAGTGGCACGCAACGGCACAAGTGTTACTGGGCGCATAGTACTGAGTTTACTAGGCGTCAGTGGCAGGCGGTAGACCCCTCGAGCAACTTCCGTCTGGAAGAGCCTGATGTAACTCCCAGTTGATAGTGGACCAACCACCGGGCGATTTACATCACTGTCGGTTTCAGACTTATCAGTATGCACACGGTGCCCTCCCATGACCTCATTTACCAGCATTAGCGCATGATTGACAAACGACCTTAAAGCGCGGTCATTGTTGGTTGACGATGTGACACTTATGGCCCAGGCTGCTTTTGTCAGATCGTCACAGCCCTCTCGGGATAAAGATGGGCGTGAGGGAACTTTCTGAATAAGCCGGAGTGCGACTTCTGATGTCAATAGACGCGCACACGCGAGCGAATGCATCAACTGCATGGCTTCGGACGACGTCACATTGTCCAGGGATGATTCCAGACGCTCGAGTGCGTACTTGTACAATGGTGAGAGTGTATAACCCATTTTTGTGTACCCGTCCAGTACCCCCACCAACAGTGCCAAATCATCTGAGCCTAAGCACTTATCTGTACCTCCGTGACCATCAATTCGACTTCGAACCTCGTGAGTAATCTTAGAGATCAAGTCGGCGCACCGACGTGAACTAACTAATCCGTAATCAAGATCACCGTATGTCTGCACCAAACGCCTGATTTCCTCAGACGAATAAAGAGAAATATCTCTGCCAGAGATGTCGAACAGTGCAGAAAGATCCTGGTAGTCCAGTGGAACGGATGAGCGTGAAAGGGCTTGAAGAAGTGAGGCAATGAACGTAGGGTTTAGTTGCGACGAAGGTCGAGAAATCGATTCTTTCAGAATACGAGTCGCAAATCGACTCCCACTTTTACTTAGCATTGGTACACCATGTCTATTTGTAAATCCTCGTGCTATTGCGTCACCAGTAGAATGGCCACTCTGATCACTGTTAACACCACGCTGTTCTCGTAAACCTCCACAGGTTTGTAACATATCGACTAGCACTGAAAGTCCCGCAATAGGTAGCGATGCGAGTTGACCAATTGATGCTTCCACAAACTTTTCAAAGAAATCTAAATCCTTAATTCCTCGCCTGGTTGCGGCATAGGCAATCTGCCACAAAGATACAGAAGACAAGTTGGCCATCCGGCCTACACTGTCCTGTCGATTTGTATCAACCTTGATTATTCTGCCATCGTCCAAATCTTCTCCTTTCAAGTGCTCAAAGAATGCATTGTAAAATTCGTCTGCCTGTATATTTTGCTTACTAAAAACCCACGCAGACAGGCACACCGTTTCCATGCGAACCGAGGATATGTCTTTAGCAATGATAGACGAAGCAGAGTGAAAGAAGTCTTTCAATTCATCATTAGAATGCAGGTTATCGGGGTTCATGACTGAAATCTGATACAATGTATTCGTCAACTCTGTAGACTCCAGCGTGTTAAATAATTTCGAATCGTTTCGTATACGCTTAGTGATATTTTCCCAAGTGGTTTCGTCCGGTCCCACTTTCAAAGCATTTAACGAGACAATCAATGAACGGAAGGAGTTAAGTGTACAGTCATTTACCTTTTGCGATGCGCGACGAAGCAAAATCTCCCACGCAACGTGTGACTTGATGGCCGCGAGCTGGTCCATGCTGCTTGTAGCCAATGGCGGGGAGATACTGCTAGGAACGAAAGTTGTCGTATTCATCTGTATTGGTGATGGGGGTTTTTCTAATTCAGAAGCACACTTCTGTAAGAGCGCGGCAACATTATCTCCGTAGTACTCGTTCCAGTTTTCAGCGAAATGGTCCAAGCAGACAGTGAGTGACTGAGACTGTGTAATAGCTTTCTGAAGTTGATTGATCCGCTCGCGGTCATATTCACTCGCAAATTCTACTAGCAGCTGGCGGTCGATCACTCCACTGCCCCTTCTCGGCCTGTTGTGGCCGTTGTTGGATCCAGATACAGATATACGGGTTTGTTGTGGCTGAAGTGTTCTTTGAGCTGGAAGCACATTGTGAGAGAAAAGGTCATTCTTGTGACTATCAGTCAACCTTCGGGTAAAGCCTGGGAACAATACGCCTATCAAGCGTTTTGCCGCGGAACTTATCCTGTGTTTATTTGTGATTGCTGGAAGACTCAGCCCACCCAAGTTCTCTCTCCCTGTGCTATATAACCGATGAACATGCCTGGCATTATGTACGGGCGCGCCCGGGTGTGTGCTGGCTGCAATGCAGCTAACTAGTAAAATTCTTGCTGACGAAAAACTAGCGATAGCTGCAGACAATGATGGCGTCATTGATATTTGCGTGTAGCGCATGGAAGTATGTAGTGACGTTGTACCGGCGAGGTGTGCAATCGTAGTCGAGAAATGCTGCTTAAACATGGTGCATGAACATCAATGTATTAAGAGTAGGACTGGCGGGTGGCTACTAAACCCGAGTGAAAACTACAGAACGTGTACAAGCTGTAACAAAGTAGATATTGGGCAAAGAGGGTTCATTTAGTGCAAAAAGAGACACGAAATATCCTATGGTACAGCTATGAGACCTCTTTATATCTGTAAGGTGTGCGCGCAGATATGCTTGAATCAACTTGGGTCTCTGAAGACTGCAAACTTTTTTAAGGAATTGATAGGATTGTAGTCAGAGGTCTCAGCGCATGCGTACCTCTTGTGTTATTGATAGGATTGTAGTTAGAGGTCTGAGCGCGTGTGTGCCTCTCGAGTTATTAAAAAAGAGAGCATGTGTACTTACGCTCACGCAACATGCGAGAGACCGTCTGCGGTAATGAGTGAGTTGTATGTGTAGAATTGCGTTCTAAAGAGTTTTTTTGTGCACAAGCGGTTTATTAAGTCGCGTGGGTCAGAAATGCCACAGAAATGCTTCCCCCTCCCACTGCCAACTCGACTGCACGATACACCCACCGTACCACCACATGCACAAACATATGAGAGAGCTGTGTGGGCACTGCCTGCTCATCCTTTTATGTTAATAAGTGTGCACGTGTGTAGCAGGTATAACCATAGTCTATGTATTGGTAATCTTTCCGAGTTCCTTTAGTTCGAGTAGTGAATGTGTGTATTCCCACATGTATGATTTATAGAAATTTTCTCCAACATTGTTGGTGGTGTGTTGTTCACCTGTAACCGTAGCGCATGTCGAATAGTCCCTGCCGTGTGGACACGAGTTTCTTGTACTATCTCTTTCCAAATAAACTCACACAATTTGCACATAAAATGTCATGTACTAAACTATTTATCAACCAAGTATGGCACTTCTCGCGACCAAAAATGCTATAATGTTTCTTATCTTCTATGTGTAAACTCACCGATGGGTTATACATGTTGCCAACGCTATATATGTCTCCTATTCTTCATAAAGTGACTCTAACTTCGTCAGTGTATTAAATAGATTCATTTATATGCGGCCGCGGCTCAAATGCCCTATATACTCTAGCTGTATGCTGCACATACTACACATGGTCACGAATTTTATCCAATGACAACCAAAACACACCAAAAAAAGTATCATCTACAACAATAATTGGGGGTTTTATGTACACTGTAAGAGACCTCTCTCCTATTCATAGCCTAGTTGTTCACAACGATTTATATGTTTCTCGTCCATTTTCTGAGCTTTTGACTTCAAACACCAGTCATTACTGTCGTCTCCTCTTCCTCACTATCACTGTCACCACTGTCGGACTCTCCGCTTGCACTGTCATCTACGTCCATAGTCCCCTCTGGTGTCACTTTAACAGGGCCATTGTTGTTTAGCTCCTTCTCAATCTCTCCTTTAAACATGTCTGAAGGAGTATCGTTGCCATCCAGATTGACAGCTTTACCTTTGGTGACTTCGTTAATGAACTCTTGACCAATAGTTCGCTCTCCTTGTTTGTTAGGCAGCGGATTGCTGTAGTTTAGAAAGAACGCAAGAAAAATCAGTTGATGTGGAATTTATAAATACAGATGAAACGTAGCCAGCATACCACATATGCAATAGACCAAAACTACAAAATGTAACCAAACGAGACGTAAGTTTACACGGTATGAAACAGATATTGCAAGAGTCTAACAATTACTTTTGAGGTATCACTAATACACAACTATACGGCGGTCAGCAGGTTAACAAACAGAAGAAAATTTACCTGATACCCACGCCAGCTTCGTCGAGTACTGAATTGAGCATCTCGTTCAGCTCCGTCACTTTGATGGCAGCGACCTTTGCGCATCGCATAATCTGTTTTGTATAAAGATATAAAAATCCCATTAGTGTCAAAAATTATACTACACGAGATTCCGTCGACAAGCAGAGGAAATATTGCGATTACATTTATCTTACTTGATCGGGAAGCAGAGAAACCCCCCCACTCTTGTGCATTGCACAGATCTCCCGGTGCGTGTTCACTGTCATAGTTAGCCTTCCCTCCATTACACGCTCTTCCTCCAAGCTGGGATCCACCACCATATACTCACCGCCATTAAAAAATCCAAACGTAACAGTATATGGACTGTGTTGTATACCTAAGGGGATAGGCTCCTTCTCAGTAAGTGTATGTATTGTTGCTGTTTCGCCCACAACAGTCACATCGGGACGGCGGAAATGCTTGAGGGCCGCCACGGCGGCGAGGGCCGCGCAATCAATGATATTGCCACAGTCGTCCAATATAGAAATATCAACGTTAATTTGCCAAACCTATAATGAAAATGAATTAGCATATGACCAATTAATTTGCCATAAGTAAGAATATCGCCTTGCACGCAGTATTCCACAAATGCACAATAACAGCGATACTATAGAGAAACTTGGCATAAGCAAATATATCGCCTTGCACGCAGTATTCCACACATGCACATTAACAGCGATACCATAGAGAAAGTTGGCAAAATACGTACGATGACACATAGAGAATAAATGCACATAGAGAATTCTCGTGGGTTTCCTTACTTTTTCGCCCGCAACTATACATAGGCCTTCAGTTTCGATTGCTCTACTATCTCGCAAACCGCGCTCAACCACTCGGCCAATTTCTATTGCTAGCTCTGAGGGTCTACCTGTCTCAAAGTGTGGAGCGGCGATTTGTGTCAGTTCAGTGTTGTATAACACAAATCCCTCAGTAGGGCGGTCTTCGTTAGGAGGTACGGCAGTCGCCGTAACCTAGTGAGAAGCAGTATTTGTGCGGTGTTAAAATATATCAAGTGGTTCAGCTATATAAACAACGGCGTAGATGGTGATCGATTTACGGTTGTAGATGCAAACATTCGTTCCGCTCGACAGTGGGTAAATTAATCAACATTTTGAAAATTGTATTGTACGTTCAACACAGTACTGCAAGAAACAGCTCACAAGAAAATATCTTGGACCCCACAAGTTGCGAGATTTTACGAGACATGATGCACATAAACTATCGTCACCGCCGTTACAACTGAAATTGTGCTGACAAGCGTCCCAAAACCAGATCACGAAGAGAACATTCAAGTCAGGGGAAACAACAACGAACACACACCATATCGCCTCAAGAAACGATAGAAGGTCTTTTACCTGACACATTGCCCTGGACCGTCCTAGTTGTACCTCTACATGCCCATATTCAGTGCCATATGTTAACTTAATCTTCCTGTAATCATACACTCCCCTGCCATCGAGACGCTGAACGAAAGTGAAGACAATGGTGGGTTAACGCATATACAACACCAAAGTTGGAAAAATATTCTTTTATGACTCCCCTCGTCCACGACAATCTCTTACAATACAGACTTTTAAATTAGCCCCACTCTAAGTTTAACCAACACATGAATCAATACACACCACAATGCCGGAGAGAAGTGTGCTAGGGAAAGTACCTTGCTACGCTTGATATTATCTAGAATGAATTGCTTTTCGGCAGTGCTCACTTGAATCTCCCTCATGCTGGTGTTGAGTTGAAGGTACACGTGCTTGTGCGGGAAGTGTAGTGGGGAAGTTGTCGGAAGAACTTATTGTGAACGAAGTGAAGTATGTGTGTGTGTGTGTGTGTGTGTGTGTGTGTGTGTGTGTGTGTGTGTGTGTGTGTGTGTGTGTGTGTGTGTATGCACGCGTGTGTGTGTGTGTGTGTGTGTATGCACGCGTGTGTGTGTGTGTGTGCTTATGTATGTGTGTGTAGGAAAACGATTTGATCTGAAATTATGATAATAACACATGCCACGCGACTACTTTTTTTTGAGGAAAACGAAACGGGTGCCCTTTTTATGTGTCCGAGGTAACAAAACAATCACAACCTAACCTATGTCCATACGACGTAAGCACTGCCTGTATTAGAGGTATAGACGTAGGGCTGCCGTCATAGAGGAACCGTACGTCTCTAATGCATATCGCGGAAACCAGTCTGAGCAATTGCCTTGCAAGACGGATGATGTTTGCAGTTTTGTACTGTAGGTTGTTCTAGTTTCACCTAAAATTCCTCGTGACGGAATACATCCATGATATTCTTCATTTGTTCTATTGCGTTATGTGCGCACCCTAGTATAAGCTGGTTTTATTCTGACTGCGTTGGTCTTTTGCTTCAACTAGACAGAGCTTACTAATGAGTTGTCTGTGGAACTGAATTTCTCGTTAGTATGCTTCGTCCGTTCTCTCTGCGTGGCGAGAAACTCTCTGGTCATGATTCTTAATCAGATTTTGGAACTGATTCAAGTATGAGGTACATCGTCATGGTATATATTAATAAGCATTCTAAGAGTATAATTATTCCGAGGCCAAGTATTTAATTTTATTCAATTCATAAAGAGAGGATGCGACTTCAGAGAACCACGCCTCAAAATCCAGGTTGAATTTCAAGCACGAACCCGATCCTGTTATTGCTGTATCATAGGATTGCTTGAAAACGGATACTTAACATTTGAGAGCGCTAGTTGAAGAGACTACTGTTGTGTTCCAGGGTTTATACTGAAATTTATTTAACACCTTGTAAATGTCAAACGAGTGTCACTCGATGGACCACCCTTCCGATAACGACAAAACTAGAAATATCCTTATGGTATACATGTGTACAAACGACATGTCTCATCTTCTTCGAGAGTCTCGTCTACTCTCTCTCTTGTCCCTATCCCTATCTCTATCTCCATCTCTGGTGTACCCACGATAACTGTCTTTACCACTTTTATCTCGCCCTCTATCCCTATCACCACTCGCTGTCCTCGCGGACCCTTTATTGTTGGTTTTTTCACGACTTCGGCTCCTCTCCTTTCTTCCTGCTCCCCGTCCTCGGTCATTGCTGCGGCTCCTGCTATTCTTCCGATCAACACTCCGACTCCTACTTCTACGTCTATCATTTTCACGAAGACGAAGCACACTCTGGCTCCCCGCCCCTGTTTTCGTTGAACCATCTGCATTGCCTGGGGTTAATGTCGGTGACTTTGTACGGACTTTTGCGTTCGATTCCACATTTCCGGGTCGTAGGCGCGAATCTGAGGGAGAGGGAATGGGTTGGGCATTTTGACTGGGCGAGAGAGAACAAGTGCGTGTGGTCGAGTCTGCTGTGTCCGATTTCACGACGATCTGCACGTCCTTTTTAGTGGGCGACCTGCATATATATTGCAAGCAACAGTAGGGGGACCAAATAAGAAGTGTGAATGATTGAACAAAGCCAATATGAGAGGTAAGTAAATCAATATGAGTGAACGTGGTGTACCGAGAGAAACCTGAAATCCGACAAGACATGTATATGTAAACCAAAATGTCGACCAAGCACATACGCGTTAGAAGCGAACTCGGTGTTGGATTTCTGCCCCTCACTAGTGGCACTGCCATCCTTCGCAGCCATACGCTCCGCTTTCTTTGCCGAGGCCTTGAGTTTCTCCTGTTCCTCTCTGTGCTCTTTCTCTTTACGTAACTTTAGCTTGAGAAGCCTAGCAACTTCTTTTTTTAGCTCTGCGAGTGGCTTTTTTTCTCTATCAACTATAAATAATATCGTACGACACACTTCTTCAATCTCATCTAACGTGGCGTCAAATAGCTCAAACCACGGTGGGTTGTGGGGTAATGGTATACCCGCCTTATTAACCGCCAAATAAATTGTGGCCGTTGCGATTATTTGTGGTGGGAAGCGACAAAAAACATTCGTACGGAAAGAATCGTTCATGTAGTTCCACGCGATTTGAGCTAGCCTGCGGTCGCCGTACAAGTTCAGGGCTTGCAAGTAATTGGCTATCAATTTGTGTGGGTGCTGTTGGAATATGTGTATATAAGTGAAAATAAATATACCTTCACAATTTGTAGCTCTCGTGATAATTCTTGAGGAACTCCAGTTCAGTGCCTGTTCTCAATACCACAGCGTGCATGATCAATCCACATTTCTACATATTGTTCGTTCAAGAAAATCAAAAAAAAATTACACACCTGGATGTGCACACTGAATCCGAGCTCTTTCAAAACCTTTCGCTCAGCCTTGATCATCTCGTTCTTCATGTTAGCGTAGGCGACAGAAAATATATCCAGAGGGTCTGGTTCGGCTTTGTTTCGGTGTACTCGGTTGATATAGTGGCATACATTCAGAATGTCTTTGCTTCGCCGAGGACTCTCTTCAATCTGAGAGTACATTCATAACGAAAGAAAATACATTAGTGAAGGCGGACATCACATATTGACCACAAAATACACAAGTGGCTCACAAAGAAGTACAAAGACCAGTCTTGGTATATATATTCGTATCTATACTTGTAGTGATACGGGCACTGTACCTTGGTACAATCATATACAATACAATTCTACATGTATCAGAGAAACGAATTTACCGTGGAGCAAATAGCACAACTGTCGTAGGGGCACTTGCACAAACAATGAAGCACATACATATCTCACAACTATCAGTACCTAGTAGTTCACGAGCTTTATAACGCGTAACTAAACCACAACTATCAGACATAACTTGTCTAACCATAACGCATTCACGTGTACAAAAAAGTTCCATTTTGAAATCGAAATTGGTTCACATGCGATTGTGGTTGTATAAATTGTACCAATTCTTAAGTAACCTACCTTCGCAGCAAGAAATATGCACGCCTGGGCCACAGGCTCAAAATCAAGCATGACTAAGGACTTGCGATAATAAAATCGTTGAAACAAATTCATTGCTGTCGCCATTGCCACCTGCGGCAGTTGCAAAAGCTTCCCAGCTAGCTGAATATGTTCGCATCCGTATATGCGCAAATCAACTTCATCACTGGAACTAAGCCCATCTACAGAGGAAGGAGTTTTCTTGAGGTCCGCGTCAGGGATACACATGTTTTCCAATGTGAGGTGGACATACTGGCGAGATCGTGTCATTATAAATGTCGTGCTAATGAGTACACGTGGATACTATTTGCTTGTGTGTTGAATAGTGAATGCGTTACTGAGTACAAGAAGCCTATTCTAAGGAAGAATTCTCTGCCAATGTATGTGAGTTTCACTTATAAACAGCCATACAGCAGTGTTTGCAAGTCATGGGTTGTGAAGTGTCGTCAAATTACGTCCGCACGATAATAAACTAGTTAGTTCTTCTGCATAGTGTGTACATTTGTGCAATTTGATTGGAAAAGGATATTCCATGTGTAGACTTGACTCACACACACACACAACACAGAGTGAGAGAAGAACAACAATCAGTAATTGTGCTTGTGTATGTTGATGCGTGTGCCTGTATGCATGCGATTATTGTGAGTATGCAAGAGTGTGTGTATGTGTGCCGGTTGTATGTGTGCGTGTGTGGCTGTGTGTGTGTGTGGATGTATGTGTGTGTGTGGATGTGCGTGTCTGTTTTGGTTCGTGTGGGGGCATGAGTGCACCTACAACCTTAGAAACATACAGGTGCAAGACGTACCCACAACATAGGTGCAATATGTACCGAAACATAATAGGTGAAAGACTATCAAGAAACAAATAGGTGCAATACGCACCAAAATACAGTATAGACCCCACCCACCTCAAAGTTGGGCAACCCAATATCCACAGTCGCTAATCTCTGATCTCATCTCAAGTGTAAACACACACACACACACACACACGCACACACACACACACTCGCTCACTCACTCACATATAAAAACCCACCTCTCACCACATATACCAACTCGTCCGTTGGTGAAATCACTGAAGTTTCTATATGCCCATAGGACGAGCGTACATCCCCAAATCCATATCGCTATTGTACACACGATGTATGGGTTATACTGGAGTCATAAGCAACATTGTTAGATTAAGTTTTGTGCGTTGTTTAGTGTTTGCCTCACCGAAAAACACTCACAAAAGTAGCTTTGTTCATTTTCTCGTTCCAAAAGAATATACATACATATACACCCACGCGCGGATAACTTCGTGAGCGTGTCGAGTCGACGAAACACGCACAATGGCTGGTGTTCAATGGAGACGGTTTCCGTTCTTCGAAAAAAGTACAGTTTCTGATCCAGACGATACACGAAACGACTATGTATTTCACGAAGGTGTAGCTGTAGTGACTGCATCAAGTGGTCATGGTGATCTTATTCTTGGTGATGCCACCGGACTTGTACATATTGTAGACCGTGGGTTTCGGTCATGGGCCTTCCGGGCCTATGCAAACAGATTGGCGCACGTTGTTCAAATGAAAACCACCGATGTGTTCTACACGATAGGGGTAAGCATAATTTATCGACTTCTGCTGCATTGCAGTGAATATGACTTGCGCCAATGGATGTATTTGGGGACTAAAACCAAGACTGCAAGCAAACGTGTACATATGATTATGGCGTAATATTTTCTGTTCTTTGTGATGCACACCCATATGCAGCTGCAAATGTATTACGATTGCAAAAGACGTGTAGCGTTCGTTTGTGAACGTAGCACCTATGCTTTGAGAATCACACATACACTTACATATATGCGTACGTTTCTTTGTGAAACATTTGCGTGGGTTTGTTCATTCATTCATAGTACGACGAGGACCCAACGGCGCCAATTCTTCGTGTTTGGAAGAGAGAGACTACACCTAAAGTCAACACTCGCACAGCACATCGCCAATCACGAGACACACTTACGACTGCTAGTCCAATGTCCACGACAAGTACTGCACTCTCATCCTCACCAACGCAACAAACACCAGCACGAGTGACACCACCTCTGCTTAAAGAGATCAAGCTTAATACCCCCAATAAGGCTTCGTCTGTGACCACGCTCGAGGTGCTCGAGAACTTGTCAAAAGTGGCGATTGGGTTGGATGATGGATCGGTCATAGTGATTGTTGGTATGGTTACATGCGCGTACTACTTCACGTATTTGTGTCAATACGTTGTTTGCTGCTGTAATTAAGAATACGGGTGCATAATTATATGTGTGAAATACCGGATGTTCCCGTAACTGTAGTGTTAAATCATAAGCTTGGATATGATACTTTGTCTATGTATACATATTTGTATGGCTGAATAGTACGTATTTCAGAATTGTGTACGTCATTTTCTTGTCGCCTACCTCAGCTCACATACACACAATAACCAAGCCCTTGCTTCACACGTGCATTCACCAATATTTACGAACACAACAGGTGACCTCACCCGTGACCGATACCCGACCCAGCGAGTTGTATTGAAAAATGCATACCCGATAACAGGCCTTGGCTTTACCTTGAACAATAAACGCGGAACTGTGCATTTGTTCGTAGTGACTACCGACTCTATCTACAACCTCGATGTTACGAACATAAAGGGTATGAACATAGAATGCATGGATGCACGAGTTCGTTTCCTTGTCTTTGTCATCCGATTCAAATTCCATCGATGTATTTTGATAAAATTTGGTTTCGTACTAACCGTAGAGCGAAGTAACGAGCTTGCCTATTACATGGAATTTTAAGTTTAACGCTCAGATTTTTGTCCGCGTAAATTACAATCTATATGCTTTGTTTCCTTTTTTTGGTCCAAAGTTTGTCTCCTTTCATATGACCAGTTACCGGGCGCACCCGACTAGAAATATAAAGCAGTGACATGGCTTGGAGTATACAACAGCAATATAAGTCTCTCAATACTTGATCATAAATTGATTTTAGTTCACATAGTTTACATATACGCTCTCTTATTTAATCTCAGGGAGAGGGGCTGTACCAACTGAGCTAGTTGAAGAGCAAGGGTGTGGCTTACAATGTGCAACTGTATCAAATACTGGCAGTATGGTGATGGCCAGGCCCGAATGTGTGTACTTCTATGAAGATACTGGAAGAGGTGCAGCTTTGGCTTTCGAGGGACCAAAGAAGATCGTTAAGTGGTTGCGTAACTATCTCGTCATTGTGTCTCCCACCAAACAGACTCAGCCACATCAATCACGCTTCAGTATGGGATTGGGTAAGTACATATATATGTTTGTTGAATTCACTAATATCGATGCAATAGTCTATGTACGAGTAAGCATATGGGAGTGGGAGTGGGCGTAAGAGTATGTGAGGAGACGTGAATGCATGTACTAAACGATCTCGTTGACACCACGTCGACCAGTCGTCTATGTAGATATCTAAGTATATTGGGTTTTAGAGTATTCTTATTTTTGCGAAGGCATCAGAAGAGATGCGAATGTCATGTTTTGAAGATAAAGAAAAACTGCGAAGCAGTTCCAAACATATCACGTAACCATATCTCATGTCAAATAGATTCAAAATGGAGCACTTGTTCATACTGAGATTGAGTACATATTTATACGTGCATATACATATATGCTTGTATAACATGTACACATATGCGCGTAAATCCGTGATGAGTATAATTTATGTATATAGACATGTATGTACGTATGCGTATGTACTCCATCGCACAACGCACATACTCAATGCGCCTGTGTGAGCATGCCTATATACTAAAGTGCGCAACACATATTTTACTGGTGCTCGATTTACAAAATTGGAACTACGTACTACAATGCACACATATATGTATGGGAATACATGTATACTTCATCGCGCAACGCATATACTCAATATGCATGTATTCGTATTTTTAACACTATCCAGGCTCAGGACCATCTGGAAATTCCGCCAGCGCGAGCGCCAGCGACACAATCATGATTTATGATATTGCTAACAAGTTCATCGCATTCGCTGGACTTGTGCCGGTGCTGTCCGAGGTGGTTAGTGAGATGGGTCAAGTGTTACTTCTCACAAAGGATAACCGTGTAATTCGGTTGTCTGAGAAAGACACACAGACAAAGCTTGAGATATTATTCCGAAAGAATCTCTACCCACTAGCTATTAATTTGGCCGTGTCTGCCAATCAGGTGTTTTGTATGTATATATGAATGCACAATGTATTTATTAGAGACATATATCCATATTTTCAATTCCAGTTATGAATGTAAAAGCCAAATTAATGTGGAGATCACTTATTACTAATATGATGCTGACACCATTGTAGAACCAATGACGATCAAGTTAACAACACTTACTGGACACCTCTTTGCCTTACACATCGATGTTTCTCTTCCCCACTGTTTAATTATCAATGTTTAATACTGCTTCCAGGGTGAAGATCAAGTGATGGACATTCATCGTGAGTATGGTGACCATCTGTACAATAAAGGCGATTTCGACAGTGCAATAGAGCAGTACATTCGTACAATTGGCCAGCTGGAGCCCTCGTATGTCATCAGAAAGGTAGCTGTACTCTGAACGATTATCCATAAAGTATATTAGCTTTAGCACTGCGTAGATGTACAAGGTGGTCAACTGAATATATTCTAACGCACACAAGTCAAGATAATTGTGGTTGAATTCGTTATTATGTAAACACGGAGGCAATTAGTATAAACACTTGACAACATTGTAGTGCTATAGTGCTATAGTCGAATATCTGTTACATTATATATCATTGTGATGTATGCTTGCGAGGTTACATGTTGCTCTATGCGTATACATACGTGAACATACTTTACATTTACACTTGAAACAAGCAGTATGTACATTCAAAATTGCAGTGGGAGAGCATACATATTACTATGTTGCAAGTACATATTGCTTTTCGTTTTTTGCTGTATTTTTGCATGTCTCATACTACTTTATACCAACACATACACACTAGTTTTTGGACGCTCAAAGGCTGGCCAATCTGACTGCATATCTTCAAGCCCTACACAAACATCCGCAGGCGCTCGGTTTGATAACTGCAGATCACACAACTCTTCTACTCAACTGCTATACCAAGTTGAAGGATGTTAAGCACCTGGACGAGTTTATAATGACAGATAAAGACATCTCTTTCGACATAGAAACAGCAATTAAGGTGTGCATGTTGTGGCTTATATATTGATATTCATATATATATATATATATATATGCTTCTGCATATGTGAAAGTTTTGGAAGCATGTGGTTGTACAAAGTGTTGGGTATGGTTAATACCAGAATGAAGATTAGAAACACTTCAACTGGTTACGTAAACCAGTATAAAATAAGGGACATAGACATTGCAGTGAACTTAGTAAAGAGCAGTTAATGTGTGTATTTGCATTTTTTTTATCAATGCTCTCACACAAGTTTATTAGTTATGACTTATCATACGACATTAGATACCTAATTCACACTTATTTTCATCAGGTTTGCAGATCAGCAGGCTACTTTCAGCACAGTCTGCATCTTGCACACAAATATGGACGGATCGACTGGTATCTAAAGCTACAACTTGAAGACCTTTGTGGTTATCGAGACGCGCTCAACTATATTGCCACCTTGCCCTTCGCACAAGCAGAAGAATACGTGAAAAAGTATGGAAACACTCTCATCGACACTGCACCCTCTGGTACATGCCGATTGCTGTCCAGGTTATGTTTAGGGTATAAACCTAATTCAACGCAAACGCAGATACAATCCAACATAAGCACACAGGCAAACGCGCAACCGAACTCAAACAGTAGCATGGGGGGCGATATGCAAAAATCTCGACACAGCTCTTTTACATCCCAGAACACGGTAGTGAATGTGATACATGGCTTAGGTGTAAGTATGAGCACCATACAAGGGCAAATTGGTGGTCGCAATCACCGCAACTCTCAAATTGGTAGTCGAAATTCCAGTCAAAATGCCACACCTATAGTTACACCACAAACTTCAACAAGTACACTTCCTTCGACGCGCGCAGGAAGTGGGAGGAAAGGGGCAGAAGTCGGAGGTGGGAGTGGTGAGAAGGAAGTTTTGCCTACGTCAAAACCTGAAAGTTTTTTACATATATTTGTGAAGAGCACGGGTTGGTTGCTCGTATTTCTTGAGTACTTGATAAATCGACAGAAAGGGTCTTCAAAGGTACTGTACAACACTCTGCTCGAACTCTATTTGAGAGATGATGTACCAAAACGGCCGGCTCTTGATTCAAAGGAAGCTATTGCGCTGGCGAATAAAGAGGGTATGCATTATGTGCATTTGGTTACTATAGATCTGCACAATGCTCGAATATTGTGTTTCAGTAGTTGTTTTGCCATCTACCACCACGCGGCTAATGCCAACATTTACATACATACACGTATATACGTACGTACATACATACGTACAATACATACGTACACACTACACATACAGAACGAAAATTTCAAAATATAATGAATACACAGGGTCTGCCAAGGTTAAAATTGGTGAAGCTCTACCTCAAACAAACGATGTTTTAACTGATGAGGATAGCGAAACAGTGCTTGTTACACGGCGAGATACGGTTTTGCATCTATTGCAAGACCCGGACGCCAACTACGACCTAGATCACGCCATGGTGCTTATGCAGATGTACGAATTTAAACCCGGAGTTATATATTTGTTCGAAAAGGCAAAGCTCTACACTAACATCATACAAGATTATATGGAAAAAGAAGAATATGGTCAGGTACTTGTGGATTCTCTCCCGTGTTTAAAGTATAGATTTCAGATATGAAGCAAAAACATTCATGCGAGTATCCAGCATTTGCATTGGGTTAGTCTATCTTACCGATAGAATAAAATTAGGATGGATGTACATGCATGTACATATGAGCAAAATATACTTACTATTCTATATTGTATTGTGAACCCTCTATTTCATCCGCGTACTAGGTTATTTCGAAGGCACAGAAATACGGCACGCAGGACCCAAGCATATGGATATTAGTGCTTATCTATTTCTCAAACAGAACCGACAACTGCGCTAAAGAAATAGCTGAAGTTTTGACCAATATTGACCGCTACAACCTTCTCCCCCCACTCGTTGTACTTAACGTACTTGGCAAGAACGATGCTATGTCTCTCTCCGTTGTAAAGGTTAGTGTTTTCATGCCCACTGCAGCACATGCATACACGTACATATATGTGTTTCTCTATATGTGTATACATGCGAAAACTATACACACATCAACTCACGTGTATACTATCTCACAAATAGTCATACATCACGCAACGACTTCAACAAGAGAGAATGGGCATCGACGAAGATGGGGCAGTCATTCAACAATATCGAACCGAGATTGCGCGAATGCAAAAAGAGATTGAAGAACTTTCCACAGCTCCAAAAGTGATACAAAGACGTCGGTGCACTGCCTGTGGGCGGGAGTTAGAACTTCCAGTTGTGCACTTTTTGTGTGAGCATAGTTTCCATCAGGTATGTGTCGGAGTGTATGTGTACACAAAGAGATTTAATATATATTCGTACGTGAGAGTTTCCACTATGCAACAGAACAAAGTCTACGAGAACATAGAGTCGTTTCAATTATGCGCTGAATGGTTTCCCATGAGCAATGTGTCTATCGCTTAGTGTACATTCGTTCATATACATACATAAAATACACGTATACATTTGTATTTGTAGGGGTGCTTGGGCGATGATCGAGTCTGTCCCAACTGCGCACCCGACACACGTAAAGTGGCCGAGATGATGCGTATGAGAGAGGCCAAAGACAACGCAGAGAAACAAGAACAGTTCTTTAAACAATTAGAAGGAGCAAAAGACGGGTTTGCAGTTGTTGCAGAGTATTATGGCAAGGTATATAAGTACGTGTATATAATAGGGGCCAGAAGGCCAAACATCAGAAATATGAATTCGTGAGTAGTATAAAACTACTTTGTATATGCATGTGTATGGTGGGTTTATCCACGAGGAATGTGGTTGCGCTAATGTAAGCGAGATCTGCAAAATGTGATACGGAGGAACAACATCTTTAGTAGGTTCATAGTGTGAAGGAGACAGATGCACAGTTGTTTACCTAGTATGGGGCACACGATGAATGTATATACGACGAGAGTGTACACATGAATATATGATGTATGCAAGCATATATATGTGTATGAATGTACGACGGACTTGTATGCAAATACATATGCGCACATATGCAACTTGATTGGACCGTTGTATACATGTAATATTTTGTTGTTCGAATGCAATGTATAGGGACAACGTCCTCATACTCTAGTTAAATATGTTTATACAGTACACAAAGTCTCTAACGTATAGGGACAACACAAGGATGTCCTCGTAGTCTAGTTAAATATGTTTTTAATACTTGAAACTATGGACATGTCCGTGTGTAGAGTACACGAAGTCTCTAAGCTAGCTTGGGTACGGAACGCATTGCTTCCAGAGTATGAAGTATCCTTATCCGCATTCATTACATATTAACATTATATACACCATGGATACGGTTGTGTACACAATCTATGAGCTTCACACCTTTTAAAATGTTATGTATGTTTTTTTACTATACAGGGACTCTTCGACACATCGATAACTACAAAAGTAAAAAAGAATCATTAAGTGGAGAGAAAGATGAATAGAGAAAGATGAGTGCATCTTTACTCTGTATTTATATAACAACCGGACCAAATTGACATGCATTGAAGGATACAATACATGTTCAATGTACGCACCTCTTCTGGCATCTATCTGCTGTACATTTGTACATCAACGCATACTCGTATAATTAGGTATTGCGAGACTCTGCGACAGTGTATACTTATTAGTGTAGCACATTCGCATTTCTTCGGAAGAGAACACACTAATGGTAGAAGGGCTTGTATGCTACGCGAGTCGTATGTGTATGTGGACGAATGAAGGCGTGCGTCCCGTTTATGCTTTCGTTTGAGCGGGACTGAGAGTTACATAAAAACTGTACATACGTACCATTTAAAGTAAAATCTCTAAGCAGGAATTAAGTAAACAAAGGGAAGCAGGTCTCCGTTGGCCAAACGCGACCAATACAATACTGGGAGACTATTATGTATGTGCTTCACGTATGTGTGCAAAACGTACTAGCCATATAAAGACCACATCTTTTTGTTACACACTTTTATTATCCTCGGCCTTCCCTTATAGAATTTTAGTTTTATGATGTTATTCCTCCTTCCGTGTGTGCCTTTGTGTTTGTGATGCTCAGGCGTCTTTACCTTTTTTGGTTATGTCAAACAAATTTTCCTCAGCAATGCTCCATTTAGTTACAAATCATTTATGTATAAAAAAATTCATCGCGTTCAGCATGCGAGTGCTGGCTGAATTTTGAGGCGACATTATCTAGAAACGTACACTACCATACATTGGTTAACACCTATGCAGACACCTATGCAGGAACAAAGTACAAATATCAGTCAATTATGGATATTTCTAATGCTGTATTACATCTGCATTTGCAAGAAATTCCTTTTATAGAAACGTCCGCTACCATACATTGGTTAATACCTTGGATGCAGCAACAAAGTACAAACATTAGTTAACTATGGAGGTTTCTATTGTATCGATTGTTAATTTACGTCTATGTACAAGACAATCCTTTTTACTTGGAGCTGAAAGTGACAGCACTCCATTGACAGCAATCCATTTCAGAGTCTTTGATGTTCGTTCGTGATTTTCCACCGCTTGGTTGATGTGTTCGGCTGGGTAGATTTGCACTTGTTAAGCCCAATCGGTTTACGGCGGTGCTACCAAGAACATTTTCCATCGTTGTTCCTATGTGCACAAGTATGAGAAGAGCATGAGTATTCATCATGTAGAATTTCCTACACATATTTAGGGGTTCCGGTTAAGGTTTCGAGCAATAAAATGCTACTAGTTTGACATGTGATATGAAAATACAACAATTGATCGAGCCAGTTCTATTTTTTGAAAATTCTCAGGATCATTTGGGCTTCTTGCTGTTAGTCGAGTCTTCAGATTATTACAGAAGAGGATATTGATTCACATTTTTGATTACGCTAACTGCATTCACTAATACGACCAAACCAAGCTACAGAAAGTTCTTCTTGGATGAACAACGTGGATGTGGATTCACAACGCTCACACAAAGTAAGTGATATTCGATTGTAAAAAATTGCAATTTATGCGTCAGATTGTACACACACGTAGACGGATATTTTCGCATACTAGCTTCCGTGTAATATACACAGTATTGGAAATGAAAGCCCATATACACACTCACGTCTCATAAGAGGACAATACATAAGCATTCACAAATGCAAAACGTTAGCAAATATACCTGTGCGAGCACATATATACGTACAGACTAAGTAACTACATGTGTGCATATACAACCATGAATACCATCGGTGTAATTCAAACACAGGACAACATACTTCTGAGTTGGATGCTCCTTTAGTGCTTTCCGACTGCATCTCGTGTGAACCGTTCATTTGGGGTTGTTCAGGAACATCCAGCGATCTCTGTAGTACATACATGACCTTATCGGCAACCAAACATGCGTTCGTTCCTAAACAAGGATAACAAAAGGCAAATGAAATGGCATAAATGTGAGTTCTGAAGCGCCCAACATGTACACATGCCTGACACACATCGCACTCCAATGTGCACGCAAATCAAGAGAACGTGTCTGAATGGATATACATGTATTTTCTATCTAAAACATTGTTCATCTCTGTAGAGTATCACTTACCATTCCAGAACTCTATTTTATCTGGGATTACTTTATATGCAGTCCAATTCTCTGCGGGAATATCGGGATCGGGATCAGACAACCAAATCTGCATTGTGTTAATAAACCAATGTTATGCCACGAGTCAGGACAGGACTAATCATATGCATGATGCGGTTAGTAGTACGTGTGAATCAACCAAACTATAAACTTTCAAAACAAACCCATCATAGTTATGGTGGCTTATATATGATATTTGTAACAACAAGAACATAATGTACCTAGAAAAAAAATCGTACCATGAGGTACCTGTATATACACTCGGTATGTAGACTCGCATTAATAGTGCACTTGTGGGAACCAATTTCACACTCACAAAACATTTCAAGGTGTGGGACAAACAAGAGCTGGCAAAATTTTCACCAAATTTCTGTACTCTTACCGATAGATGCTTTTGATTAATTGAATTCAACCATTACGCACCTTTTGTACTCGTTCAACAAACATTGAACGGTCTGATAGAATAGTGCCCTGTTTGTATGCTTTGGACATGGCACACATATTCGGTGGATACTTCCTACAACAGAAACTAGTCTCCTCCTTTGTTGCCTTCTTCACGTATCCTTCAACACGTGTCTGTAAATAAATACTCGGCCACCAAAACACCAAAGCTGCAAAAGGATTCTGTGCAATGTTCTGGCCTTTGACACTGTCACTGCAAGTGTAGAATAAGAACCCCTCTCCATCAAACCCTTGCAGCACAACGGTTCGTGCTGTGGGTCGCCTGTTTTCCCCTACAGTCGACAACGTCATGAACGCAAGGCCTTTCTTTTTCTGTGCACGCATATCATAAAATAACGCAAACTGTTTCATAGGGTCTGCGAGTAGTTTTTCTTTGCGCAAAAGGGTCGCATCGTCAAGTGGGAGTGCATCTATGGTTGCCCTGCTAAGTAATGGATCATCCGAATCCTCTTGTGAGTACTTTCTGTTCTTTCTGTTTTTATTATTCACCTCGTCCGAAAGTTCGGTGTACTCGGACGTCCTCTTTGATTTGGACATGGTTACGTTATCACTGACTTTGTGTAAATTTCAAAGTGTATACATTTGTTTCTTCGTGCAAGTATGCAAGTACAAGACACCTTCCATGTATACAATAAATCTATAGCACCCACACTAATTCAACGGTAATGAGGAGGAGAGGATGTGGTGAGAAATATTTTGTGTTGGTGGGCAAGATTGAATGAGTGAGCGAGTCCGAGAGTGTGTGCTTGTTCGTGTGTCGTGTGTCGTGTGTCGTGTGTATGTATGTGTGTGTATGTGTGTGTATGTATGTGTGCGTGCGTGTGTGTGTGTGTGTATGGATGTGTGTGTATATATGAAAGTTGGAAGATTGCAAAACGTTGATGCCCATATAAAGGCCATAGAAATGTGCACTTAGACCTTATACGGTGCCATACAGTGAACTGTTTTGGCGGGCTTTCCAAACGCAGTATGAACAGACGATACAAACACCAGAACAAACACAACACATACACACATACACACATACACACATACACACATACACACATACACACACGCACACATACACATACAACATACAGAATTCAACGAAATGCCGATTAAAGAAATCTACGTTATATTTCCTATTGCGGCGGAGAAAGGTAGGGATGTCATCAAGTTAGATTTCGCAAGAGAGAATTTTATGTACGACTATACATTCTACCTACGTATTTAACACATGCACATTTATGTTTGTTGTATGTTATGTAGCATATTCTATAGGTACCATAAATTACTTTGTACTGTTTGACATGCATGTCATCTGGTACACGTTTGGTAGTGTATACTTAGCACACATTCATGCGTTTATTTTCAGATCACCAGAGTGATAATGTGCGTGAGATTGGAGAACAAGCAGTTTGGTCCCTGTCTTCCTGTAAACAAGGCTTTGCGATCGATCAGCTTAGAGACAACAGTTTAGAAACTTATTGGCAGTATGTTAGATATACCCGTGCAACACACGTAACCTTGTTGTACCCATGAGAATAAGCTGTTTGGTGTGTTGATGCCAGTACGCATGCGTAGGAGCATTATATGAATGACGTGTTCAAGTATTTTCTCTGATTATTGCGTATGAAAGTGTTTCCTGTCGAATGTTTTTATATATAACTTCCAAGGCAGAATTTATTTTTGTTTTACATTTTTTTGTCTGATATTTGACAACCAATATTCTGAAACTAGATCTGACGGTCTTCAGCCTCATACGATTAGCATACAATTCCCAAAACGATACACAGTACTGGTAAGTGTGTTGTGCAACGAATTTTTTATACATTCCTAAATGTGAAGATTAGACGCTGCCATGCAGTCTTGTTAACATCCATCCATGATATTATATATCGTCTTTACCTCTTTGTGTACACACAAACCGTCTGTAACTATACATATACAATATGGATTCGACGACTATTTGACAGGAAATTTGTTTCTACGTTGACTACCTTCAAGATGAAAGCTATACTCCCCAAAGAATTTCTGTGAAAGCTGGATCGCACTACCACGACCTTCGGGTATGACAATATTCCATAGAACAATATGCATGGCAGTATCTTTTCTAAATGTGACAGTCGTGCATACACGACTGTTTCTATATCATTAAAATCCATATGATCGCATCATTCTCACTCACTGTAGTATCAATCCTAAACCCTGTACATGCACAAGGCCATGTTCACACACGCTAGTTGTCTCCTGCCCATGGGCATTAAAATTCAGGAAGTAACAAATTTCACCATGAGTGAGCCATCGGGGTGGGTGTCTGTACTTCTATACGAGACTGATCGTAAGGCAGGAATACAGGCAAACTTACTGGAAGTTGCCATGTTGTCAAATCACCAGAACGGCAGAGACACGCATATGAGGCAGATAAAAGTATTCGGCCCTTTAGAGTACGTTTTGAATTTACATGTACAGACGTGTTTTAGCAGTGTGCTTTATGATTTTTTATGTTTCTTTCTTTCTGACAGTTAATTAATGTACTACAAATGTACGCGCAGGGTTGAGTTTGCTGGTACGCTCATTATAATATCTCGAATTACATATCTCTTTTCGCGAAGTTAAACACACTGATGACCTGTTTGGTCCTCTCTGTCATTCATGTTACATCTTGTACTTCAAAACAGCAGGCAAGAAAATCCCTTCTTACCACAATTCCAAGAACTACCCATGTCCATTTACTCGACCATGAGATGACCACAAAGTCCTTGTAGCTTTTGCGTCAAGTGCGAGTGACTACAAGCTAGGAGATTGTATGCACTGTATGACAGCAACTCTCATCTGCGAGGTGTATGCATTGTGTTTCCATCATGTTCACGTGTGCTCGGGGCAGCAAGATGACACTACAAGTGTATATGAGCACCTAAGAGTGATAGCAATCAAACAACTTGTGCATGAGTGTATATATGAGAAGAGCTACCATCTATCTTCTCATACTCACTCAATGTAAACGTAGTATAAAGGTGGATATGAAGATAGGGACATTATTTGCCCACATGTCACCGGTACTAACGAAACCAAATTGATAGCACCTTTCTTTGTACAGTTCCATAACGACGTCAAACGCAAGAATCAGCAATTAACACATCTGAAATATTACGGTAAAGGGATGAAGCAAATTCCAGAACAAAGTATAGACACTGTTCTTTTATTGTTGGATAACGCCAAAATTTGCACTCCCTCATTTGGTTTGAGAGTACCACTCGTGCAGAACTCTCGGGAGATACAGACGCTTGAAATAGCTCCCTAAGCTTTGATTTCGGTGCTATACAGAGCACATATCGCACTTAAATGCATATGTTATTCGTGAAGATGAATACATTCGGATGCAAAGAAACGTGTGGACGCAAACAGAATAGTTTAACGCTCAGAGAAAGGATATTCCCGACTTTTACGTGGTTCCCCTCAAACTTAAACATTGTAAACACAACAGTAAAGCAATTGCCACCGGTGAAGCATGTTTGGCAGTAAATCTAAAAAAATCATGTAAGGTCTATGCTCAAGAATTCGCATTAATCTTTTTGAATTCTGCTAACAAACAGCCAAAATGTGCTCCACGCCACCTGCACGTCAGAATGCATTGTTCCACCAACGATTGCGACAGATACAACTTAACCATTCGTATCTTTTCAATGTATCGTTTATATTTTAAAAGCCGCTCTATTCATACAAACATATATCAAAACTTAGTGGTCCCTTTCTGGCGAACTCGGTACTCGTATTACCCACGCTTTGCTGTAAAGTTTTGCGCTACAATTTCAGTTTGTACTCCATCATAATATGTGGTTCTCCCATCTCGGTATGGTCTCGAGGGTCTACGGATTAAAGCACGACATGAGATTATAGTGAATATAACATGTTTGTGATGTAGAATACAGCGAGCTCATTTGAATACAACTAATGAACAAATGCCTTCACAAGCAGTACAAAACGCATACGGATGAAATACATCAAACAATTCACAGGCTTCTACGTACGGTACACTTTCTCGGCTTATGTGAGCAATCCTATTATTCTACAAACGTATATTAAATTAGGGAGAAGCAGACCAGCACAAGCTCACCTGCATATACTTCTAAATGCTTCAAAGTGCTTAAATTTCAGTCTATTAAACTAACAGGAAAAGGAATAGCACGTTCGCAGATAGGCTTGTTGCTAATCTGAGCACGCGTCTAAATGTTCTATATTGCATATACTTTTCTCCCATAGAATTGTTTTCAAATTCTAACCTTGTACGTAACGATTCATTTACAATAAATGATATACAAGTAACACATCACAGGGAAGATTTACAATATACATGCGAGTACACTTCATACGTACAAAGAACGCACCGTTTAAGTAATCAGTATAGTCGATAAACTCTCCAACGTTGTCAAAGGTCTCCAACGCAACATTTGAGGTATGAATACAAGGCATGTGAACGGTGGGTGAAGCAATGAGCGCTCTTTCTGTGGTCAAGCGCATTGGGGCGTGCAGGCCTTGAACGTTTCGTAACATCTGAAGACGGAGTTGTTGCTGGGACTTCCCGGTCTGTAGGTCATTAACAACAGACGTAACGAAATTGGAGAGTGAGTAGACTACAGTTTTGAAGAACGCATGAAGTTGTACAAATCGTGAAATTTGAGTGAACGTGGTTGACGTGTGCTGTGATCATGTGCAGCAGATTTACAATCAGGCAGAAAAAGGAACATGATATCAATTGTTGATGTGACTATGTGATACGTTATAACAAGAATGTGAGGTGAAACTACAAGACATTGAACATGATAGCAATTGTGATGTGACCATCAGTATTGTGTTGTGCTATAACAAGAACCTCAGGTGGTGTGATTGAAAGTACCAAATCTCAAGTTGGCAGAACAGCGAACACAAGAAGTAGATTAGCATAGATACATGCAAGGCATTTCAAAAGTACGGAACAGTTCGAAATTCACGTCTTCATCCAAACCGCAAGACTATGTAATGTGATTGAAAGTAACCAAGATAACGTTGGCGGAAGAACGAAACAAGGAGTGCTATAATACATTGTGGAAAAAAGTGTAGCTACCCGCAAGGCTTTTCTAATTCGCGCAACAGTTCGACGCTCACATCTTCGTCCAACAGAACTCGCTGCATAGTTTTAGTAGACCAAGTCTAGTAACCAAGCACGCATTAGTCTTGCACAAAAAATTTATCCGCATATAATTAGAATGGGAACTACAAATACCTGCTTTTGCATGAGCTCAACAGGATGCGATGAGCCACTATGCCCTAGCGCATGACCCTGGCCGTGGCGCAAAGTATCATGAACACCAAATGCACCTGTCGTGACATTCGTGTTGGAAGCGTGTGCGGGAGCAGGCTTGATGGAGGGTTGTACGTTCTTCATAAGCAGAGAAAAATAGAGAAGTTTGATAAGCGGGATAGTGATTGTGCGTATAGCTACCACAAATGTATTTTGAGCTTATAATGAAGTGTGAGAAACTATTGTTTCGTAACGCTGTTGTTTATCTATGCGTATCGCGGCATATATGTATGTATGCACGCGTGTGTGTGTGTACAAACACCAAGTCATTCCAACCTTTGTCGAACGGCCTAACCCATACTTACTCTAAACGTTGTGGCGAGACATGAACAACAGTTGGGGTGATAGTTCACGCAAAACTATGCGATACAAAATTAACTAAATTTTCAGGACATTATCGACATAAATTCTTATCGAAATAAAGTAAGAGCGATGGAAGTAAAAAATACAACAATATCTGTTTACGAGCTTCACTTGCAACACGGATCTATTTGCCTACATAGTACGCACGTAGGAAAACAATAAATCGACGCATAGGCACACAGTAGTGCACATGCTGGATAAAACATCTTAAATATAAGACACACCATGACGATTTTACTGCGAATGTCAGGTATTAGGACTAAGTATGTATATGTTTGTACGTTAATATTTACAGTATTCTGGTCTCTTTGTGTACGTTTGTTTACACAGCTCGAGTGCATCTCACACCCACTCACTCAACACATTGAATAGCATTTGGAGGGAGAAAGAACCCAAAATCCATTTTTGAATCGTAATCTATCAGAAATTTTTTTTTGGGATACTCTCAAAAATCCAAAAAGTAAAAAGAAAATAAGGAGGACTCACTGAGAAAGGGGTCCGAATTTTTTGAAATGTTTGAATGCTGAGAATACACTATCTTTTTTTCTCCCGATTTTGGATTGATGAGGATATTACATTGTAATCCCGATTTCTTTTTTCCAATTCTAGGCCATAGTTTTTTTTGGTGCATTGGACAATTCATGCTATGCCCAGTTCTTGAGTCATTCGTTTGGTGCATAGGACATTTCCAGTTTGTGTTTTAGGATATTTCTGATGGGTGCGGATAGGGACATTGCTATGTATTGGATAGGTTCCCTTGGGGCATAGGACAATTTATCGGGTGCATGGAGTGAGTGCATGTCACATTGTTAGTCGAGGTTCGCTGCTGCTGCCAAACACACTCATCAATTTGCACATACTGCGTTCGAATACCACACCCTGCGTTCCAACCTGCCTCCCTGGTTGTCTGTGTTTAGTAGAGAATGGAAATGCATGTGTATGTATGCTTGCACATACACCAACAGATACATCAACACGTACATGCACCAACCGTACGTACATGTATGTATCTATCGGCCGTCGTCTATAGATGTCTTTTTCCCTTAAACATTCATACATAGCAACGATTGACTCCACGTTGGAGCATCGCTGATCGTAATATATGTACATAATACTGTTACACACGCACAACACATTTACTCCTAATCACTCTTACGAAACTCATTTTGAATAAAATTATGACCAGTAACGTTAATTTTACACTCTTGCGGCATGGCGCTGTGGTACGAGTAAAAACAAGCGCAGATGAGGTTCTCGGTGAGGTGTACACATACGATGAAACGAATCATATACTAATGCTCAGTAAGTTTTTTGTTTGAAACCTCGTGCAAGAACCTGTTATCTTGTTCGTATGTTCATATTGTTTAAGTTAGATGAATCGCTGATAGGTAGATTATTTTGTCTAAGAATCCCCAATTTAGTTTGTTTTAGTGTTGTCACGTGAAATAGTGTTCTATAGTAGTCTTCCTAGCCTGGAATAGGGTCATAACTCAAACACAGTATATTGCAAAATATTCATATCGTGTGTGGGAGTACGTGCACTGTATTTCGTGCTATTGAAAGTGTGTGTGACCAGAAATTAAGTATCAACGTAAGATTTCGTTTATGTAGTTTTCAAAGTTCTGTTTGTGTGAAAACTAACAAGAAATGTTACATTGATAATAAAAAAACAAACGAAATATGAAGGGCTCGTAGAAGAAGGGGTTTGTGATGCTACTTTCTCAAAACAAGGAAAATATATGCTGATCGACACAACTGATGTGAAGGTATGGTAGTCCGCAGTCTATAATCCTCCATCATCAAGACGTGACAGTTGGCGATTATTTCTATGACAATGTACATAACATATACACGCCTATTTAATGTGACTGGTTGATAGGGTACCAAATCAATTTTAAGTTTGTGTTTGATTTGGTGTTGAAAAATTGCTTGGATACAATGTGTATAGTCTGGTTGTCTGTACATGAAGAGCGGTGATCTCATCACGTATGTATTTATGTGGTCTTTTCACATGGTGATTCTGTAGGCTAATTGCTTATGTATATATATGGTATGGACGTATATTGCAGGAGATATTCCCTCTTGGTGGCAATCCACAGCAGAACCCGGAACTGAAAGCCCTAAATATGGAAAGGGTGAAACAGAGATATGCCAAGGCGGTTCACAAGGTATGTGTATATTCGTAAACATCAGTCCCTACATTTGCGTACAGTGCCAATAGCAACAGTTCATGTGCGTATAGCGTTGCAAATTGTACGTTTGGATTTTTGTTCTGTTATCGTTCTCAAGTTAGGGAGTAACCCTCGAGAAAGTCCTCGACTACAGTTCAAATGTGCGTTTCTTGTTTTGTTTCTAATGGCAATCATTTGTACACGCTCAACCCTATCACAAGGCTCGCGAGAACGCGGCTAAGATAAACAAGAACGTATCTTCGGATGATCAGGCTCTCTTCAACTGCATCAGTAAAACGTATGTTTAACAATGCCTTGTAGCATCTCACACCGCGGAACACAGAAAAACGTGTGACTCTTGAGCGCACGTACTTTGTCACACTGCAAGATGGACATCTGTTTGGTTGGCCGTAGAATGTTCTATCGTTTCTCAAGCACCTCTCTTAGTTCATGAACAGAGACACTGAAGTACACCACACAGGCTTGCCCACTACTTAGAATTTTTTGTGTATGAAGATATGTCACGTATTCCGTTGTCGACAAATTAATATGCATGTATGTTCTGCTTGGCATTTATGTAGGCTTCCCTGCTCGTGGGAGGGCAGCACTATGGTAGTGCTAGACACAATAAAGATAAACCCACCATACGTTCCTGAGAACTGCTCCGGAGATAATGTTAATATGCTGAACCGCGTTCGCATGGTGGTAAGTCTGTTCGATATCCAGAAAGAGAACATCCAAAGTTTTGGACGCGCGAAATATGTGTTGTGTTTGCTCGTTTTATATTATCTGTTCTCTTTATCTTATCATATCTACATCTTCGCATTCGCATCTGGAGGTTGTTTTATGCTTTCACATGTTGGTTGTATGTGTGGTGTTCTATACCCCTGCTTACTGAAAAGAAGAGTTACTCAAATACTTTCAATTGTTTTATGCTTTCAGGTCGAAGGCGAGCGTCGACGTCTTCAGAACTTACATTAATATGTAGCACGACTGTACAATACAATAAATATTAGTGCCGATTAACATTCTAAGTATATATTTGATGTTTAATACTTTCTGTTGGGTTGCACGCATTATCAGTAAACTTTGACAATAACATCCTGCGAACGCATCGATTTGTGGCAACTGTATAGGTTTTAGATATGTTTCAAGTATGATTCTTCCATATAAGATATATACTACATCATTCGACGCTCAGCAATTTGAAAGTGTAGAGCAAACGTACTCAGGGTTTTGCAAATACTACATTTCCCATAAAATATCTACTCGTTGCACATCTATATGAGGATATAGAAGGAATCAGGATGTTGTCGCGTAGCCTAAAGAACGCGATGTCTTGAGGACTAACGGAAGCCACTATAGCATGTACTTCGCTGTGTGCCCTGACTTCATCCATGTGTTGCTAAATCATGACGAACTCTTCTCGTCCTTCAAATCCTGGTGGTAAGGCAACACAATAATACAAACTGAACATCACAAGTATGTATAGTCGGCCCTAGATGAGTTACCCACAGCCATATAAACAGTAAAACAACTAGATGATCGATCATCCACACATACCTTTTCGTATTCGACGCGAACTAATTGATTCTGCAACCTCTTCAATACTTCTTTCTCGATCTGATCATGTTATCCAAACATTGATAAATTTTAATTCTCACATGCTGTAAAGATGCGAATAAACTTTCATTCCTGAGTGACAACAATACACGAAAAAGGAACAATAGTTCTGTGTCGTCACATCGGACACCCCTGAGTTCTCACACAAACAGACGCTTTCACATGCCTCAAGATTTTTCAGTTCTTTGTCTATCTTGTTTTCCATCTGCTCTAGCATCTGAGATTCCATCGAAAGCTCACTGGACATTATCTCTGGTGTCATGCCCATCTGCATCATTCTGTATGACAAGTCATTAATGTTCAGCATACACGGGAGGAGAGAGATTACACATCTTCATTAAATGACCATTCAAATAGGCACTCATCTATGCGCAATTCAAACAATTCCCACTCGTACAAGTATAGTCAAAAGCTACATACCCCAACTTTGCACGATTCACGGAAGGTGCTTTGAAGGATGACTCTGATTCCGTAGCTGTATAAAATGTATGAACACACAGGATGTTAGCCCGATGTAACATACGTATACGTATAGTTTCAAGGTAACAATTCGCCATACGAGATTTGCGGCCGAAGGTATAAATAATTCTACTATATATCAAGACGATTTAAAATTGATGTATTCGCTATTACTCTTATGCTTCATTCAATCATAGCAGAAACATTTTAGTGAAGCAGTTCGTAAATATGGAGAGATGAAATCGAGCGTGACTATCAGCCTTTCAGGCACGATTATTTTCTCCGGCACTACACGCTGCATCAACTACAAAACTCTGGTGAAAACAAACACAGTTAGCGTGTGTGATCACGATTGTTCCTGTATTACAACACGTTTAGCACTAAGAAATGGTATTATAAAACTCTTTCATTTGATGTAGATGTATCTATATTATAAACTCAAACCGTGGGCAGATATGGCGCCGTTTTCTTCAAACTATTTGACATACATAGATAGGAGTTTTCAGAAACCAAGTAATATAACGTCGTTGAGTGCATATACATATCCGTTTCCCCAAATTGTATATAGCACAGAATATCAAAATCATAGCTAACGAAACTTAAATGGTCTACATATGTGTACCACACCATACGAAACAACGTGACTTTCCAATTTCATATCATTGACACCCTAGTAAAGGCTATACACGTGTAAATAAACGAACAAGAAAACACAAGAAAAGGCATATTTTTTTCGATTAAGGTATGTATGGCAAACTGAGCTAAATACAAAACGAGAGAAATAGAGCTACACATGATGGTCGCATGATACAAAACAGGTATCGCATACCCCAAACAGCTGGGTTGGTCAGGTCGGGAAGACTATCCGGTAGTTGCGCTTGACTTTGCGATTGCGACATCTTTGTATTGTGTTGTACGGTCGAGATGTTTGAACGAGAAACTCGATATAAATTCTTACACTATATGTATGACTTTCGATCACTCAGTCACTTTTATTTGGCTTTAGATAAAGCTTTTGCACTAGAAAAAACCTGAAACGACTGTGTAGAAAAATTTGTTCTCCTTTGTTTGTTTCCAGTCTTAGCCGTCTTAACGTCCAACATGCAACCCTCTTGATGTTTAGAACATTACTTTCAGTATTTTAAATATACGCACATACATTACGAACGTGTGTGAAAGTAAGCACGTTCGTGTGATGGACAAGCTCGACTTATATCCATGTTATCTTCAATGGCGAAGTGAAGGGCATGTGCGAATGTGGCTATGACATCTGCATATTGAGAAGAGCGGGCGCGAATTAGTCGCTGACACGCACGAATATATATAGATGTGGTACTAGACTTTCAATCTCGTATACCTTCCTTTGCAGGTTTTTTACATTGTAAACTATCAGATGAAACATAAATAAACTTCACGTCTTATAAGTGTATCAGCATTCGAAGCCTCTCACAATATAGTGTGCGTCGTGGCGTACATCATTAATTAATTATATACGTATAATTTAGTTGCTTCGTTGGGTCTATAGAACGTTGGGTAAATCATGGAAACTAAAAAAATCTCAGTTATCTCCATTATTTCAACCAGAGGAACTGTACACTCTTTTGTCGAACTTACAAAGATAACTAACTTATTGTTTCACAAACTATAAAGGTACTATCAAATGAAGCAGTATACATGCACAACTGGATACTGTCACCTCTACGACACCGTCCTCGGGAGGTGAGCGTCAGGACATGTGTTTTGATGCTGTAAGGGCTGTATTAACTGGGAGAGAGAGTTTCAAGGTACCTACTGTAGCATGGATGCCGACGACCCCATCGCTTTTGAAAGCAAGTCCTCCTGGATTGACATCATGGATACCGGATGGCAAGGAGAGCATACAGAACTCAAATATAGAAATACTGGGGGATTACTACTACTGTCATAACTGGTCGGTCGCTCATCCTTTTCGGTAGTCACCCGCTACACCAATCAGAACCCGAATTCCGATAAAAGCATTGTACAACAAATTGGGGAGAGATGGATTAGAGATTAGATTGCAAACAACCCTGCCGCCGACCACAGAGGAAAAAAAAAATATTGTAGTCGAACTTCATACTACAGAACCTCTGGTTGGTGATTTTCGTTGTTCATCTATCTTTGAATATAGGGATGTTTGTAGATACATCATGCATAATTCGGAATAACGTCCTGGTTTCACGTAACAGACTTGTCACATTGTATTCGCAGCAATCACCTTGAAGTTAAACACTTTTCACATCGTACATCTTTAATACAAATATCCCATTTGGTCTGACTGCGTCACTATGACAGGTGGTATTCGATTTGAAGTTGACAAGGTTGGTCCTGAGAAGACTGATGGGGAAGATGTGGAGCCAGATGAGAGTACGGTGAATATTGATGGAAGTAAAGATGTCCTCGACGTGGCAGTCCATCAGCCGGATGTAATGACTCATCATGCTACCCTATCTGAGAGAATTCACCTCCACAATGTACCTGGTACTAGTGCTGCTCATATGGAGGCAACCATTTTGACCGAATTCTCCGAGATGTCTGCTCGAGTGGAGCAGAGTCGTACACGCATCAAGAAAGGCAAGAAACCAAAAAAGGATGATACTACCGATCTAAAGCGTGAGATCGAAACAGTATGTACATTTTCATCTAAAATCTCTGCGATAAAGTCGGTGATCTGAGAAATTCGAAAGTGTTTTAGTTGTTTTCGGATTGTAGTACATTGTAATGCTAACACAAGCAAGCCAAATATCTAGTTTTCGTCAAGCTATAATTTCAATCAATATTTCCTGTATACAACTTTTTCGCAAAGTACAATAGTGTTTTGGTTTATCTTTTGTGTATTAGCATAACTTGCAGATACTGGAATGTATTTTAATGACAAAACCCATGTTTTCTCATTCTATTTATTCCTAAGGATGACCATACTGTTGCTATTGAAGAGCTTCTTGATAGGCTTAAGACCAGTCCAACAGAAGGGTTGACATTCGAAGCTGCAAAGACGAAATTGGAACTGGATGGACCTAATGTCCTGACTCCGCCCAAGGGCACTCCAAAGTGGCTAAAATTGACAAGAAATCTTTTTGGTGGATTTGCCGCCCTGTTATGGGTTGGTGGTATTCTGTGCTTCATTGCGTACACAATTGAGGCTGCTAGTGGAAAGAACCCTGCACCCGATAATGTACCTTTATATTTTCCACATTTGTATGGCATTCCATGTTGTATTTGCACCCTCTCAGCGAATTCATATTTATATCATGCATCAAAGAAAATAATTTATCTACTCGCAGTGGAATACGTGTGTTTAATGTGCAGTCTTTTGCAACACATAAATGATAAATAATTGCTGTGCATGTGCAGAAAGGTTTCGGTGTATAATTTCACATGTGATGTGTTTCTTATAAATCAAGATAAAAAACATCCAGTTCATCTAATATTTCCGATTTTTCACGCTCTCCTTAATCCTTTTATGCGACAATTTTATAATAGCTCTTTTTGGGAGGTGTCCTGGTCACAGTAGTGGTTATTACCGGAATCTTTTCGTACACACAAGAGGCAAAGAGTGATGCTGTTATGGAGAGTTTCAAGAAATTACAGCCTCAACAGACCATAGTATTGCGCGATGGGAAGAAATTCACCATCTCTGCCCAGGATTTAGTTGTTGGTGACATTATTGAGATAAAATACGGTGACTGTATTCCAGCAGATGTGCGAATTCTCCAGTCATCGAACCTTAAGGTTGATAACTCGTCCCTTACCGGCGAGTCCGATCCTCAGGCACGATCAATCGATTGCACCAACGACAATCCTCTCGAGACCCGAAATTTAGCCTTTTACTCTACGAATGCCGTAGAGGGAACGGGCATCGGTCTAGTAGTCAGTGTCGGTGACAACACTGTAATCGGTAGAATAGCATCCCTTGTCAACAAGACAAAGAACGTCCAGACACCCATTGCTGCGGAAATTGAGCATTTCATTCATTTGATCACCATCATTGCCTTAGCTCTGGGTATTACTTTCTTCATTCTCGCGTTCATCATCGGCTATACATGGCTTGAGGCTGTCATCTTCTTGATCGGCATCATTGTTGCCAACGTACCTGAAGGTCTTCTCGCCACGGTAACTGTTGCGCTGACGTTGACAGCCAGAAGGTATCATAGGTCGTATGCATTTTTAAAAGTATTAATATATATCTCAAAGTAAGTGTATGTTTACTATACTACGTACTTGAACCAACATAGTAGTTGGCAACCGAATTAACGTGGCATCAAACACGCACATGATATTATTTTTTTAAATGGCGTTCCAGAATGGCCAAAAAAAATGTTCTGGTAAAAAACCTTGAAGCGGTTGAGACCCTTGGATCTACATCGTGTATATGTTCTGATAAGACCGGGACTCTCACTCAGAACAGAATGACCGTGGCCCATGTCTGGTACGATATGGAAATTTTTAGCTGTGATACTGTTGCCAGCGGAGGCTCATACGATGTCAACAACCGGACGTTCAACCTCCTTCGCAGCATCGCCACTTTGTGTAACCGTGCGTATTTTGCAGCAGAGAACGACCCTGAGGCTCGAGTGCTTGACTGGAAGACAAACGGTGATGCAAGCGAGAGTGCTCTGATCAAGTTTTGCCACCCGCTTAAGAATATAGATGACGCGAGAGCCGAGAATCCTATCGCATGCGAAGTATGTATACTGTGCTTTGTGTGGATGTAGTAGGGTCTACATGCATTTGAACGATCAAGTATAGTTGCACTAGTTGTGAACAGACATAACGAGCTTAAGAATTAGGCATTAGTAACATATACATGTATTGCTTTAAGTAGGACTTACAAGGTTTGCTGTATTGCTCTATCTTTTAGGTCCCATTCAACTCTACCAACAAGTATGCAATAACTATTACCGCCAATGGGGGCAATGCAGAGGAGGGCTTTAGTCTATACATGAAGGGTGCGCCAGAACGAATTCTTGACCGATGTAACCGAATCATCATTAACGGAAATGCTGTCGATTTGGACGACGCACTGAAGGCAAAATATACTGCGGCCTACAGCCAACTTGGTGGTCTAGGAGAGCGTGTACTTGGTTTCTGCTATCTTTCTCTCGACAAAGTTCAGTTTCCTAGTGGATTCGTGTTTGATCCCGATACCTGTAACTTTCCCCTCGAGAATCTGGTGTTTGTTGGCTTAATGTCCATGATTGATCCCCCACGTGAGACTGTTCCCTCGAGCGTGGCCGCATGCCAGAGTGCGGGCATCCGTGTGATTATGGTCACTGGAGATCACCCTATTACCGCCAAGGCGATCGCCAAGAATGTTGGAATTATTTCATCAGACTGTGCTGAGGACCTAGCCGTCAAGACCGGTCGTGAGTTGAGTAGCATTGGAAAAGATGAGGTTGACGCTATTGTTGTTAATGGTGCTCAGCTGAAGGACATGGACGACGAGATGCTTGATGAAATTGTATCCAACCATTCACAGATTGTATTTGCCCGTACCTCACCCCAGCAAAAGCTATTGATCGTCGAGTCTTGCCAACGTGTTGGAAATGTCGTTGCTGTTACGGGTGATGGCGTAAACGATTCCCCCGCTCTGAAGAAGGCCGATATTGGTGTTGCCATGGGTATAGCAGGCACAGACGTGTCCAAGGAGGCAGCCGATATGATCTTACTTGATGACAATTTCTCATCCATTGTTAACGGTGTTGAAGAGGGTCGATTAATCTTTGACAATCTGAAGAAAAGTATTGCTTATACGCTCACTTCCAACATTCCTGAGATTACACCATTCTTATTCTTCATAATATTCTCCATCCCTCTCCCTCTTTCTACCATTATGATATTGTGTATTGATCTGGGTACCGATATGTATCCCGCCATCTCACTCGCCTACGAGAGGGCAGAGAGTGACATTATGTTGAGAAAACCTCGCAATGCAAAGGTAGATAAGCTTGTAACTAGCAAACTACTCCAGCTGACTTACTTGCAGATAGGTGTGATTCAAGCTATGGCTGGGTTCTTCGCTTATTTCGTGGTAATGGGAGATTATGGTTTCCGCCCTTCTATCTTGTTCGGTCTTCGGTCAGACTGGGACGATAAGGATAATAATGCAGTCGTAGACTCGTACGGTCAGGAATGGAGTTATGATAGTCGCAAGACGCTGGAAGGATTTTCTAACACTGCCTTCTTCATCGCTATTGTTGTATCTCAGTGGGCTGATCTTATCGTTTGCAAAACTCGTCGCTTATCTATTATTCATCAAGGAATGCGGTAAGATATCATATGTGCTCTGTTCTCGTTATTCTCTTTTCTTAGTGACAGAACAAACAAGCTCGTGTTACTTTGTCCCATTGTTAAAGTTTTCTGTACTTCATATTTCGATGCAAACTAGAAATGGAAACATGCTAGCTGCTTTAGTTTTCGAGACAATCTTGGCCATCTGCTTGTGCTACATTCCCGGTATGGACGTTGCATTCAACACCCAGCCCTTGCAGTTTGTGCACTGGCTCCCAGCCATTCCTTTCGCATGCTTGATCTTCAGTTATGACGAGCTACGCAAAAAGTCGATCCGAATGGTCCCTGGCGGCTGGGTTGAAAGAGAATTCTACTATTAAGGACACTCTCTAACCAGTTGCAATATTTTAAAATATGATGCACCGAAGTCAATCAAAGTCCATGCATGTAAATGTTTTTGGTAATATGTTCTTAATTAAATGTAGAACGTTGGATAATATATTGGTCACGGTTGTTTGGCTTGATTTTTAATGGTATGTTGTAAAGTGCTTTGACCTATACGTGATCTTTCTCATACATCGCAGAGGTCCGTACTTCTCGATATTCACATAAAGACAATGTAGCTACTACGGAACGTGACTGTGAGATCTCTACTTCTAAAGAAGTACAATCATGACCTTTATTCACAGTACTTGCTTGCGGTTGTAGTCGGAACTCGAGGTATAACATTTTCGCGTAGTAACCGGTTTTTATTTAATTTTTCTATATTACGCTTTGCTCAAACCAAAAGAGCATGAAGTATATATTTAACATGGTCCTGAGAACCTTGGAAAACAAAAAACCGAAAATCTCACAAGCAGCCAAGATTAGAGCTTGTATCAACACTCATCAATGGGAACCTACGTTGGTACCAACAATTGCGTAATTTCTATTGTGTTAACATGGGTATGTTAGGTGACCAGCGCAAACGCAAATTAACATGAAAATGGAGAAGAAATCTTGACTACATATAAGTTGGTACATTCACCAAAATGTTCCTATATCAATCAATAATCCGATCACTAGATATAAATATATTAACTCGTCAGCAAGGAGATTCCAAGTCAGGGTTAGGTTTGCATCTATAGATCTGTCGTATCGGTTTATTGTAGAAATTATTGGTTCGTTGTGCCTCTATAATATTTCTTATTATAAAACTGTAATACTTTGACCGCAATCTCATATCCTGTGAACCCTATGACAATTTTTTTGAGCATGCACGTGTCGCCTCTTTTATGCTTATATAACAAACTACTAACTAGCGTTAATGCTGTTGTACACCGCTAGTCTCTCTCTTCATCTTTTCGTTTGACAAAATAGTGAATGGACTTGGTTAAGTTCCATCACTGACACACTGGGTGTGCTTTCAGATAACTAAGGAAACCACAGGGATCAGGATCACTGTCCGACCCATTATGTGCAATGGTATCACTTTGATTTGGTGACCCGTTCGATGTCAATTCGTCCCAACACATGACACCACTTGACACAATTTGTCACCACATGTCACAATATGACATCAATGAATAACATGCCATTAATTGTTTCGTTGCACTTAGGAAGCAGAGGGGTTGTTGTTTAGGTCGTTCAACTGTGTATATGTATGCTCAAGCATATCCTGCTTGTAAGAAGAACATTCCCGCACATATACATAATTTTATTCATTTCTACGTATAATTCGTGTACTAGTTAGTAGCGGATGCTCGTTTAATGTTGTATAAGGATGATGCAGCGTCAGTTTGTAAAGCTGCAAGCTCGAAAAGTGCTGTCAGCGTCAGATACGAAACCCTCCATTTTATACAAGTGTGAGCAATCCCAACCTCGTGCATTTTCGGCAACTTCTCTTCATAAGCATAAGAAATATGCATACAACCACCATTGTGATCAATCGTTACGAACCAAACTGCCGGACCGTATAACCAAGCAAGGACAAACAAACTATTACGTTCGCGCAAACGACCACCAGAGCATAAACCACCATTGTGATCAATCGTTACGAACCAAACTGCCGGACCGTGTAACCAAGCAAGGACAAACAAACTATTACGTTCGCGCAAACGACCACCAGAGCATATGTCGTAGCTCCTTTGCTCCCCTCCCTCGCACATTTACATGTGCGCTCTATCATACGCCAACCTGCCCGCTCATCCACAATCGCCTTTCCCCACACAACTGTGGTCACAAGCATTTTCACGCTCAAGCACAGACCAATAACTCCACCCGAACAAGCTTGGCCGATAAGTCCAACACAGTCTTCGCATTATCAACAGCCCCAGGTAAGGCAGGGGTTGCTGTAATTCGTGTGTCAGGTCCTTCAGCCTTTGCAACTATAGAAGCTTTTACGCAGAAGGTCTGTCCTAAGCCAAGGCAGGCGGTGTTAAGGCATTTGTCGTGCCCAAACTCGAAGGAAAGAATCGATTCTTGTCTTGTGCTGTGGTTTCCAGGTACGAATGTAAGTGTCACCAGCGTTGATGTTTCCGGAAGAACTTGTATTCTATAAACACACGGCATGTATTTTATACCTAGACTTGAGATACAGAACTGATGGAAATGATCGATGGTTGTGTTGATAGTGTACGCGAATGATCTCCTGGCACTGTCCAGTTTTTTATGTTGTAGGCACACGTGTGCTTGTGTATAAGAACGTGTGCGTGTATTTGAAAGCGGCCTCGGGCATAACATCAGAATATTAGCAAAGAATGTTGAGCGAGGCAAACTATTTATGCACCTACGTGTTAATGTATGTGAATGTATGTACTGGGCGTGTCGTGTGCCTTTGTATCTGTTGCGGCGTGGGTGTATGTCTGCACGTATGGACATGTACGTTGCATCGAGTCTTGTACACATTCTTGAATCTGTTGAGGATTTAATTTATAATACCCACTATCTACATGGCAATAGTCACAAAAGCACAGTCGTATCATTTGCTTAATCAAACGCATGCTTGTATAACACCTGTATCATGTTAATCATCCACGCTTAAATGGACTGTCATAAACAGGCACCTATTTAAAGAATGTACGTAAAACTCAGCATCGTCCGCTAGAGTTTTTACTGGTGATCTCAGTTACCTACGCACATTTGTAGTGCAGGAAATCACACCGTACATGGCATTATAATCACAACTACACTTACTAACTGTGGTATATTGTTCGTAGGCCCGAAGAGTTTCACTGGTGAAGATGTAGCGGAGTTTCATGTACATGGGGGTCGAGCAGTTGTCACTGGAATACTCAATGCACTCTCAGATTTTGGTCTCTCCACAGCTGAACCGGGGGACTTTACCAAGCGGTACGATCAATATGTTATTTGCTCATGAAAAATCAACCGACTAGCCTATGGGTACATACGCAAATTTGCAAACATGTATTCGATATGTAAACGTATACAGTAATATGCTCTCATGGGTTATAGATTATGCTTTCCAATGTCAAATATGAATAAACGCAATGTTCTAATTGCGTATGGCGACACGTTGGATTTCCTCACTATCACCAATGTCGCTATTCTTTAGAGTACTATTCTCACCCCCCCCCCCCACGTGAACACCTGTAAAGAATGCAAGCACAGCTACAAAATATTCACAAATCTGCTAGTCACTAGAATATCCCTAAATATCTTACGCTGTTACAACATGCCCAACATTCAGTGCGTTTCACAACGGCAAATTGGATGCGACTGAAGTAGAAGGACTTGCAGACCTGATTAACGCCGAAACATCCGCTCAGAGGAGATTGGCACTAAGGCAGCTGGGGGTACGTGAATATGCTCTATATATAATGTTGTAATATACTCGCAGTACGAATTTATTTGTCTGCGTGTACACCTGCAGATGTAATGAATACACAGAGTATGAACTTAATAATCATATACTATGTTTAATCGTTGCATAGTGATACATACATGGATTCAAGCGTATTAGCATAATAATAAAAATTAAGTGTGGCCAGAACCTAAGAGCATGCGTATCGCAACAGAGAATGTTGGCGCCAACGTAGAATCGCACGTAAACTTTCTGAATGTTGAAAAGATTGTTTCATAGTTGTAAATGCACGTACGAAGGAGTTCTTATTTGTAGTCCACGCTTTATGTGAGTTCTTAGTTCATATCCGTTTATACTATGCATGTCAATATTATCGCCGAACAATGGCTCACACGCAGATGCACATACTCAAACGTGTACGAGCCAACTGTTCTACACATACGCATGTTGTCTCGCACAGGGAGAAATGCGGCGTGTATGCGATGCGCTCATAGTGCGCATAACACGCAGTCTCGCCCACGTTGAAGCCTACATCGACTTTGGTGAGGACGATTTGATTGAAAGTGAAGTGTTTGAGGAAGAGAAAGTTAACGTCGAACAACTCATTCAAGACATGCACAGGCATATTCAGAACGGAAGAAGGGGTGAACGTATAAGGTATGTTTGGTGAATGCACGTTGTGTTTTTTATTGTTGCACATAGATAGGTTGTTAGCTGACTCGTAATACGCACATGTACTTACGTTTGAAAATCATATGCGTAGATCTCAGATATCTAAACATGATATATATTTTCATAAGTGTTAGTTCCATTTGTGAAAAAGCTATGCACTTTGCCCACACAATATCATGCCTGCAATCACACATTTTGCAATTACCCATTTCACACAGAGAGGGTGTTAGAGTGGCAATTCTAGGACCTCCCAATGCTGGTAAGAGCTCTCTTCTTAACGCTCTAACTCAGCGGTCGGCGTCGATTGTCTCACCAATTGCTGGTACCACTCGAGATGTAGTGGAAACCATGCTTGACTTGGATGGATTTCCAGTCATCCTTGCAGATACTGCAGGTATGTACATTGAGATTGGGATATATTGCGAAATACTGGAAAACATGATTTTCTTATGTGTAAATGATGAGTGGGATTAATTATGTGCACGGGTGCGGACTTCTAAATGTTCCAACCTAGCCATAGTAATCGTACGTACAGAAAGCAAGACCACTTGACTGTTACCAGAATGTACGTAAATATATTACAGAATATACATATGTTCTTTGCCCTATGCATACACTGGTTGTATGTTGTAACGTAAAATAAGCAGACACAAACATCTATATACACATCAGCAAGTATGTGTATTTACTGGTACAACACTAACTACTTATTAGGTATAAGACATACCACAGATGTCATCGAGACTGAGGGTGTGAGGAGAGCAATGCAACACTTAGACTCGTGCGATGTGCGTGTCTGTGTGTTGGATGGTACGGACTTAAACACGAATGAAAGTGGAAGACTTGTTCTCGACTCTCTACTCGTTGATGGCGAAAGCAAGGAGGATTTGCGAACGTTATTTGTCATTAATAAGGTATATAAATGCAGTACATATATATGTACAACATACGCAATACCAATACGTAGCAATTTTGTCCAAAAATTAATACTCATGCAATTCACCAGTTAGTGATGATACATTTTGACTGCAACCTTGAATCCATGTATATACTATGTATGGGTATACATGTTCTACAGAATGACTTGTTGTCACAACAGAACAGAGAGGACGCCATTTCTACTCTTAGAACGAGATTTGGAGAAGATACGTCAATATGTTTCACTTCCTGTAATAATACTGGTGTGAATATTTCAGAGCTGATGAACCAACTGTGTGTCACTGTCAAAGAAAGGTATACCTAACATGCATAGTATGTACACATACAGACATTCTAGTATCTTTTGCGTTCGCTCAAACACACTTGAACAAATTGGCATACCTGGACGACTTAATTGTTTTGTTCATATGTTTACAGCTGTGAGTCCGGTGTCATTGGCACGCTTATGATCACACAAGCGAGACATCGCGAAGCCTTGATGCAATGCGTAGCCTCCCTCGAGCGATTTAGCAGTATGTTGTTCCTTGTGAAACTGTAGTGCAGATGTGGATTATCAAAGGAATTCTTTGCGATTCAGCAATATGTTCTTCCAAGTCAAACTGTAGTACATGTAGATTATCAAATGAATTCTTTACAACACAGTAGTGTCGAATGTGCCCGGTTGATCCGAATCACACATATGCAATATCGTGTATCCAATGGATTCATGATTCGAGTGCCCAGTACCATACTTGACACAATTTTTGTACTGCAGATTCAGCAGATACTGCTGTAGCTGGAGAAGAATTAAGGATGGCCATTCGGCACTTGGGACGTATTACGGGACGGGTGTCCGTAGAAGAGGTGCTGGACGTGTTATTCGCCGACTTTTGCATAGGGAAATAGAAGATAGTCAGAATGGAAGTGGTGTAAAGAGCAGATCAACCATGAAAATTGAGATAAGAATGGAGATGAGAAAGAATATATCATGCCTATGTGATGATAAAATTCAGAAGTGACACAATGTTGCTGCCACGCTATGGTTTGTTGTCATGTGTGTAAAAATATGGCTGTTCATGATTTGAAGATAAATTCTTGAACTATTTGAGCACATAGACTCCTATTGCGGTGTACTGATTGTGGCAAGTACATAATATGTTACAGTGCACAGTTTATTAGTATAATTCTGATCTCTTTCCGTAATATAGCATATACATATGAGAAGTACTGGCTGAATGTTTGAAAACGAAATCTTTTAAATGTTGACAGACGTTTATAATGCAAGTCGATGTGCTAAGAGTGTGCATATGAACTGAACCTACTGCGATTCCGTTTGTTCAAATCCAAATTAGTGGTTTGGAACAAACCAATTTGTTGTACAGAAGATTATAGTATAATTCGAGACATCTATGAGATGTACTCCAGATGGTACCAGAAGTATAGCAATATAGGAGGAAGGGCAAACTGTGAGTTGTGAGCATTGTGCAAGAAGTCGTATATATACAAACTGTACAATTGCTACAGAAACATTCCTTTGGAAGTAAAGGGATGAAGACAGAAGGTGCCATTAATGAATTTTCCAGCCAGCCTTCTCTCTACTCGTTGCTTAAGTTGCTATAATACATGTGCTGGCAGGTACAGATGGGAGGGTGAAGACACAGACAGTCCTTTCCTTATCACGTTATCGCTCATAAGGTGGTCTTGCACGGTTGCCATGCAGTTTCTTTGGTTGTGAGGGGCATTAGACGAGGGGAAATTGCATTTCAGTTGAGGTCTTTTTAGGGGGAAATTTGGCGAGGGAAGAGATCTACTGCTTTGCACTCCCAAAATGGCACACAGACGACACACAATACGCGACACGTTACCCTCATTCATCACACACACGTAACGTTAATGAAACGCAACGTTTCCTTGTATATATGAACGGTTGCTTACGACTAAGTCAGGTCGATCCACACCCACTTCCTGCTTATGTACATGTTTAGCCAACATAAAGGCGAAGATACATCATATTGACTGGTTTGTACATGTTCTGCATAATACAGTGGAGAGGGAAGCACCACTTCGATGCACGTGGTTTCCAAACCACATTCACAGAGAAACTTACCATTTTTTTTGGCACACGACGAGTATAGTTCGTCAAAATATAAACACCAAGTCCAGCTAATTCATACTCGCCTCCAAAGTATTCATGATGAGGATCCACCATGCACTTGCTGGTGTCTTGGCCTTCCTTCAATTTATGAATGTTGCTGCCAAAATTGATGTCCCCAAGCTTGTATGTACTCTTAATTTGACCTTAATGCACTCCAAAGATATGTTTTAAGCACACATATGCGTGTGTTTTCTTCAAAAAGTGCTTGTACGTACAATGTAATGTAATTTGTATTGGTACCAATGATGTAACTGCTCGTAGCTATTGCAAAGAACAGCTTTCTCACATATCCACGGCAGTACGCACACAAAGGTTGCACACAAAAACGTTTGTTCATATATAATTTTCTGAAGCCATTAATATCGTGTCGACTTATCTTGCTTCAGATATACCATTATGGCTCGACCACTATCTATACAATATAATGGTAGTATGTAAAGTTCGAGTTTAGTAGGTGGCTATTGTACGCGAAAGATTCCATGTGTCAATAGCAGTTATTTCCTGTGTTTGTATCTAGATATATAGTTCATAGTGCTGTTCTTTGAAATGCTCTGTCCGTGCACAGCTTACCTTTTTCTATTTTATTTTTTAAAGCTCTCTTTTACGTTGTGTTTGTACTACGGACACGTAAATTCATGTATGCAATCGATCACAGGACCAAGTACTGTACCGCGTGGCCCTCCGCGAGCATCCTAAGAGAGAGGGCGCACCCACGTTGGTAAGTGTGCCTCATTGCACTTTTCCATACATCCACATAGGTACACATACATATTCAAACCCATACTCTCCCAAGTGCTTTTGTCCTCCTTTTCTACCAGTTCTATGGGTATGAGTGTACGTACATTCACTCATGGTGATGCATAGTGTACGACGAATAATTGACCTAACATGTTTTATATATACGGCTTATACAAAACCTCATTCGTTTGTTGTCTCTACGCAACCCACGTGTAGGATGGGCATAAATTAGTTATGGTTGCAACTGCAGATGGTACAAAATACGACTGTGAGATTCCACGAGAAGAGTTGTACAATACCAATGCAGCCGATGAAGAAATACGTCTACTTCCATTCAAAAAATTTCTCAACCTTTTGAAGGGAGCTTCCGAGAGATGCTTCATATACGTATGGTTATCATGTGTGATATTATTTGCTGTGGATATATACTATATAATATACCATTGATTCGAAACGAATAGTGATGTGGCGCGTCACCAATATATAAGATGAAGAAATGTACCCCCGATATGTGTATCTTGTTTGTAGTATTATACGATGAACCGACGTACGACCGTGAAAGTACCACACTATTGGATGAAGTTCACCTGCTAAGTCCCTCAACTTCATATAGTTATGGTGATATAGATCTGTTAGAGATCAATATGCTTAAAGTTTGCACACGTGCATGATTGTTTCTCTGTGATTGGCGTGAACAACAAACACACACGAAGCTGAAGTTCCTTCGCTCTTTCTGTAAGAATCTTCCATTACCCGTTACCTCACAATCAATGCCCACAAACGTAATTTAGACAAGTGAGTGCACTGCACGTGCGAATACTAGAGTATGATGTAGAATTGTTTGTATCTCGTTTCTGCTTATAGATTGGTCATGATTCCGATTGATAAAATCCTATGTGATGAACAAACAGTTCTTGCGACATTTGCTCAATCTCGTACACACAAACAACAGCACGCTGGTTGGTGGACATACGAATACTGCCATGAAAGTCATGTTCGCCAGTATCATAATAATGAAGATGGCACTACTGATGAATTTTCACTGGGACTGTTCGATGCTGCATTCTCGGAGGTATAGTGCATATTCATTCGTCAACAACAGAGCATATGGTAACCACTGACGAATATGGAATCGTTGGTTGCGTTGATTGAGAGTTGCGTTTATATTATTCATTTAGACTACACACGACACAGACGCTTGGCCGATGTATACACTTGGTGATTAATCGATGTTGTTGCTACTTTATATGTACGTGTCTATGCAAGTACGTATGCGCGTTTGTCCGTGCAAGTGTTGTACGCACAAGTATGCTTGTGTGCGAAGTTGTCCTCACTCGCGCATGCTCACGCACCACTATTTTGGCGATTCTCACAACCCAGGCTAAGTACAATGAGGCTATTCAGAAGGATGCCATGATGCCCCATTTGTCTCTGCAGTATCGTGGTGGCACTCCATGCGATGTCGACCCATCATTGATTCGTTCTACAGAAGTTCAGGTATATAATTTGCTTCTGATAATTATGTACATGCAGCTTTGGTGAATGTATATAAGTAGTTTTGTATACATGGATTATAATAGTTATTGAATCGTCGAGAGTAATACATGTGCAATTTCGACTAAAGCGTAGTTCTTTCAACAAGAATGCAGACGTATACAAATGTGAGAGTACATTTATTTGGATTAATATGGGATATGTTATTTGGGTGTACTTTTATTGAGATGCAGCTGCGTCAGTCCTATCTCTCCACTCGCCCATAACACGTTCTGCTGTATGCTCTTTCTCTGTGTGTGCGTAATTTCGTGTATGACCATTGCCTTTCAGCTGAAATGTAGCTCCTTATTCGTTTTGCTTTTAAGTTCATTTGCAGTGGAGACACTTCAGGAACGTTTGCGACCGTAGTAGAAAAATCGACCTGTGTGTATGAAATAAAGGTGTGCGAAATAACACTTAAGAAAGCAACGGAATCAATTTACTTACCAAACACACTTGCATACTACTTACACTTCTACCAGGCGTACGGACACGCACACGCACACGCCTACGCACGCACACACACTTCATATTCACGTACGATTGCTCGTATGTGTATGCAGCTACACATAGACGGGATCTGCGATCATCCCGCAATCGATAAACGAAAACGTGTACAAGAACAAATCATCTCATGCATGCAACTCGTGGACCATAACACATACGGGACATATCTTAAAGTATGCAATGCATTAATATGTTAATATATACGTGTGGATTGCTTGGATATTTGTGTTCGAGTTTGTTTGTGTATGTATTGCTTATATTTCTGTGTGGGCATGTTCATGCAGCATCTCCTAATTTGTAAAATCTGGTCTACCCCTAGTGTTTTGTGTTTGTATGTAAGGCCCATGTACGAAAAGTAGATATGGCGCATTCATACAGCAACTCGTTGTCTTGAACATGTATATATGAATTATATAAAAGGTTCCATGTTTCCCATGTGCGTATATTGCCTATGCACATGAGTCTTGTTGCGTTGAACTATATATAGTTAATATATTAGACTGCCGTATCGTGTTGACCATACAATGTACAACCAGTGTCTAAAAGTATGGATGTGTTTTCGTTTCCAGTTTATCCCCACAAATGTATTAATTCACTAATGGTATGCACCAATATGCATTGTGGTGTGCGTTTTTTTGGCTGGCACTGCTGTGACCATCCAGCTGTATGATAATTAAATTGCGTACACGGGTCTCATGCGTCAAGTTCAGCTAACATGCTAGCATCCTTTATGATACTCAGATATATGCAAGTATTTTATGCTTATGGCATATGTGGATGATTTAATAATATTATCTCCATAGGCAACCAACCCTTTTTTCTCTTCCTGGCGTACTTATAAATTTGCTAAAATCTTGCTTGTATCGTCTTGTGGGTATTGTTATCAATCGATATGAAAAATATTCGAGAGAACACATACGTTATGTACATGTACATCTGTTTGTGTGTGTTCATATATATATGTATGTGTATCTGTGCATGTTCATTCTTCCACGTTCATGTTGCACTTTGTATTTAGACAGGAAAGATGGCATCAAAAGACCCTAAAATATATTCCATTGCGAAGAACCCGAAGGCTAAGGTAGGTTTACATGATCCCACGATTGAATACTAGTGCAAAATGTTCATTATATGTAAGCATACGTTTGTACACGTACACTTATTCTACTCCTGGTTGCGTTTCTCTCTTTTGATTTGTGTCGATTAATCTCCTCATTCACCGGAACTTCACGAAGTGTACCGAATACCATACCCACGTTTACCGATTCCGGTTCATGTATACACATACTATACCTACTCTTGTACAATCATTATCTTGGCGTTTAGGGTTAAGGGGTATAGGATTTACCCTCACTTTTGCTTCACTAACATTCACCCTCACTTTGTTTGCATTCATACATACTCACATTTGCTTATCACTTCTCACAGTCAAACTCATACTTACAATATTTGTATCACTACAGAAACCGTCGATGCTTCAAGTAGACTTGATAAACGGGCAACTGAAGGTAGTAGACAGCCAATTCCCTGAACACTCTGAGAAGGTGAGGCGTCGATTCTTGTACTCTTCAGAATATTTTAATACATGTGTGCGTGTGAGAGTGTGAAGGTTACTGTGTTCTGCGTATGAACTATGTACGATTGCGTAGACAACGAAAAGAAAACCTTTTGAAATGTAAAATACACTTACGCAATACGCTCATATAAACTAGCATCGCGTATACGTTTCACCTTACTCCCAGCGCTTTACCACAGAACATTGCTCATGTTAACAAGCAATCTGTTCTCACAAACGCGTTCTTTCTGTGACTCTCCCTCTATTCCTCGTCACCGCTGTTTCGCTCAGTCTCACCCGTATCACATATACACGCATGGATAACTCAGCCGACACTCTCTTAATATACTTTGCGGTCACTATCACTGATTACTTCTCGTATGCACTAAATCACTCACTCACTCACTCGCATGCACATTGACAAGCTCACATGTACAACTTCACATTGTCACACTCGGATGCATACAGTCGCTTTCTTCTCAACTCTCGCACGCAGGATCACATACACTCATTCGTGCTTGTACCCACTTTCTTTATAGATTGGTAAGTCTGCTTTGCTATTTGTGACCGGACCCATGACTGAGGCAATGCGAGCCGAAGTGCGAGAATCACTCGAGCGGGCAGGAGAACTGGAAGGTATTGTATTTTGTAAATGATACGTACATGGATATTATATTAGTGTTGCTGTGTATGTGTGCTCTGTGAAAAATTGCATACCAATCTTATGTATCTCAATGTACAGTTGTTGAGATCATGCTCAAATATCCCAATACACTATGCACCACACCAGCAATGAGAGTGCACTCCACAGAAACATATACTATGATATACCCATGTATATATCAATGTACAAATGCAATACCTTCCGGTTCCTCTACCTGCTCGAGTGATTCTCGCATTCGGCTCACATTGCCTTGTAAGTATACGTAACATATGCGGGCCTTCGCATGCTTGTGTGGACCAACACTCAAACCCACCCGTATATCTACATATGAATACCAGGTATCTCTGTGGAGTTTCTTCATAGTAACGTTGAAGGTTTTAGTACGAAGAATGAGGTTGTCGACATCGTACTAGTAGATGTGAAAGAAGAGCAAAGTGAAGTTGATTGCCTTGCCAAATTATATGATCATCTAACTATCAAGTGGGGATCTGATGAAAAAAAAATCCCTCAGACAGAGGACAATGATAGAGAGGCCCATATTCAACATGACGAAGTTTGAATGTGTTCTCGTCAGTTTAATACTAGTACGGATGTATGGATAATTCTACCCGAGACCCCATGTATGTCGATTCGTAGGAGAGTGAGAATAGAAACAGTAAGAGGAACGGCCGAACGTTTGTTGACGGTCTTGTTACATACGTATGCGTACGTTTAAATTGTGATTGTACAAGGAATAGTTGAGCTGGAAATACGCACTAGCTTTCGCCACTCTTTCGTTTAGAAATAGATCTAAGAAAAGGAAAATGTCGTAGGAAGCGATCCTCAGTACATTGGGAAAGCAATTTACTTCTTCCTATTAACCTGAAATATTGAAGAAACAATAAGGGACCTGTATACCTGCCAGCTTCTCCACACCATACATTCTGAGGCGATTGAGCGATCTACGAATTGATGAAAGTGTGCATCGAATAACTTTCGATACTACTAGACCACTTGGTATAGAGTTTTTCTATTACTCCGTCTTAAATCTTTTAGTTTTCAGATATAGCAATGTTTCGGTCAGACAAGGAAAGTAAATCTTATGTGTGTGGAGAATCGCGTAGGATTAGAGGTGAATAAAACAGTTGAGTGACCCCCCCCCCGCCTCCACCATATTGTACTCCTAATATAAAAGGAGGTAACAAACCGTGTATATATATCACTTCAACAGTGGTATGGTGTGTGCACAGAGATGTCTTGTTCGATGTTTTTTTTAGGGTATAGGGTTTAGCACCATTGTAGATGACAAGTAGCAAACTGCATGAATTGAAAACGTTCATATGTAGAACACGATTCGCCCAAAGCGTAAAAATGTATAACCATTGCCTACTCGCACTTTGGACGTTTCTTGGTCTATAAATTGGAATTTTGATTGTCTGCATGTACGAGAATACGTCGTTAATGTCTTTCGTCTATATGCATATGAGTTTGTGCATACAATTCTTAATGTAGCATGGAAGTATACACATTAGTTTAATTACAGAATTAACTGTCAAACCAACTTCATGCAAAATTAACTTTCCATGTATATAGCTTCCACATCTACATACGAACAGTCACCAGCACGATGGTCGATGTACTGTACAAAACGTTCAGTCTCCTCGGATCGGAAGACAAGCGACAATGTATTGGCTGTGCACATAATGGTGCAGACGCAAACGATCCAAGTGATAAGTGAGGGCGTGGGCGTATGGAAGAGTATTAGATACAATATGATTTGGTTGTAAGTATACGTACTAGAATGGCAGAGCTGAATCTTGATCAGAAACATAAATAAGGAAATTAAATTCCATTGAATTGTACGTACGTCGAATCACATGTAGGCGGACTAAATTGCGTGTACTTTACATAAAAAAACCCGACTTTATCTACATGCTGATGTAGCAAAACATCCAACATGGCCGATGTAAAATTGAATTGCTGAATGAATTTTCATTTTCACACAAGTACACATACACGTGCAATCATGTAAAACAACAACGCGGACAATCTATTAAGTGAAAAACAAAACTTAGTACATAAAGCTCAAATTTCGACATATGTTAAATATTGAAGCAGATCGATCATCTTCATTGAGTTAGCTGGGGAGAGTACGTCTAACAAACATATTACATCAAACGTACATATCAAACAATGCAATTATAGCACTATACTTGATAATAGCATACCATCAGGACATATGGAAATAACCTCCTCGCCCTCTACCAAATAGGTTTTAACCCCACCCCATTTCGCATCCCAATGTTTGTCTTTTGAGCTGAATACAAGAGATACTTCTAAACATTCCGTTTCCCTATGAGTGTCCCCATTCGGTAAGAGTGTGAAATCACCGTGAGCAAACTTTCGAACTCGAGTGATTCCCTTTGTGACTTCAAGACCAGCTATAGCATTCACTATATAGAAGAATGAGTGCGGGTATATGAATATGTGAGAAGTCATAAAAGACGCAATGTATCAATGAGTATCAGGCTTGCAAGAGGGACAACAATACAGCCAATGCGTATGTAGGTAGTATTGAGTTATGATGTACACCTCATATGCATTTACATGAATAGCACGCGCAGCTTGTAGTATAGCACTTGTACGCACATGTGGTTCCAGTTAAAGATACTAGTTAGACGCGTCTTCCACAACGCGGATTTGCACGTGGGAACATATTTGAAACGAGTATTCAACAGGTACGGGTGTGTCTGCTGCAATTGTAATAACAGTCACTATATTTACCACTTTTTGCGATTAGGCATACGATATGAGCAACATTTGAAATACAATGATGGTGAACTCCATGTCCCTGATTATATACACTTTAACACGAAGGTGCGTATGAGCATGTGAACAGTTGGTAATATGTTGTTTAACCGTAAGCATACATCTCATAGTTTAATGAATGTTATCTTGTGCACCTTGGGGATTTTGCTTGCATTCCTGTATATGTGGTAAGCGCAACACCACTTGAAGCGTGATTGCGATAGTCTAATACTTGTAATATTTAGCTAGCAAAGTTCGTTCTTATACGAAATATAGTTGACTCAGTTGCCAGCCGTCTATCCCACCTGTAAACATACCAAAGTCGACAAACTCAGTTGAAGATATGAGGTTTTTAATATGCGTGAGTTCGTCAGTTGCACCCACTGGACTTGCGTATCTTGCTATGATTGGAGTTACGTTGATTGTCCAAAAAGAGTCCTCATTATTCAGCCGTTCTTCTTCTTTCAAAGCCTTTGCAACTGATTCGTATTTATCTTGTAATAGGAAGTTCTATATATATACAGATACGTACGAGCATCAGTATCAATAAAATATCCATCTCCTCTTTTCAAAAATCCATAACCCAACAACACATACAAAGGTGGACTTGAACAAAGCAAACGATTTGCTCAGTTCCCTACAAGATTCAAACACTCACTCAACACGCACTCGACATATAATCATATATGTGCATGTACACGTACATGCGCAGCCAGGATAAAAGCACCTTGAGTTGGATGCTGGATTCTTCGACAAATTTATCAGATATATTCCTTTTACTCGACTCCCTGATAGAAACGATGACCGACATTCAATAAAAAAAATGAATGTATTTCACGAACAGGTATTATTATAGTATACATTTAGTATCATTTCGTACCGATATCACATGTACTACATACACATGTAACATGTACATGCATATTTCGTACACAGGAACAAACAGGCATTATAATAGTATATATATGTACCATACGTTTTAGATACATGTATAGTGACTTCTCCTCGTACCAGTATCAAGCACTGCATATGCATATTGCGTACATATTCATGGGTACGCCAGTGACATTGACATATCAAACATACTGCAAATACACAGGGTTGATCCACTCTGCGAGATTAATTGTGGATCTTTTTTCCTCGACTACAAACTCACTGCCTTCCCCGGGTATTGTTTTGGCATCCGACTTAATGCTCTTTTGTTGAAGATTAGGTATAACGCCCCTGCACGTGTATATTAATTGATTAAATATCAACGGTTTTTTCGCCTGTATCGTTGGTGAGAAACTAGTCACACAAGCGTTCTACTATGTGCTTTGTTTGTTGTGCATGTGTGCGTTTGTGTGTATGTATGCCTATGTACATATTTGGACATACTACTCCCAGCAGATATGTATAGGGATGTTAACTTACCCATTAGCCTTGAAGTACCATCCACCAATTGAATATCTTGTGCGCTCACCTAACACTTCTTGAACCTGATGGAACGAATTCTTACTGACCTGCATGGTATTTTCCAGCGTAAGTGTATGTGGGTGTGTTGCAGCGTAGAGCGTTGGATCAGTATATTTACTTTCAGTTTGTCGATGTCGTGATGTATGTCAATGTTTGAGACTTCCGGTGCAATGATTAATGTTGTGGAGGATCTGCTGGGAGTATATTAATATACTTCCGTATAAAGACTGGTCGGTATGCATGTACATACATACAATAAATAAGCGTTGACATGTTCCGAACTCTTACTAACCTCAAAGCAAGAAAATGTATTCCAACTTGGAGATAGCCCCAATGATGGTGCCGATGTAGGCTTGGGTCGATCATCATGGTCTGATTGTGTATCGCTGTAAATGGATTTAACGCATCGTAAATATAACTACGACATGAACAGAACATGTGTATCCATGAGTGCTCATGTGAGTGAATGCGAGCACGTACGTGTGTTTGCGATATGTCACATACGTACCGACATATTTTTCAGCTTTCCACCGGTTGTATACGAGCAATAAATTTGTCCTAACAATAGCACGGTCATTAACCTGAACGAAACGTCCACTAAAACATACCAATATACTTTGCTGCTTGAACATAAACTAAACACCAAGATATACACATACTTGTCCTAAATTGGTGTTAGACATACGCTTTCATTGTATCGAACACCTCCAATGCACCACCTTCCTCCTTTCTCCAATCTTCGGCAGAGAGATATATGATGAAGGCAATAGCACGACCCTCTGAGCAATAATTGATTGCCAGATAAAACAATACGTTGGGCTTAGTTTTTCGAAAACAATAGTATCTTCAATACTTTAGTTTGTGATATGTCAATGTTATTTGATGAAAAAATCCGCTTATATCCCAATCCAATTGCGTGTGTATATACGCGACCACATGTGTATATGTAGATACGAGTGATTAAGACCAATGTAACTTGATCGGAATTAACGTAAGTGTAGGAGTAGAAATAAACATCGAGATCAGTTTCGTTCGGAGCAGGATACCGTTCACGAAAGACGTCGCTGGGACTGAATTAAAACTAAACCTCAAATAAGCTCACTAAGCATTCGAACATACTGGTCTACATCTGTACACAACACGCGATATATATATATTATATTGCACAGCTTGACAGGAAAATTAAGAAAGGGATATATAGCACAGAAGAGGGTTCCGTGTATTACCATTAAAGTATAACACAAGCCTTTTACTTACCTAGCTGGTCATCGTGACACAACAAACGTCCAGTAGAAGGATATCGAGCGCTGAAGAGGTTGAGCGTGTTGGGGTCCAATTTAAACCCAGTGAGAGATTCACAAAGCGTCCTGACATCTGCGTAAAGCCAGTTACGAAGCATAGACACGTACGGTAAAGTACAGTCCTTAAGATCTACGAACATACACAGCAATTGCACGGATATAAATATTATGTTAGATGTACGGTATACATATACTGTGCTGTTTATATATGTGTATATGGATGAATGCTTGTTTATCAAGCACCGTCACGGTATAGTAGAAAAATCCAATGATAACATACAGTATTGTGAGTAAGAGTGTTATGTGTGTCTGCGGTTGATGTCAGTAAACTGGTTGGGGTCCAACTGAAAGATGGTGACCGGATATTTAGAAAATATCAACATTTGAGCACAGCCAACTAGATGGCGATAAAAGACCACAATCCTGAGTTTTATTAATACATTAGCATACATGCATTTACAAATGCTTGTGCTCGCGTTAAGAGGAATTTATCACAACAGTTGTTACCGCTTACAAGCATGCATAAGATATAGTACCGATAGCGTATATCAATGAGTACATACCTCTTGACTGGAGAAAATAGTACAAGTCATTATGGTTCTCTTTATGAGGAATTGTCTCTAGGTCGGCTCGTACATGTGATAAGAACGTGGTGGTGTCTAGAGTTGTCGAACTGTCGTTTACGGTGTATTGCTGATCTTCCATTACATTCTTGATTGAAATGATGCGAAAGGGCGATCCGTACAGAGATATTTGTACTTTATCGTCTCCGAATCTGGGTATTATGTTAATCATTTGCATATCTCGATGAGAATATATGATTACTGTTATATTGTATTTCTATTTTTGTGGTTCAGTACAAACATTCGTGTACGGGTAATTATCCATTTTAGAAGTAGTGCCACTTACAGAAGATACCATGAAATGAGGACGGATATGGATATACATGTAGGCTTGTATACAATAGTATCTATTGTTCATATCTCTGCTTATACACGTGTATATGTGTGTAGGTATACATGCACCATTCGAGTGGACGGAAAAATTGATGATTTGTGAAGCAAGAACCGTAGAGAGTAGACAAATACAGTCCACGCGGCACGATAAAACATATGACATGCATGAAAGTTCATATATACATAAATGTGCGTCCATTCACTTTGTTTTAGTACTCCCACACTCCCCCACATTGTGATTATTTAATATTATCGAAAATTCAATTCAGTAGAGTTTACTGCTTAGCAGTCTTAAGTATAGTTATACCACAGGCACAACAGAATATATATGCCTTTTTTGAACACACATATGTTCACATAAATACACCACACACACAAATACACAAACACACAAACACCCACCCACCCACACACATACACACACACACACACATACACACACACACACACACAAATACACAAACACACAAACACTCACCCACCCACACACACATACACACACTCACACACACTCACACTCACACTCACTCACTCACACTCACACCAACACACAGAGAGAGAGAGAGAAGAGACATGTATACATACGCATACACACGCATGCACACACGCACACATATATGCTACGTAAACAATATATGAAATAATATGCTTCCCGTACATTTTCGTTTCAAAAGCATCGAACGCAGATCTAATGTCATTTCGTAAGTCTTTGTCCATCAATTGTAAACTTAGACGGGGGCTCATGTTGTGATCTTCTTTATACTTGGATGCAGGAACTTCATAGTCGATCCTTACACGTTTGTTGGAGGGCGGCATGATCGAGTTTGAGAGCAACGCGTGTTTGGTTTGAATTTGTATTTATGCAGTGTATATGTGTGAGCATGACACTTGCGCGAAGGTGATTGATGTATTGGTATACTGTTGACCGAGATCGAATGTGTATGTATGAGTAGAAGTATACATCCGCTAACACTTTCGCACAGGTGATTAATGTATTTTTGTGTATGTGTGTATACTTCTCCTTTTGTCGGTCTTATGCGGGGCAACAGTCACACTGTGTCTCTCTTAGCAACGCTGCACAACACTTAGCAACGAGTCAGTCAATAGTGTACTTACTATGGAGGAGATATGAAAGTGTAGTTGTTATCAGCCGGTGGAAGGGAATAAAACCAGGGTTTTAATAAGTGCAATAAAACCCAGTTTGTATATATATATATATCTGTCCGGATCATTTAACTATAAATTAAATGGGTTTTTATATTCGTTTTCTCACTTTAGGTATTACTGCGACCCAGATATAAAACTAGGTTTTTTTGTAGTTTTGAGGTTTTTTGTAGTGCACATGGCGGCATCCATATATAGACTCTCAGCTGTCATCAATATTCTATTTTTACCTTCATTGGTTATCAGATTTCCAATACAACTGTTTTGTTCGTCGCTTTGTTGAATGTTGCAACACGCAACTGTCCATACAAAATCGTATGCAGTCTCCCTCCCAACTCGAAAAGTGCTTCCGCACAGTGAAGCGCAATCACAATCTACCATTCACTGCAGGACAATAGCATATAACCTGGAAACTGAGGCTGAGACACCTATATTGTACGCGTAAATCTGAGAGCAAACTTGAAAGACAGGCGCATCAAACACATAAAGAAAATCACACGCACCCGTAGTCAAAGATGAAGAAAATTCAATAGGTAGCAGATACTGTCGCCTTAGAGGTACTTTTTATTCATAATCAGAGACTGAGCTAAACTAAACGCGCGTAGTTACGTTGACCATGTTGACTTCGACCAGTGTAAACAGCGTGACGAGCATAATCTCATTTGCATTGCTCTTGCACTCCCACCTTTTCAATTAAGTAAAGCAATTACAACGAAGGTGCACATTATAATAATAACGTGACAAATTTTGAGTCTTTCAGCCTTGGAAACGTTACCATGCCTCGCAAATATTGATCGCAACGCATGCTAGGTCAAAATTGGTACGATTTGGGGATATTGACTCAAGGAAAATCTTAAGTTTTCTAAAACCAGTTGATTCGAACAAATAGATATCTTCTTAAACTCAACTTACGTTGATAGAGCTTGTGAGATCGTCAGCTTGTAAGTATTATATCATCATCATTATAGGATACGATCAAACCACAATAGTATCATTGCCACAATCTTGTATGGCCATGATAGACCGTTACTCTGTCAATGTGGTTGTGAATGGTTCAAGCTTATGCTCGATGCAAGCGTTTTTCAACGGTTTGACAGGAGTTTCACGTTTCCAATCTTGTGGATTGATTGTTTACTATTAAGATGACGAGATAGACAATGATGATTTACATTTATCAATATCCTTGAAGGAGTCGCCATAGTTTTACATCTGCTTCACTCAGGATCTAGAGATAGATCTCATTGCACATACTCCTATGAGCTTAAAGTGCGACGGAAATATGACAAACACTGAGAAAATAATTTCTCATGCTAATGAGGTCTAGTATGCACATTACATGAATCGTCAGGATCAAAGCTATCTCAAACGATGAATTCGCATATTTAACTAGAGAAGAAATGGGATTGTAGTGCAAAATCACGGATAGAGCCTGTGCATTCGTCATGATGCATTTACGACATTGATTTGCAAAGTACACGAAAATATGCTAGAACTCCCTTAAGAATATGATTCTAAATCTCTTAAAAGAATTATTCAAACTAGGTGTGCTTATGTTTTCGTCTACACCATGCAGATTATCAGAACGTTAACCCTCCAGAACACCAACAAACAATATTCTAAACGTAAATTATACCACGTATCTATCGCAGTACAGGTAGATGAATAAGCATACGTACCTATGTTTGTGCTTGTATCGAATTTGTTACCTCTTTTGTTGCCAAGTTTGTTAATTGAACATATCGTAAAGACCATACTAAAAAAGAGTTTCTCCAGCTACAAGCTTCTAGTTCAAGCATAGAAATAAAAGATAGATATGCGGTTACGCGCATGCGTGCTTTCATCAGCAAACCTTTTAGTCGAGTTGCAAAATCTAATTTCCATATGTTATGATCGTCTTGTGTGTTTTCTAACACTGTGTATTATTACATTATATTCGAATCATAGTTTTGTATCATAAGCAGTGCGAGACATATCAAAGAGTGTTTGTGGCTCTACCTACATAGAAATTCTCCCAGTGGTATCAGTTTCTAAGAAAAACTTTCAATACCAGAAGGATATTATCACTAGCAAATTAAAAAAACCACAGTATCCATGGCATGATATGTGTAATTGTACATTTCCAGTTTCGACACAGGTAATGCACATCTTATAAAGTAATATGCTTATAAAACCAACCTTAAACGTCTTTACTAGCAAGGTTTTATTGTCGCTTCAATAGTGAGAATAGTGCGTCTGTGTAAACAATTCGTTGATGGAGAAATTAATGGAGAAATTAGTTGTTGAGTGGGTTTCATTGCAATACGAGAACCAACAAAGCAATGAAATGACTTGAGATAGGTGACTGGTGTTGTTTGTGTGGCAACTGTATAACGTTGAGATGGTGCTACCCACTTACCAATATCACAGGCACGGAAGGAGGTACAGCACTTAAACCACTCAATATCATGCTCTTATTTCGACATCATTTGTTTGTTGGCGGTTCTGGTTTTTACTTCAAATAGGCCCTTAAAAAGGCCCTATTTCGTTCCAGTCTTCCCCTTTTCCACTAATGACGGACTCTGACTGTGGCACAATCGATTCACAGTGCATACATATCCATACCTTCGGCACTGACTGAGTCCTCCCTACCCATACTCACCTACCCAGCCAAGCAAAGCCTATCTCTTGTTGTGCTGAACAATCACATACATACATATATACATGTCCAGGATTGCGTCGAGTATAAGCACTCATTCATATTCATACTCAGATTGCATCCCAAATACACACGTGTCCATGGTCAGTCAAGAACGCATGGGTTGAAGGTTTTGATGTATGACTATAGACTATAATTACAAACCAATTGAAGAAAGATAAATACGCACACAAACACGCATGTATTGTTAGCATCATCATGGCATTTACAGTCAGCGACAGTGATGAAGAAGAATTGTCTGCTGTCAATCTTAACGGAATTGAGCTGGACATGGATCAGATCCATTTCCCACTACAATTACTCGACGGTGTTGATCATAGCATTATCACAATGTTGACCGGTATAGGTGGGAGACATGGTGTAGAATGGAACGAGAACCAGTGTCTGGAACGAGTGTACAACGACACACCTATAGCCGGATGGTTAAAAACACATTTTAAGCAATCTCTAGGACGATTTCTGGTTTTAAATGCAATTGGAGGTGGTTCAGGGGCCTCGTCGATGAATATGGATATCGAAAAAGCAGCGAATAAGCAGCTGAGGAAAGGTGGAGAAACAGTGAGTGGAAATTCGCACGGGCCTGAAAGCTATGACTTCAGAACGATCACAGAGACTACTTCACCGTCGGTTGTATGCGGAGCAGAATTCAAGATTAACGAGCCCACTTACAGGTATGTATATGACACATGTACACACATGCATAGGTATACAAGAATATGTACGTCTATGCCAATGGAAGGTTGTAATTTCGGTTCGTCGTTGGATTTTATGTATTGTCGTGTGTTCGTACTTTCAATGTATTGCATTGTGTATGTTTTGGAGATGAGCTTGGAGAATCATTGATTACCCACTGTAATGTCGATAACATGAACACACGAACAAACACACAAATGGCCAAGTAAATAATACGTATATATTTGTTCTGTAAGGGGGAGACAAGTGTATATTGGATTTTGGGTTTCTTGACCAGGTTTGTACAACATTAGTATGCCCGTTTGGGCGTAGAACTGGGGTTTTGAGGAAAGACTAAATTGGTTGAGAACAAAAAATACTTACATGCATGCACTATTCTTCTTTTTTGGCTTCACACATGGTCTTGCATCACGCATAGACAAAATTAACGCCCACAAGTTGTATACATACTATGGAACATTCACATGCCACACAAAACGTACTTGTATAATATATTACAGATGCAAGGATTGTGAGGTTGATGCTACATGCGCGCTCTGCTTCTCGTGCTTTCAATCCTCCAAGCATAAGGACCACAAGTATGTTCTTGTGCAATCAGAAGTATCCGGAACATGTGATTGTGGAGATGTGGAAGCATGGACCCAATATGCACGGTGTGATAATCACACTCAGCCCGAGACGGGCAATCCCACTACTGCAGTATCTTTGAATGAGAGTGCGGGTACTGTGGGTGGTACTATGTGTGCTGCTGCGTTTAAGGAGAACGAACCCACTTACAGGTAAGAGCGTATAGTGTAGCGTATGTATATGTGTTGCGAACGGCTTGGGATGTTGGATGTGTGCACCAACTGTGTTAGTAGTGTGTACCTTAGTAGCCATGGCGGTGGGCAGATCAGCACATACTTAGCAGAATATGTAATGTGGGGGTAGCATGTGTGATGCTGTACCATTTCATAAGAAATCACGTGGTCAGATGTTGTTGTATGTGTCGTCTGACGTACGCATAATGTATATGTAGTTTTACTAACCATACGCAACATCCTTGTACAACTGTGAGATGAATGCGTACAACTGTGAGATGAATGCGACTTCTGCGTTTTGTGGAGTCTTGTGTATGTATGAGTATGCTAAGTAATATTTTATCGTCCGTACCAGTATGTATATAAATGCTACACACACGTAAATGTATTTATATAGGTGTAAAGACTGCGAGACTGATGAGACTTGTGCGTTTTGCTTCGAATGCTTTAACGCATCCGAACACACATCTCATAACATTATCGTCGATTCATCTGGAGGGGTGGGCACGTGTGACTGTGGGGACCCTGAGGCCTGGAAAAAATTCCCGTATTGTTCCAAGCATAGTGGTAGCGAAATTGTCGGTAAATGTTCTAAGGGGCAGGGTACATCGAAGAAGGAGAAAAAAGTACTTACGCCGGCAGTGAGAGTACATTGGAAAAAGACGATTAAAGAGGTTGTTGGATTTGTGGACAATGCTTTGGCAGGTAAGTTGTATGGATGTGTTTCTTGGTGAGGATGTCAATGCAGATGGAGGTTGTTACAATGTTGATAAATGACTGAATGGGCATGTGTAAAGAAGAAAAACTACGCATTTTCTGAGGCATCAAAAACACAAAAATAGGGAAACAAATACGCATAAACAGAACAGCTCATACTCATCCACACACAAACACCACACACCCACAGTTTACACACATATGTTCTCATTTACATAGACAAGCACTGATTGGCACAGTTACACTGAAGGGCACACAGTTATACTTGTAACCTCTCACAGACATCTAAGATCTTACAATTTTACAGGTGACCAATACGCACACACATGCGGCAGTTACTTATTTAAATATCCTCATCTATTGATCAGGGTTTAAGAATGAATGCTGTTTCTACAAATCTCAATCTCATGCCCGAATGCGACAGATCACTTCCACAACATACGCAGTGGTAGCTACTTTTGTGAAGAATAGTTACCCATTCATCATTGCAGCCAACTTTAGGTAATGACATATACGTTTACGTATATTTGTGAGTATGTGAGTATGTTTTGGTTGTATTGTCTCTTTTGAAATTAGTTAACGTCCAATGTATGTGGATCGAATCATATCTGATCTGTTCTTAGTTTAATATGCATTTATGTATGCGAGGAGTCGTTTGTTTCATGGCTGTTAACCCGTGTGTTACTTACTTTTATTTAACACTAACTTTTCTCATTATCCTTGTAGTATTCCTAAACGCTAAGCTCTAAATGCGTGCAATATATTTTCACTTTAGGGCAATTATTGGTTTATCAGAGGAAGATAGTATGGACCTTGCAATGCGCCTTACTGGCACTGGTAGAACTATTGTGTTTATTGGAGAGCGACATGACCCTATTATTAGCATGCTTATGCGTAGAGATGTGCTAGGTAAGTTGTATACCTGTGTGTCCATGGGCGCACAAAGTTATTAATAGTATCTACCGTAGATTGACGAGCGTACAACATAGCCCTTGTATATGCATTATACACGTATTACAACTCCTCAAGTATTTACACGCGTAGAGCCAATCGACCATAAACGTCTCATTGCCACTTGTACTCATGTCCACACGTATCCCACGCTCAGCACACGGAAAATGATAGAGACAACTACACATGTGATGAAAAATGTTACTGTGTCTTACGGAGTTATATGCAATATTATACATACAAGATTGGTACAACACCTGCATACACCTCTTTCTGGTAAGAGGACATATAACTCTGTCTGGTGAGAACTTCCAATTAGAACACGTTTATGAGTATAACAACGCAACTCAGTGGATAGACAATCACTCTCGTACATGGGTACTTCACACTCCCATTCGCATATTCATACATGTTCATGGGCATGTAGACATGGACACTAGCACAGTAGGTTCACCTTCTACACACCATTTCACCAAGTACATATTGCAGATTTATTGTGCGTCTACACACCTACTGACGGACACACATATACGTGTACGTACGTATTACTATACAGGTGTACAGTTCCGATTGGTAGAGATAAGTATAGCAATGCAGGAGGAGGCTATCATCGCAGCTGTTGATTGGCTTACAAATGTGTGTAAAGAGTATCCAGCACTACGAGAGGACGTGTGTGACGCAGTTTCTGTGAACCTTGGCGAGTTTCTGGCAAATGAGAGTGTCTACTGGAAGGGCCTGCGTAAGAGTATGAATGGTATGTATATAAATTCATATATATCAATGAATCTGCACGTAGACAATGTTCCACACCTGGGCTGAACGCATGATGCACTCCCTGGGTACAAGTATACAGTGTGTATGTATATATGGCTGAGTGTGTAGGTAATACGCGTGCTCGCATTACAACGCTCAATTTTAAGTGTTATCGAGGTCAAAGGACAAACACACAAACACACAAACACACAAACAAACACACGCACATATCGTGAGATTTGAAGATGCATGTGCATATTGCATACGAACATGGACTGATGTGTAATCTCTATCCTTGGCACGCATATGTAGGCCTGTATCTAAGCAGTATGTTGATCATTCCTGAGTGGAGAAAGATGTTCGCGTACGAGTTTATGGGACACTACGCTGTGATGCAGAAAAACTTCATGGAGAAGGGTTTTAAGTTTGAGCAATCTGCACTGTCCATGACTGTGCAGTTTTTAACCAGCCCATCGATTGTTCAGGGAAGGGATATCCGTACACAGCTGTTAACCGATGTCTATGTAAGTGTGCATCTATGATATGAGTATGTATTTTTGCGTGGAAGAAGGATGTAAATTTGTGCGCTTTTGTGCCTGTGCTGCCACATATAGCACGATTCGTGAATCCATCGAACGTACTGTCTCTCCATCGTGCACACTCGTAGCCACCAAGACTGACGAATATGTGATACAACCTCAAAGAGGAGATATATTAATGCACATCAAAATGTATCGAATTGGTCTATTTAATCGTTATGACATTGTTTGTATCCTGAGATTCGATTTTTAGTATTATTATCATGTGTGCACATAGAATATTTGTGTGTACAGCACATATGCTAATGCCCGTGTGCTACATGAAAACTCATACTCACAAAAATAGGATTTGTTTAAACCATACGTGAGCACGCAAATGTGCACTCTCAACACTGAGAAGGACCCAAGGAAGATGGCGCGTGGTAATCATATGCTTGATGACCTCAACTATGTCGTTCGATCAAGTTTACCTATCGAAAGTGACAATGTCTGTATGTACTCTTGTACTTTATTTACAAATTGTTAGGGGCATATATACTTCTTTCAAGTTTGGATGTACATTTGAACGTGTGCATGCATTCGCATACACTATGTGTGTGTATGTTCGTACGATCATGTATGCATACGCTGTTGTATGTGCACATGTTAATCGACATACATATGTGTGTAAGTGGTGTAGATCACTAAACGTTTCTTCATCGCTTGATATTGGGCCATAACAATTTTAAAGGTGCGATGATAGGTGGAGCGAGTACTTCGGCCACTAGTAGGCCAGCCCGACAGTGCAATACCAAGAAGACTAAAAGTAATTGCATAATCGCAAATGCGTCGTTAGCGCCCGAAACAGCCTCACTGGTTGAACAATTCTTCAAATTAATAGCATTGTTTCAGGTATGTCCCTCCACGTACGTACAGAAATGAGAACCATTATTCCGTCAGCAACCCCCAATACTGAATGACAAACATCCCCTTTCAAATAGTCATGATCTGAAATTGGAAATTGTTTCACGTGCATGCCGACACACTATATGCATGTAAAGTCTGTACATCTATATGCTCCAGTGTGCCTGCATTTGTTTTGCTTCAAGCCGTATGTGTAAATCGAAGCACACACGTATGTGATGCACGTGTATATAGATTTATATATATTCGTACACAAAGCTGCTAAACCAAACGGAGGTAAACGCATATCAAACACAGCCGTACACCCACGTACACATTTGTTGGTCTGTCTTCTTTGGTACCATTTGCGGTTACTTGTTCGTATACATGTACCGTCAATATTTTTTATATAATTCCTCTTCATCTGCAGGCTGTTGACAGTCAGACGAGAATCGAGCGAAGTCAGAACCACGTATTGTACGAAGACTTAAACTGGACGGATGGGCTTGACCGATCGCAGGTGCTTTATGGCCTGTGCAAGAGCTTTATGACAGCTCTGTCCGCGTATGTTATATACACATGTAAATTTATTATATACGTGTACGTGTGTATTATCGACGCAACCTATGTTGGCATCGTATTCATACTAAGACATAGATGATCATGTCGAGTTGAGCTGTCTGAAGCTAATGTCTCTAGTGCGTATTTGCTGCTAAACTTATGTTTATATATACATATATGTATGTACGTATTGTGAACCGCATTATTGATGACCAATACATAACTGAGCAGGTGATCTGTAAATATCACAACGCTCAACGACTTGTGCATTTATGAACCTGTGAGTATGAATATGCCGATATGAACATTGGTTTGTTTGACTGCATTCCGTTTAGTGGTGCAAAAGCCCTTTGAGATATGTGTATGGCAGAACGTTGTGCACCTGTCTATTGATGTCACGTCTATGTTCGAAGTTTGATCGGCCTATGTTTCGTGTTTATGTACATCTAATTGTGTATATGCAAGTGCCTTAGAGCGAGTGAATGTTGTTTGTCGGTGCTATGACCTATGCTTTGTTCAACATGATATAAGAACATGTTGAGTAATTACGTTTGAAGTATATGTCCTGCTTTATTAGGTTTGTTATTCTTTATTCCCCTCCCCCCTCATTCTTATGCTATGCCCACAGCAACGGGAGTTCTTTGCTGGCTTCTATTCGAAAGTGTGTGACCCTTATAAGCGAATCTCGCGCACGCCTTCGCAAGAGGGATATGAAAAACCCCAACGAGTTGATTGTATCTGTGCATTTGCCCTTGCACCAATGCTTGAGTGGTATGATATCAGTGTATACAGTAAATGTGCACGTGCAATACGCGCATTTAGTTTGTTACAGTTGCACTTGTATGGCGTATGTTCAGTCATACATGACCACAAGCCAGACACCAAGACCAATGCATGATGATAAGTACTACCTACCTGTACATTGTAATATACCAAATTCTCGGTTGAAAGTATGTATACTAATTGTTCATAGATGGCATTATCTTCGATATTTCGATGCTCTTTTCGTTTCTTTTGTGAAATGCTCATGTTTGCAGTTACCGCGCACGAACCAACTTTTTGATACATTGTAATTCACTCCTATTCACTGTTCGTTGTGTTAATGATAGTAACAGTAAATTGATATCATGTTTTGTTTCAAAAGCACTCATCCGTTCTATGTTGCTTCCTTTCATTGTGACAGTCTTTGTTAGATCGTTTGCTTCACAAAGTGGCGACGTCGCGCAGGTGAGTTGTTTTTTAAATCGGATTTTGTAGTTAAAGTGCCGACGTATGCAAGCAATTGCAAACATGCAGTACATGCTCATGCTATATTCATACCGAGTTTAGACGATCCTTACCATCTCTGATACGCAAAGTTTTCTATTCATTTACAGCTGTGGCCGTTGTTAGATACTCGTGATATTATTCCTGAACTCGTGAAAGCCCTAACCTTTAAAAGTCAAGTGGCGGCCAATCTATGGGTCAGAAATGGCAATCCGCCTCGAGAAGTTGTATGTCCATGGCGTGCATCCACGTGTTGGCAGGCACGGACACAAGCATGCATAATGTGATTTAACTGAGCGCAATGCGTTGTTCGTTAGTCTTCCATTCTTGCTGAGTATATTCTGGATGAGGGATGCATGGGTGTATGTGTACGACAAATATACATCCATAGTAAAGTAAAGGCTAGATTGATTATGCCACTGTCGGTATGCACACATACTCAAGTATATTTGCATGTTCATGAGTACTCACACCTGTTACTTAACAATTGTCTCCATTCATTTATGTCATACGTTTATGTAGGCCTTGAGATATCACCGTGACATGCGACAGATATTGTATGATCCGCAATTGTATCTTCTACAGATCTGCTTTTATCGCAACGAAAACAATGCCGATTTTCTTATGCGAGAGTTAGTGGATGCGTTTGCCGTGGGAAGATACTTACAGAAGGTATACATGGGCTTGTATATACTGTAACCAACCTCTGTGTGTTATACAGGTGTAAAGTATCAATGTGTTATCTCCCCTCCCCCCCCACACGCACACGAACGCAGAGAGAGAGAGAGATGGAGAGAACACACATAGATGTAGGTATAAAAAATGTAGGTATGTATGTGAGTGCTCATATTAGCTACAATCGTTCATTACAGGTCGATACTCCGAGCCTCAGACCACCCGTTAAATGCAGATCAGACGACAAGCTTAACGACTGGGATACAATCAATCTACTACTCATAGACATGATTCACTTGGTTATTGCTGTGTGTTTCGAGCGTCCAATGTGTAAGTTGTGTATCTGTGTCATTCTATATTTTGCACACAGCTACATGAGGACATACACAATTTCACATACTTTATATTCACCCACACACCAAGAGTGACTCTCTCATTGTCTTTTTTTCGCACACAAATAAACAGCCGAGAATGAGCATGAAGGCGCAGCCAACGCGATGAGAAGAGAGATCATTGAATGGCTAACGATTAAACCCGTGCCATACAGTGCTTTGGCAGACAAAGTTTTGGATGTATGTTGTGTGTGACGAGACGAGGTGAGGCACGCAAGTTCACACTGTATTTACTACGCTGGCATTCTTTCCGCGGGATGTACTAAAAGGATATATTTGAATCCAATATGTGAACGTTTAATGTTCTTGTAGGTGTACGAGAAGGAACATTTTGATCGCATTTTGAAAGAACTAGCCGTACATGAGACTGGGAAAAGAAGGTATTTGTTTAGTACAGATATGTGGGTAGTTTGTCTTTGTGTTCATTTATATTTTTTGTATATTTCGTGCTATTTCTAACGTACACAACTTTGACCTAACATTCACAGACTTGAGGATAAAGATAAATCACACATGTGAATAGAATATAGTATACATCACATGTGTGTTTTATTAGTAGTCTGTAGTACATTAATACATTTCTTTATCTCCATAATAGTGGAAACACGGGACACATCTACAAACTGAAAGATGAGTTCAAGAATGAGTTTACACCACACTTCTCCCACTTTACCAACTCGGACCGAGACGCAGCAATGAAAAAGGTCCTTCACATGGCAAAAGAAGGAAATTACCTTGACGTATGTGTTCATTGGACAGTATGGGTGTATAAGTAGGTGTATACGTGTAAGTATCGATGCAAATGTCTGTGATTTTTTCACCACTGTAACTAGTTTATGTGTGTGTGTGTCTAACTAAATCCAGTCTGCGAAATCGTTGTATCCGCATTTCTCCCAAATCATGGAGACGTACTGTTATGGAATGCGATTTTTGTGCCCATTGTATCTACCGCAATCTATGTGAAATTTGTTTGTATGGCGAAGACTTCGTTCACAGGCTAGTTTTGCATTTTCATGTGCGTAGATAAAAGTGTGACGTGTGCGCTTTGCCACCAATGTCAAGCGAAACATTTCTTTAATATATTCTTCCCACTCATACTCTGTAGTACTTCAAGATGAGTGTGAACGTGGAGGAGGCTTGTCGCCTCCTTCGTATCTTGGTGTCACCAACCTTTTTAACCATTATCGGGCAGTCTCTTATTCTGGCCAGAACAGAGACCCCCAAAATGAGTGGTGCACTTATGCAATCGGTATGCATATATTTTTATGCGTGTTGAGGAGAAGAAGAAAAAACTCCTTACAGTAATTTAAGGCAATTAGTAGCATAAAAATGTGTGTCTTTGTGTTTGTATACCTATTTTTGTCAGTCACCCGATGCCACTGTATGTATGCAATATACGTATATGTGCCTCTATATGTGTAGAGAATTGTATAAGTGTTCATCACGCGAATGCACGTGTTGGATATATTGACGAACCATTTCGCCTACGTACGCCCAGCTACATGTACCCGCATGTATTATATGTGTATTCACCGCTAACGCTATGCAAACATTGCAATAAATCCCAAGGTATTCTGGACTCTGATTGTAGTCATTCGTTTGGAGAGAATTTCGGGTAATAATCTGTTTACTTCCGCCCTTGATAGTCTGTTGCGCTCTGTGAAGCATTCGAAGGGACTGTCTCTCGCTTTTGTTATTCAACAGGTATTAGATTTAAATTCAAAGACTGCTTTTGTACGCTTACGTAGAAGGCACACAACATGACACGCGGTGGTATCTTTCTCTGCGCAAACTCCGAATATATCAGCACCAAAGTGCATTTTTTGTACTCTCCTATCGGCAATTCTAAATGTATCCATGGCACTCTCGTGCACTTACCAACCCACTCATGTATCCATGGCACTCCTGAGCACCCACCCACCCACTCACACAAACACACACATTCGCTCACAGTGCCAGTGTGGTCCGTTTGGAGATGACTTTTCATTGCTACTTGGATACATAGCACGTGCGATAGAGAGTGGCAATGACGCTACAATGGCGGAATCGTCTCCATCTACTACAACTACTATCAATAACAAGCGAATGAGAACAAGTGACAACAACCCAGACGATGCGTATGTATATGTATATTGTGTGGTGGCAATAAGTCAATGAGAAAATATTAAACAAGAATAATACAGTATTAGTACATGTGCGTATATTGCGTAGAACTAACAAGAAATGTACCTTGGAGATGTACTTACATGTCCATATGCGTAAACATGTTGATCTTACTGCTAGTACTAAACGATTTATGTACACGTGTATGTAATTTGTGTTCACGTGTCCATGTATAAAGAACCCCAATCGTGTAGTGACAGTGTCTACAGCAGAGGTTCGTAGTAAGATGCTACGTGCGAGAATAAACTCATATCCACTCACCAACAAGCTCCACTCATATGCAGCGCAAGAGCACTTAAAAGGCAACGTCAAGAACAAGCTGTGTTGCGCCGTGAAGCAATTATGGCCAAATTTGCGAAGCAACAACAACAATTCTTGGATAAAAACAAACCTTTGCAAGATGCAATGCACGCTAACACAAACACGAACAAAAATATGGTAAAGGTAGGCTGGGAACACATCTATTTGTGTGTCACACTCCGTTTCACTACATCACCAATTACTTTCACGAATTACTTTCACGCGTTTCTGTGCGTATACGATACCTCGTGGCATAACCAGAATGTGAAAGTGACCTCCAACCACGTAAAACGTTTGCGTGTACTTACATTTATAATACCGTACACCCAAATTCTTACACCAAAAGCATACACACAACAGGTTACACTGTAGGACAATGTTGATAGTTCTTTGTGCATTATACTGTTCACGGGTATAGACACCCCATGTTTGCACGACACCCCACGTGTGTACATCCGTATTTTTATACTAACGCCAACTATACTCACGTACATTCATGTAGAATGCAAACGGCGAAGCAAAGGAGGTAAATGAGCAAGAGAATTGTTTGATCGTCACCTGCATTATGTGCCAAGATGACGAAAAGATAAATTCCTCAAGTTTATCTTCAATGAGTCATAAGCCTATCAGTGCCATCGCACATATCCAGGTACATAGAATAATAGGAGGCATGCGCATGCTTCTCCTGCACAGTGTGAATATACGAATCATACAACAATTAGGGTACATGTGCATTATTTCCACACGCACACGTAAACGAATCACAAGACGAATCGAGGCGGAGGGAGAAAATATGAATACTCAACTAAATTGAACACCTCATTTCATTGTGCACAAAGATGTACCTGCATATCCATGTACTGGTAGATATTACAGACTAAAAAAAAAAATTTACTACTACACTTGCACAGGAATCTGGTGTAATCGACCACGTCATTCGTAGCTTGGTGCATAAGGGTGAGAAAAGACACAAAATGAAAGATGTAAAAGATTACAAAGCAGAACTCTTCTTAGATGGCTGTGGACATGCCGTTCACAACGACTGTTTGAAACGATATATTGATAGCATACGCAGCTCTAGATCTGAACAGTAAGTGGCCTATATATCTGTCTGTGTGCTTCCACACGCTCTGCAATCGCATACCCGTTTCGAGATTTGAAATTTTATATGTGATGTTGTGATGTTTATTTGCATGTGTTGAAGAGATGAGAACGATTGCAAATCACATCTAGCGTGTATGGCCGTGGACCATTGCATTCATGCACATATTTGATTTGAATATTGATAATGTGTCTGTGGATATGCAATGAGATCTTTTCACTCACATGGAAATTAAACACACGGTACGTAACAAAGTATGTCTCTTTATATATCATACTTCTCTCTTTATATATCATACTCCAGGCCTCTAGGATTTGTAGAAGATATCGATGTAGGAGAATTTTTGTGCCCAATGTGCAAGAGGCTAGGCAACGTTTTGATTCCGTATGCGGATTGTCCGCCCACACCCAGTCTCCATATTAATCGGGGGCAAGGGGATGGTAAAGTACTTAAGGAGAATATGACGTTGGAATTGGTATGTATATTCACACATGAAGGTATGGACTGCACACACGTAAACACCATACACTAGAATTGCTAACATACGGAGGTATAAATTAGTGCGCTATAATGGTCAGCCATGGCACTATACATGGCTGTGAAGAACATGTCCGTAATGACTCACACATGCAATATGCTCCTATTCATGTGTATGTACAGGGAAATGAGAACAGTAATGTGCAAGCAAACATGCAAGAAATGGCGTTGTACAAGCTGCTGGAGCCAATTTTAACGTCTATTCGCCATCGATTTAATAGATCACTGGCATGGCTATCTCTAAGACATGGACCAATGCCACTGCCGATCATCAAAAACAAAACACCTCCACCAAAGGCATGTATACACACGTATATTACATCTGTAGGACTATATTATTACATCTGTAGGACTATATACATACGTATACAGCTCAATATTAACTTCAATTGAGATAAAACAAATGAGTATATCCGATAATTGTCACACTGATGTCGGTTCACCATTATTGATTGTATAACCAGTGTGTCGACAGGCAATTCGGTCACATCATAGCGTCTCAATCTGTTAGGAAACGCCTTTAATCATACAACATTATTTTCATTTGTACATACAGTTGAGTAAAAAAAACCTGTAATCACTGATTCGAGATTGCCTGGCATACATATTTGCTTTTTTTCTTACAACTATTTCGCAAACTGATGTACGTCAGGTCCCAATCGAAGACGTTATGTGGTATACGATTGCCTCCATGGAGCTTGCAGGGCGCTGTGGTGCACATGACACAAGCAATACATATAGTTCCTCTTCCTCACTCGATGCCGATGACAACAGTGTTGACGCCAATGGTGACGGTGAGGGTGAATCATCTCAGGAACATTCCATAGGTACTAAGACTCGGTTTCAATTGCTCAAGCTGCTATACAAAGCTCTTGTCACGTACAGATCCTGGAGTCTGAGGTGTGGGACTTTGGCTGATGTAGGTGACGTGAGTGCAGGTACAGGTGTAGGTGAACAGAATTCGGTGTCTTCCGCAGCCATACATACAGACAGACCATCGCACGAGCTAGCGTACGGTTGGGATGTCGAGGAAGTGGTCAATGCCAGTATAGGTGAGAGAGTGGGGAGTGGTGCGAGCGTAAGTGGTAATGCAAGCGTAAGTAGAAGCGTGGGTACTGGTGTGAGTATGAGTGTAGGGAAGATAAGGAAAAATATTGGGAACACTAGAAAGAATAAGAATGGAGGTGCAGATGCGAGCGGGAGAGCCGACGTCAGTAGCCATGGCAGCAAGAGTGTGTCCTCCAGTACTCGTACAAGTGGAGATAAAAAGCATACTGAGGATACGAGTCATAGTGTCGGTACGGGCTGGCAAACGCTCCACGTGGTCTCTTCGGACGCGAACCGACACGAGTTGCAAGGTTTGTTGGTCTCGCACAAACCGTTTACGGAACATAACAGACTGTCTTCGGATTATACTCTGGACATATGGCAGGAGTTCACAGCGTTTCGTCAATTGATCATAAGGGCATGCCAACCAATCGTTACACATACACCATATACGCCTCGCACAATCACGCTAGCGCATCTTAGATATGCGCCAATACACGCACAAACAAACAACCAGCCAGGTGTGGATATGGATTTGGATACAAGTACTCCAGTGAGTGTATCTGTGAATGAAGTACAGAGCTGGTTCCGAGTGTTGGTGTGGGAGGGCTTCCGTATTCAGTTGCTACAACTAATACATTCGTTCTACAGAACATCAGCCACACAACTTCCTTGGAATGAACATATGGACCCAAGAATTTCTTCACTATATAACCATTGCTCGCAAGCAACACAAACACAGACACAGACCCAAACTCCTACACAAACATTACGTTCAATTCCAGTAAGAGATGTACGCTTGTGTACGGTACTATTAAGCATGTGCGATGAAATCGAGTGCTATGTTGATGCAGGAAAATTGGTCAGAATGCCGAAGGTGGGATGGAAAAACCAGGTTTTGCAGTCGGAAGTGATTTTTATGAAGTGGCTGTTGCCGTTCCTGCGCCAATCCCGTTTTCTATATGCCGTGATGGGTGTGGATGATACTCTGCCGAACATGCAACCAATAAGTATGTCGTTGTAATAATCGTGCATGGGTACGTTCATAGATATGTGTATGTGTCGGTTTATATGTTTGTTGCTCAGAAATAGAAAGAGATGTGGCATAACACCCTTTCGCCCTCCACACAGCTCATTGCGAATGCTTTAGACATCTTCACTTTTGCGTGATAAATGTTTGTATGCTTAGCACTCACAACACTATATGTGGCATCTATATTGAAATTAGCGCCCTAAGCAGTTTATACCCTACACCACCGCCGTATAGGCGACGATGCAGAGACCATTACGAAGGAGTTCAAATCTATGTGCGAGACCCTCTTACCGCATGCCACCCAACTCAACCACACAAACCTCACGCTTGGTGATCTTCTCTCTATTGAGAGCGACTTAGCGACAGTTAACCAAGATCAAGTGCCCGGAGACGTAAACGTTCTCATGCCGAAACTCAATACAAAACCAAAAGGAAAGGCAAAAGCTATTGGAAGCGATAGATCGAAGTCTATGATTTCGAGTAGATTTCCAGTCACAAGCACGAATCCCGACTGCCCGTGTGAAGTTTCTAGTCCACTAAACCTGAGTAGCAACGAGAGATCTTTTTGGTTTCACATGAACACCAATAGATGGTCGCTCTTCCTTCTGTGCCAGGTTTTACGTGATAGTAAGCATACATACGACACCCACCATGCTCACAGCGAAGAAAAGACTGGTGTACAAGCACAAACAAAAACAGACTTGACGCTCGAACCCAAGCTATACATGATGAACATGGTACAAGACTACAACGAGATAGTTTACAACACTACCACTCAAAAATGCTTCCAGTGTAAAACTAGCCCCAGACACGCGGCACTCTGCCTACTGTGTGGGGAGACTGTGTGTTTCCTCTCTCAATGCTGCCAATATACAGTCGATATGGTTAAAACTGTGGATAGACCCAACAATCGGTCTACAATAGGTCGGCTGGGATTAAATTTGTACCAAGAAACTGTGCTTGGTGAATGTAACTACCATGCTGGTGCATGCGGAAATGGGATCGGCATGTTTTTGTGTGTGAAGGATTGTTCGATTGTTTTGGTATCTCCAGGTAGCACATACCATGGAAAGGGTGCGAATGTAGTTACAATGTCCCCGTATTTAGACGCGCACGGAGAGTCTGGTGAGGGGTTGAAGTTAGGACATGTGCTAAAATGGGACAGGCAGAGAGCAAAACAACTTATGAGTTTGTATCTTAACCACAGTGCACTTCGGGTGATTGCGTATGAGCATGGACAATACGGCAACTGGAATCGACTCTAGATGATGCTCTGCCAACCGAAATTTGAAGGCATTTACATTCTGATATCGGATGATAGAATGTGAATTTTTGAGTGGATATATGTTACTCTCAGAGAGAGTAGTGGTTCTTCTTGTAGTTGGAATAAGCGTTGAAAAGTAACGAAAGCAAAACAGAATGATGTATTTAAACCATGATGCACTTGTATCGAACTGTAGTCTGTTAATTTTCACGCAAGCGGAGAGACTGTGACCGTGTGTAGCGCTCGTGCGTGTTTCGTATTCACGTATATCAGCAGTATTGTATTTGTAAGAAAAGTTTGAACTCCTCGTTATGAAGTGACGGACACTACAGTCGGAGGCAATTTGTACGTTGGCGCCCAATATCTATGTATTTGATGTACAAGGGGTACTTCATATCTACACCTTGACTACAGTGAATAGACTACGAAAATAATGTATAATTAAATAGTTGGGTTACTTCGAAGTTTACTGTGTATCTGCTATATCCTTCGGAGTAAATTTTTAGGATGTTTGATTAAATAACGTGTTCGTATACATTGCTCTAAAGCGAACCCCGGTATATAATAACGAGAACGTACTTATTATGCTTCTCATGGACAAACGCAACTACAATGTGTTGTGTTGTGGTTTAAGTTTATCTTTATGTAAGATGGCCTTTAATGACGATGTAGGTACAGGATCAAATATTATGCACAGATGAGCGAGCGATCACAGAAATTATAGAGCAATAGAATTCCTTGCCCTTGTGAAGACCACACGAGGTGCTAATTAGACGTGCTCTCATATGCACGGTCGCTTAGAGGACAAATAACAATTGGGTTCCTACGCTATCTTACACCAACTCAAAAATCACTAAGAATAACCTCGGAGGATCTCTCTTGTAACATTTCTTACACGTGTTGAATTAAATCAACTAACTCAGCGAACACTCACCCAGTCTCATATGTTACATTAAAATATGCAATTCAGCATGGAAGAAGACAGATAAAGCAATACAGCTCCGTCTAACAGTGGGCTTTTTCTTTCGCACAAAATGTGCAGTTGTCGTGAAGAAACCACAACAGTTTTCATATATATATACTGTCACTATTCCCACCGGAGCACATCGACTGTTGGATACTGTCATGTGATTCGTGTACTGCAGGACGTCTGTAGCTCTTCTAGAACTTGATTTGTGTCATTATGCAACATGGCCCGGCTCTTACAAACCATTCACCTTTCACCAATTTTTTTTTTTACATAAAATGTACTAAGCCTCTTCGGCGAACAAGCTATTAGACGTACCTCAATTTATACTCACTTCTACGTATATCCATAAGACATTTAATTATATTTCTAGAATTCTTCGTCTAGTATGTTTTCATCTCTTTAGTGTATCATGTGTTAAAAGTCGGACAAAGCTATCTTGGGGATTTCATTTCTTTTTTAATAACGACTTCCTATCTTTCGCACGTAAACATGAAATCCTCAACAACTCGACAACACTGAAAGTAACAGAGAAAACTAGTGAATTACTTGCTGCATGAGCGTTCTCTTTGTATAGGCGCTATGAACACGCACAAAGGCTTTGTTTGTATGAGAATGGATGTGTGAGCTTGTGGTTGTGTTCGTGTGTGTTTGTGTGTGAGCAAACTGTGGTGCACACCACTCAATACTAAGGCAAAAAAAGCGCCGTACCTACTCTTCTCATGTTGAGGATCAGGTGCACCTGTTTCGATAGATCTAGGTTCCGTAGATAGCGAAACTGGTTTGGCAACAGCTACGAACGGTAGCATGGGCATCGTATTGAGGTGACCCGTTCGAGTAGGGGTTAGTGAGCCTGCTGAGGTCGGAAAGGTCTAGTTAAAAACTGTTTTGAATAAATATGTATATATCAATATATTCATAAAATAACATGGTGAAAAATAGAAATACATACTTCATTTATTGTTCCTATCATGAACAAAAGATGAAAAACCCCGAACTTTTTCTTTCATTTATACTTTTTATTTAAGAAAACTGAATATATTCACTTACTACGAAAGAACCAGATAGGGCCTAACACCTCACTCACCGCACCTCACCGACCGACGACCGACCGACCGACCGACCGACCGACCGACCGACTGACTGACCGATAAGTAGAGATACCGCTTTCGAACACTGACTGGGGTACGGCTTACCTACTACTCGATCGCAGGGCCAAAGACTTCGTACAGCCGAAGGTGGTCGCACACACATATACACACACACACAGACACACCACATACACAAACATACATACACATATACACACCACACATAGATTCCACACAGATCCATACCCATACACTCAATCACTCACATCACACTCCACACACATACTCAAACTCACTCACACATATACTCACATAATACACATATATATATTCGTATATATACACATGCACAGAAAAATTATCGGAAATCAAAGCACAGAAACATCCAACACAACCGACGGCACACTCACTCCCCCACACCCAGATCTCAGTGTACAATATTTGGTACGTATTTTTTAGTGTGTTCTTGTGTGTGTGTGTGTGGTTTTTGTGTTTCCGTATGTGTATGTGTGTATGTATGTATTTATATATGTATGTTATATATGTATGTACATAAGTGTTTGTTGTTCTGCTAATGCGGGTTTTTTTGCGCCCCAGAACTCTTCACTGTTTTTCGTTGTACGTGTGATTTCTGTCACCTTGGACATTTTAGAATATTATTGTCTTCTATTGACGTACTGTCTACCGGTTAAAAGTGTTATGTACACACTTGAGTATGCATGAAAGGCATTCCCAATTATGTACATCAACTGCAGCGGTGTAGTCACCAGTATACATTATCCCACTCGCCCAATCTTACTTTTGTGTATTTGTACGCATGTCTCGACGGAACCGATAAGTTTGTCTTTGGTTGTTCAACTCCGTTGGTATTAATGTGTCTTTCAATGGTTTAACATCTGTTGGCTGAACAGTAATGGTTACATCTTTGTATATAATCTTAGGCTTGCTAGACAAGTTTCACAATGTTTATCAGTACAGATGCTTTTGTGTTAATATGTTGGGGATATTCATTCAATTGTCAAATACACGAAATGTACATGATACGGATGTGCTTCAATTTTTGTTAGCAACTCATTGGTTTGTTTCTAGTGCGGACATACAGTAACATGGTTAAGTTAATGATCGCTCTCGAAGAGAATCTTTGCTTGGGATTCCAATAAATGTATATTTGTTGAACAATTCCTTGATGTATTTACGCGGCTTTAGGAGCTTACTCACACGCATACCGAAATCATGTTGCTCCCAAAACAGTTTGGAAGAGATTATATTAATACAATATGGCTTTAAAGCGAATTTCCAAGGAGCTCAGAGATTTGGAGCGAGACCCACCGGCCAACTGCAGTGCTGGGCCTGTAGGAGATGATCTCTTCCATTGGCAGGCTACCATTATGGGTCCCCCTGATTCCCCGTACCAGGGTGGAGTCTTTTTCCTGTCTATTCATTTTCCCACAGACTACCCCTTCAAACCCCCGAAGGTTCAATATACCACACGTATCTATCACCCTAACATTAATAGGTGTGTTCAACCGTCCTATCAGTGTGATGGTGCATGTAGTGATATCTGCGTTGTATAGCTGCAGTCGACAGTATGCCATATATTGTTTTGTAGCTCTGTTTGATAATCGCACAGTGCCATTACAACAATGTCATAGATATGCAATGTTCTATTTTGCACTGTATTTGTTTTTTTTCGAAATTGGTTTCAGATTATCGTATTTCTTCTAAATCTGCCTTTTTCGCATATCACCCATATCAGCAATGGATCTATATGCCTTGATATTTTGAGAGACCAGTGGAGCCCTGCATTGACTGTGTCGAAGGTGTTACTATCTATATGTTCACTGCTAACAGACGCCAACCCGGACGATCCTCTAGTACCAGAAATTGCCCACACGTACAAACAAGATCGTACAAAATACAACGCTACTGCCCGAGAATGGACCAGAAAATATGCCATGTAAGTTTCTTATGTTACGGTACATGATGATTTATCTACTTCTAACATGTACAGAATTTTTATTTATATTTTTGCATGGTGATTACACTCAAGCAATTGTTATGCTGTTTTCATCTCGTATTCAAATTCCAACATTTGGGGGAGGTGAAATGTGTTTCATCTACACAAACATTGATATATCGCACATTGGTTTCTTGATGTTACTGCAGGGGCAACTAGTTTTATGCTGTTCACGTATACGGACCCGTGGCAAGTGATGGTCTATTTGACGTGAAAAATTCACCCACACACCATTGTAAGCTATCGATGCGTGTTATCGATTTGTTAATAAACCCGAACAATTACTAGATATATATGTTTGTAAGGTCGTATCGTCGTACTAGGTGGGCGGCGATCCTCTTAATTACTCCTGCAACAGTAGTGCTGTACATCAGTTCGTTTTTGACACTTGTTCTTTATGCTGTTGAACTGGTGTGAAATGGATTTACTCTGAATGTGCACATGCGCATTCCTAGTCATAAGAAGGCTAAAATAAGTGCTATCAAGTTTTGTTGCTGTCTACATTTGACACAGCGACATGCAAATATATATTAAAACCCGTATACATGTCTGTATATATCATGTGCGGTTGTGGGGATGTGAAGATTTGAGGGACCATAGTCTAATAAGTTTGCTACAGCAACAAAGGGAAAAGACATTGCGAATGGACAACTACCTATATGCAAAGGTGATGTCAACCTGTCTATATCAAGTTTACACCCTGGATTTCAAAAGTTCAACCAGAAGGTTTCTTTTAATTACTTCACGCTGAGAGAAAGGTACCAAAACTAAGTTCGTTAACCATTCGCGCGCAGTCTTTCCACTACATAGATAGATTGGCGTGTGCGCCAAGCACTGTGTCCGATTTGACTGTCGCACTTCTTTCCTTCAATACCGAAACCTAGGATTTGGAATCCTTTGAGAAGACACAAAGGTAGTATGTATACTTGACACCATATAGATTGGCCCAGCCAGGTGGTGAAGGTTTTGCAACTTATTTGTAGACCATGTCCCGAACTACAGCTCGAAAGCACACTATTCGCACTTAAGCAATGATCAGAAATTTATAATTCTTTGTCCCGAGTTTACAGGTGCCGCTCTATTTATTTCAGAAACGGGGGTTTCCAAGCGCATGTACTCTGAACGTTGCACACTTGCCCGGGCATAAAATAGATTGTCTTACGTAAAATATGTACAATGACCGCTCAACTTGTAACTTTTAATGATAAACTACAAGTAGAACTTTGCAACAAGCACTCTGTCGCATTACACGCTAATGACACCTGTATCATCGTCGATAATGATTTTCGTTTCACATCGTTTTGTGTATACATTTCTACCCAATCAGTTCTTTCTTCGCTACTTGTTGGTCTTTCCAAAGCATATGTAACACTCCATAGTACCCTTCGGTAAGGTATGTGTACACTTTGTGTCATGTATACCCTTAAGTCGCTCTACGTAGCATTTCTGCTGCTGCAGAGGTTTCTAGAAATGCAAGGGAAAAAAAATACTCTTAGAGAAAGAGTGCACATGTATTGGCATACAGACAGGACCACCTTGTGTGTGCATATTTACCGTATGAGAGCAAAAATAGCATGTTACCGTATTAGAATAGGTATCATTGGTGCCTACTCACACTTCAATTTATTTTCTGAACATACATACCCGTTATCACTTTAGGACTCTCAGAAGAGTATAGGCATTAGGTATATATTAGGCATACATACATATAGATTCGGAATTTTCACAAATTAGTTTTATAAGTTTGTAATACATTCACTTCAACATAATTTACCGGATTTTTCCTTAGTCCGACGCCCTGCTCTTCTGCCTGTAGTCTCGATCTTTGGAACTTCAGTCGCCGTAACGTTATCAACAGCAGTATCTTTGACCCCATCACTCTCAATTATCATCTCTCTGTAGGGAAGTTAATACGGAAATCAATGTTACTTACATACATCGACTTGAAAGTAGTACGCGTGTTATGATGATTTCCCCTGGAAATAACGATATGAATTTCGGGCCACAATAAATGTTGACAGCTTACCTTGTCAACAGTCTTCCTTCTTTTAGAATAGCAATAACTTGAACAAGGGTCTGATTATCGACTGTCATCAGTTGTATAAGGGACATGACATAGTGTTAATATGAGATAAGAATACTGCAATTTTCACATGCTTCAGATTAAAAATGATATATAACTATGATCGCACTATTGGTACAGTGGGTGAGACGAAATAAATTGCACCCTGAGAGTTAACCTTCGTTCGTGATATGTATGGAGAATATTATGCTTCCAAGTCAAGCCGCCCAAGTAGAAATCGTATACACACTTGATACATACGCATGCACAACCCACAGCACTATTTGTCAACTTGCTTTATTCACCTATATCAAAGCATGTGGTGTAATATTTTTGATAGTTTCTTTTTTCATATTGTCATTTTTACAATTAAACCCGTACATACAGACAACACATATGAACACAGCCCGCGCACATACTTTCCTCCTGGGACAGCTTAATACCCTTATTTGCCTCTTTACGTGGTGCAGTAACGGAGTTGAGCGTGTCTTGGCCAATAATTGCTTCTTCCATATCATTCTGTTCCTTTTGTGAACCTCGTTCGGTGCCCCCCCCAACCTTTCCTTTTCTTATTGGTCGCGCTTCGCCTGTCTCCAAAGATGTGGATGAGTGGTGGCTGATTTTGCTATTTTGTTTGCTATCGAAGTCCTCGGTCGGTGCATTTCGTGTGGCTCTCGTAGACTTTATTTGAGGTTTTCTGCCTCCCCTTAAGGTGTTCACCAACGAATTAATATCCATCTTCTCAGAATCATCTGCACATATAGAGCATATTACTGTTTGCGTATATATTTGGGATACCACTGTGTAGTCTACAAAAGGAGAGTTTATCCTTACGCGATAGCCAATTCTTGAAGTAATTTACGATACAGATATATGCACACAAGAACTAACACACACACACACACACACACACACACACATACACACACACACACACACACACACATACATACATACATACATACACACCATCATCAAGCGTGACATTTGGTACTCCTGTGACACTATGTGACGCATATGTCGACGTTTGTTTAGCTTTAAGCGCCTCTGCCGCCTTTCGTTTCTTTTCTTCATCAGTCTTCATTTTAGCCTCTTTGTCCTGTAAGTTGTTAATACAGCTTTGAGTATAAAAATATCGACATATACGGGCGTGTATTTCTTGCCATTCCACATCAAGCTATTATGTGAACGCACTCTTCAGGTTGAGAAAATTGATGAGTTGTTTCACAAACAAAGAAAACTGGTCAATCACACGTATATATCGATACCTACTTTGATTGTCGATAAAATGGATGTCACAGTAAAACAAATTCTAAACCAGGCAAACCTTTAAGAAGAAGTAAACTTCAGCAAAGTAATAGCATTATCTGTTTTTTTTTCTTATCCAAAACATCAATTTTTTTTTACATAGATATTGCACAGAGCTGGATATAGACTGACAAACTGAATGCTGGTTATTTCAATGTTATTTGGAATACAGGATTGACTTACGCGCTGACGTTTTTCTTCTTTGGCCTTCTTCTCGTCTGCAGCCTTCAGCTCAACCTCAACATTCTGGCATTAACGGGACAAATGTCACTGAGACTGAGAAAGTGTTTGCGCATGTGGTCATGTGTATGTATATGCACGTGTGTGCATTCAGACTGTGACTCTTTAGGTCTCTCAGTTTCAAATGCCCTTGGTGCATCTATGTGCACGATGTGGGAGTGAATGTACCTTGTACATTTCCAGGAATGTATCAAATATCTCAAAAAAGTCATCTGGGCTTGCTTTCTTAGCATCCATGCCTACCGGTATAGAGAAAAGGTAGGTATACAGGTGTTGAGTTTATACATGCATGCATGTCGACGAGTGGTGTTGTATAAATATATAAAACGTCCATGTATGTGGACATCTATGTGATTATCTAGCCACTATTTGTATGCAAGTAGTAATGTATATGGTACAGCTGCAAATAGACGCTGCATAATGTAAGTTAAGTACAGATTTTTAGTCTCCGTATCTCTCTCCTGGTGCATATAGAATGGACATATATATACCTACATACCGTGTCGAACTCAAATATGCATGTACATACCAAAGTAAGCAACTGTGTCTAAGAACGAACGGTTCATTCTCTCAAAGTTTTCTGTGAGAGTGTCGAATTGCAACTGGGCTGTCTCGTAAAAGCTTGACGCAACTTGCATATATTTGTCGCCATCTACAATTTCTCTCTTAACTTCTAGCTCTTGTTTAATTTTGCTTATCCCAACTCTGATCTCAGCCAGATCCGTCTGTAAACTTTGAAGTTGCACTACACAAACAAATTTTCTGTTGGTGGAAAATTTTTTGTACCACAACCAACTAATACATATCTACAGTACATATAGCCAAATAATATCCTACCTAACCCAAATCAAACCATCTTTTCAATTTTCCCTTACTTCGTTTTTTTTACCTCAATGGCCCTAGAAATCTGAATAAACTACACACTCTTAAGAGTTGTTGAGTTGATATATATATGTATATATTATACTTTATACATAAATACATATATTATACTTAATACATAATATACGCAAGTTCCACTGAAAAGGGATTGGTTTTTTACCTCTTCTAGCGTTTGTGACGCTCGCAATCTGTAATTGAAAAGAAGAAGTCTCCGGGGATTTGTCTCTGACTACTCTCACGATATGATGGAGCAGCGTGGACTTGTTATCTCCTGTCTTTGTGTTCACAAGCTAAGTGACGTATGTGTGTATGTGGTAGTGTGTATATAGTTTATGAATAGGTGATTTTGATGTTGTATCCAAGACTTCGACGAACCATGAGCTAGAACGAGCATACGTATGTACGTTGTACCCCCAATATGGTGAACAGACGTGTATCTACATCTACAGCGTATTTATTGTGCGTTGAACTAGCAAACACCCAGACAAAGTTTTAGCCGTGTATAGTATATACGTATATATATCTCCCAATGCGAACGTTAATTTGTATACTAGTCTTAAACTACTCATCAAATTTCTAGCATACAAACCTTGTTGATAAACTCGATTTGGAAACCAGATATTGGTTGTCCCTTTGTGACACTGGCGTTCATATAATTTCCTACAAGTAGTACAATCTGAAGAGAATAGTGGAAGAATATGTCAAACAGTTCAAAAGTATAAGAGCAAGCAGTTTAAAGAGATGAAATCTCATATCCTTGAATGTGTATGTCCAACCAAATCCGTCAATTTGAACATTTATGTGACATACATATACCATAACTCCCAAAATACACAAGACTATTATATGTTCGTCTACATATATGCATCTGTACACACTTCACTAGTAACTTTCCTGCTTACATATATGCAGCATCATACATCATACCTCCAACAATTTTTTGAAGTGTTTACTGGTTTTCAACTCGACAGCAGCCAGTCGAACAGCGTCGATCTCCTGACGATTTTGAAAATTTTGAAAAATCAAACATGAGGCGTGCTCAAACATTAGAAATACTGAGAATTGTGCGCACACACATGAACACATACTATCGTACATTCGTTCATACATGGTGTGTATACATACATGGTGTGTATACCTTTCTACAGTATTCTAACTTCTCCTTGAAGCTTAATGTGAAAAGCATGGTTTCTAATCTTTGAGGAAAACGAAATGTGTTGATGTTAAGTTCATATACAAACTGATCTGCTGGACTTAGCTCTGCCACTGGGCACGGTGGTGACTTTAACTGCGCAAGCTGTACGATATTTTGAATAAAGTGTATGTATTAGAAGAGATAAAACAAACAATGTAAATAAAGTGTATGTATTAGAAGAGATAAAACAAACAATGTAATATGCATTTGGCCTAATAATTAGTGTCACTCCGCGCAGTAGAGTATAATCAAACAGAAGAATGTACGCTATACAAGGCCAAACGCATGAACGGGCATGCCGTTTAAGAACACATGCATTTGCTATACCTCTTCTGGATCTGGAAGATACTTCTGGATATTCACCATCATTTGCAGAGGGACGCATGTATCATCCATTCGCAAGAACGCCTTACGCAAGGTCACAAAGTCTGTCTTTAACCTTCCCAACATGATAGCTATTAAATAGTAGAACCAAAAATAGAACACAACACAACGGAAACGAAGGAATTAATCAATATCGTCTGGCTACAAGAGTATACGTATATCTCAACATGTGTATGTGATATCTTTCAGTTGTCACTTACAAATATTGTACTGTTTTTTTCCGTCCAGGCACGACTGCAACAATGTCTTTTTGGCATTTTTCTCTTCTTCTGCGGCAATTTTTTCTGATCATTTTAAAATTGAAATACACTAAAATATGAGAACGTAGTCAACCACATGTACACATAAGTATGCACACAAGCATAAATTCTCGTGCGTGAACAAACATATATACCTAGATCCTTGGGTGCTGCTTTTTTAATCGCAAACGCAGACTCGAAATCATCTATGTCCAGCTTGTTGAGATATCGTGCTTCGTTGACGTTGGCCCAGAAACTTTTACCCACTTTCATTGCAGGAATCTGATATATATATGTGTGTGTTTGTATGTTTTAGTAGGTAATGATGGTCTTGCCAAGGAGAGACAATGTCTATTTATCTTTACAAAATATGGTTCTATAGTTTTGTGTAGTTCCGGGTAACAATTGTACTTACATACATAATAATGTAAACACGGATACACATACCTTTGCCCAATTAACCCGTTTGAATTGATTTTTGGTTTCATAATTTTGCTTAGGTGTTGCAGTCATAAGCATGCCTGGAGGTCCTCTATGCCCACCAGGTGGAGGTGGGGGTCCGGGTGGGCCGCCAGGCGGGGGTGGAGGTCCGGGTGGGCCACCAGGTGGAGGTGGAGGTCCGGGTGGGCCACCAGGTGGAGGTGGAGGTGAGGGTGCGGGTGGGCCACCAGGTGGGGGTGGCGGTGGGGGTGGACCACCAGGTGGCGGTGGTGGACCACCTATGTGCGTATGTGCATATTTAATTATGGTTGTGTAAGGGGAATCATGCTCTAAAAATGGTGCTAAAGAATTCAAATGCAGAAGTCCGCCCAATTCTATTTTGCTGAACGGTAAGCGGGATTCCCATATGCTTGTTGATATACATGTGTATAACCATACAATTCATACTGTGCTCAACAAGCATAAATACATACCTGCAGGTGGGGGCGGAGGCGGGGGTGGACCGCCTGTTGTGGAAGATAAAAAGGTGATATGATTTGTATGTTATAGTACAACAAGTTTGCCAACGAAATGTCCCATACATACACAAGTAAGAAAGTAGGTGTACGTTGTGTCTATGTTCACACTATGCATGAAAATACACGTTCTCAGTTACCTATACGAACTTGCATACCTCCCGTTCAGAGTTGCATTTACAATCTTAATATAACATACAGCCTTTACGTACCGCATTCCCACTATATACAGAGCCATATATACAATACTACACTTATCGACACATCTGAATTGTAATCACTTTGCCTCGTGTGAGGATAAAAAACACGATAGCACAAATGAATAACAGTACGGAAAATAGAACACCAGGATATCAGTTGTATATGGTCTTGTTGATAATGTACACAATATAAATCTTTCTTAAAATAGTTATGTTCTTACCTCCAGGTGGTGGTGGTGGCGCTGGGGGGGACGCATTCGGGATAATGCTAGACGTAATTGGTGCTGGAGGCGGCGGGGGAACGCTGGACATGACTGATGGATGTGGGAGAGCGTTTATTTGTGTAGGTATAGAGGATACGTTGATCTTGCCTTCAATCTGTGTGGGACGAAGTTATGAGGTGGATTGAGTGCGAGATTGCAGAGAAATAGTATATATTGCTACATACATTCATGGTATATTTCGGTGTTCACGTATGCGCAAGTGTGCGAGTGCGCGTATGGAGTATTACACAAGGAGTGTGTGCGTACGGAGTATGTGTGCACGCAACGTACGCATAGCTAAAAACAGTACTTTCTTGATACAACAAATCAAGAAAATTGTATTACGGATATGAACGTACTATGGATTGTATCAAATGTTGATAGAGTGATGATATAAAGCACGTATATCCACCCCTGCTTTTATTGAAATCTGCAAAAACATCTGACATACGTTTCATTCTTGCATCGTATGACAACAAAATGAAGGTTCATCCGACTTAACTTACCGCTCTTTGCAACATGTTTGCGAGCGTTTCGAGACCTTCTTTGTTTTGACGGTGTGCTCTTAGTTCCTAAGGAGTGTACACATGAGACATGAAAGGTTTAGTATAACTGTGTGATAAATTTGATCGTTTTTATATGCTTCATATGCGATGATTTGCATATACATGCACACAAGTACAGCATTACTTATCTTCACACAGTAACAAGGTATAGTATGGCAGTGATTTCGGCATTTGTCACATACTACGTCAGAGGCTTAGTTGCGGCACAGTAACTAAAGCCGCTCTATTTTCATAACAGTATGGGTGTAAACACGTGGATTTCATGATGTGCGATGCGAATACAGTAGTGTATCGTAGTTATGAATGTATGTGTGTGTATATTCAGTAGCAGAGTTCATCTTATGTCTGGTGCATGGAGAACCTACATATAGAATTTGTGTATTAGAAAATACTAGATATAAGTAGTAGAATTTAGTATGCAAGGAAAATACTGGAATGCATACGAACATATATATGTATGCTAGCGGGAATTCATATTTATATGTATGCCTTTGTTCCTTAAGCAATTCCATACAGTTGATTAATCACAGAGATTATGCATCATCAAAGAGGAAGGCATTGGACCCAACTTAATGTACAAAGTTGTGCGTGTCTGTACATATAACGCTCCAGAGCATCAACATGCACTAATAAAAATCATACCTCTTGCGTTTTGCGTGTTGTTTCGTTCAGTTTACGTTGTTCAATACTTGATTCCTTCTGCATGGCCTCCAACACACTCAAGGAAGTCTTGCGTTCCTTTTCAAGCGCGTCTGTGACCCGATGCGTAAAATCGTTTTAATGCTTGACGTACACGTGCATAGACTATACGTACACATTTTTCAGAGATTCAACACTTTTGAGTCCATGGCCAGTGGACAGAACCTAGACCAAAAGTGAATCCACCATACATCAATGGATTTTGACTGTTTGCACAAAGAAATCTTTGTCATATGTTTTTGTCATTATGTCGACGTGTGTTGTTCTTTTTGTCATATCATACACCACCGTTACCGTAAATAAACTAACAGTGCAGAATCTCCCAAATGCATACTTTACATTCATAAACAGCTGTCCTTTCACAAAGTCAAATGTAGTTTATACTGCATCAATTGCACATGCAGAGAGTGATTTAGGCTTAACTACAGCCTGTTGGTTTGCGTTTATATGTACGAAAGTAGAGATATGCAAATTGCGACCAAATTTGGTTCTTTTCGATCTCCGCTGTAAATGTGCAACTGTACAACAATCGTTTATGTTGAGTGCGTATTAGAGAATTACACAAGATGTTTTTTTGTTGGCAAGAAATACGAAACCTAGTTCTTATAATTTTTCACACTGCCACAGGTGTGATACCAGTATTGCATACATCCTAAGTTATATATATATATCGCGATGAGTGAAAACTTGTGTATTAAATGATACTTGCTTTTTCTTACTTTGCACATTCACAGCTATGCACATACTTGTACTTCTACAATGCTTGTTCGATGAACAGGTTTAGAGAATCGTACATGGCAGTATGAACACACTTTCTCTAGTATATATACATCTACACACGGATTATTTTGAAAGATGCATCTATTACTTGTGTAAACACTTTGAGGTCTGCAACATTGCTGTAAAGAAATTTCCAGTATTAATTATACGTTTTCTCTACCTGTTGAGCACATATTCCTCATATATTTATTTGATGCAAAGCTACCTACATGCGAGTTCATGCAAATAGACATACCCATTGACTCAGCCAACTCCAACTTCATGGCGTCTCGAGACTCTTTCTCGCTATCAATCTTCGCCTTTATTAAATATGAGGATCCAAATATTAACAAAACATATATGACAGTACTCACACACGCACATGTACATAAACATGCTGTATAGTAGTGGTAGAGATTGTGTGTAAGCAATGTACTCATGAGCATGCAGATATTCATTTTCTCATGCACTTGACATTCAGTATAGATATGTTTTGTAGACTGTTTTGTTTTGTTTCGCTGCTGTGCAAAAGTATTGTGACATAACAATATTTTACCGCTCATTCACGACGAGTATGCTTGTAAGAAGCAGACATCGTGGCAGTCATGTATCACAAATTATAGGTGGTCTCAAACACTGCCAGAAAAGGTATGTACACACCCATATAGACACACTCACAGACCTCACACACTCACACACTCACCCACCCACCCACACACACACCCACACACACACACACACATACCCACCCACACCCACACACACACACACACGCACGCGCGCGTGCGCACGTAATGCATGCGTATAGACATTGATGCAAATCTAGATTGTTACGCACGAGCTGCTATACCAAATCAAAGAATGCACACATTGATAAATCTTACACATACATCACATACGCATACATTGTACATATTAGTGAACATACCCGACAATCATCCATCTTTTTGTTTGCAAGCTCCAGCGCGCCGGGCTTGGGGATATCGTCATGTCGTAGAAGTAACTTACAATCCAAATGAAATGCTAATAGGTATTAGAATAAGAATATGGATATGAATTACACAAACAGGTAGGAACTTCGCATACAATCATAGCCTTGTACCCGTATGTATGGGGTGTACGCATGTTTTTGGGTGCACGTGCATGTTTGTTTAGAATATATACTAGAGCGGCTATAGTGCATACGTATGTGTGCGGATATACATGCGCTTGTGCTTTGTTTCATATACGTGTATACCTACAATTAAATTTAGGAATTAAGTTCTCGACTGGGAGTACCACATGACGGAGCATTCGTTGAAGAATCCGAAAGTAGTGTTCTCTTTTGCAGGAGTGATGTAATGAAGATGCAATGGATTTGTGTGCCGTTTACGTAGTGTGCATAGTATTTGCGGATGCAATATGTGGTTTTGGAAATGCATTACTGGCTCATCCATTCCGCGATATGCAGCAACGGATGTTGGATGTTGAATGGTACACACCACGCACACGACGGAAAGCACATTACTGTACAAGATGACCGTATTATCTTTTTACAGTTTTGTACAGTACGTGTTTCTATTTGATGTGGACTTGCGCTCGTTGGTTGAGTACAAATCTAAATCTTACAACAAGTTTACAACAGTGTGCTTGGAAAAATTGGATTGTCCTTATACATTGTAAACTTTTGCATGCGTGTGGGGTTGACAATACAAATCACTTTCACACATATAATATTGTGTATAGGAAAGCATGGACATGTGCTGCATGGCGTTAACATGTATGAATACATAGATAATATGTACGTACTTGTTATTATCACACTGAGCCAGGATCAGAGTCATTTGCTGCAGGATACTCATATAAAAATAATGATGCCCATGATGAGTGTTACTGATTGTGTCAAGCACCCCGAAAGTTTCCTTGCCATTTCTGTATTGTACATAAATCCGAAATAACACGAACAGTGCAACATGCCAATTAGTTTGAAGTTGGCTAACGTATATATTCAAACACATGCTGTATATATATTCATAAGCATGAAATGTCGTAAACTGATTGACAACAAATAGTGGTAGTTAATTCCGCGTTTTATGCACAGATCGTCCATATGTACATTCTAATATTTTCATTATAATACACACTGAACAAAGCACGTACGATGGCAGAGTGAGGACCAGTTCTGCTCTTTCCAGGTACTCCGCATAATCTGTACTACTTTTCGTTTCGTACATCTCAACATAAGAAATGATCTCGTCACTCTGACCAGGTTGGCCTTTAATATCCTGGGAATACATATATCAATATAAATATTTCTGTATGAACAAGTATGAATGTGTTGAATTGTAATGATATTATATTTATTTCTGTGTACATGCATTTCTGGTGTTCGTCTTGTACATTTGTTTGATAGGTGGGGGAAATTAAAATGCGCGTGTGTATACATGTGCATATATCATGATTGTACATATGAATATGCGGAAAGTAGAGAATTGCATGAATTTGTTAAATACGAAAGACAGCAGAATTTACCAGCATGTATGAGCAAAGTAGTGCAAATTGTTTGTAAAACATTGTCTGCAAACTGTAGCAAAATTTGAACACTGGATTACTCTCGAGTCATAGAAGCAAAAAAGCGACTTGTACTTACAAATGCTGAAAACGTGTGTACATGTTTGTGTCACCTATATACATTCAATGTTTTCACACCTATGGCAATGTATATACAAGCTGTGAACATAACATGTGGGTATAATAGATCAATGTATAACATCATATATATCCAATAGTACCTTCAACACTTGAGTAAGTCCTGCTAGAGAAAATTCGTCCTCAAGTTGAACTCGAAAGCGGACCTCATACGGAATACTAACAACAGCAATGATAGTCTGAAGGCCAGCAATCTGTTTATGCAATGTGTGTGTAGTATAGACATATGTATGTGCGTGTATTCGCCATACTACCAGTTATTTATACTTACGAGTACACTTCGTTGTGATTGAGTGTAATATGTATTTCTAGTGGGTTTGGATGTTCACATGCGAGTTTGTACCTGTATGCGCACATGCAAACAATCGTCAATGTGAATGTGTGTGTAAATAAATCTGTATGAGCCAGTGACCGATGGATGTGTATGTGAATAATACAAAATTACCAGTGGCCCTTGAGCTGGGGAAGAGTCCATATACGTCACAAGAGATTGAAATCTATTTTCTCCCTTCTTGGCAGACTTAGTAAATGCTCGGAGTACCTGGGCGTGGCCATTGCGCGCATACGATATCTGTAGAATATGTATACCACAAATGTTTAAATGAGGAATCGGTTACATAAGACCCACCTATATTCTAGCGCTTGTAGATACATATACCATACAAGTACATAAATATAAACACTAGTTCACGCATATATATGAAACTTACTACGCTGAGCAGCTCCAGTGCGCTTTGTACGACTTTGTGGTCCGGTATACCCACGAGCTTAACAAGCAGCACCATGCCATTGTGGTTTTTCATCACAGTTCGAAATCCATCCTTTGAACAAATATATTTATACAATAGTTTAATGAAGATTTCATGACTGGATGAAAAATAAATAGCACATGCCTAGTATCAATGTGAGTGTTGAGTACATACGTGGGTTGGGATGGAGCGTTTCTAAACGTATGCTGCAACATACTGCTCATAAAATATGTCCAACGATTCACAAGTAGAGGTGGACGAATTTTGAATTCCGCCATCAAGTATTTGACATTAATTAGTACAAAAATTGTGAAACTGTATGTCTACGTGGACTAATACTAGACATAATAACAACATCAACCTTGTAGTCCATGTATGCAGTTAGGCATAACACACTCTCTTGCAGTGTGGGCGACGATCGAATGCTAGTGGATGAACCTGATCCTGCCAATGCGTTCGACTGTAACCTAGAGAGATTTGAGATGAAGTTTTGCAGTATGAATGTATGAAAGTTCTGTATACACGTATATATTTACATTTCATATAAGCTGATGGGAATATGTGCATATGTATACCTGATAAGTTATATACTTCTATATGCTGCTAATTGCACCGAGATACTGATGCAAAATAGTGGTGTGCAATTAGAACCAAAACTGATCTTATAATATTTTGTTAGTTAGAGAGGTTACAAGAGCTGAGCGTGTAACGGTTCTCTTGGTGGATATGTAGATGGATTCCAAGCTATTTCAGAGAAAAGTATTCGAGACGCACCGAGTATTTTCCAGTAATGCAGATTGCTTCTGTATTGACTCATAAATACCAAACACTCAATATATAGTACACCGATCATGCATCTAGCCATACGTATTTTTGCCAATAAAGAGTAACTTTGTTTTAAACATGGGGTCGTCGGAAGTGTTTGAGATATCAAGATCATACACCTAGTAAAGTACAATCACCCAACACTGAATACCTGTTACTGTACAATTGTATCTCTGACTCAATAACAGTGCAAATCGTATTTAGCCCGTTTGATCTGTGGAAGGATTCCAACCATGTAAGCGCACCCGTTGCAAGGGCTATTCTTAGTACTTGAAGTATCTTGAGCAGCTCATCAGTATTTCCAGCGGATTTTGATATGGCAGAGGCAGCGGTGAGTCTACTAATCATGCTTTCCGCAGAGTGTGATTGCCCCTATTTTAAAATGTATGGTATGTTTGACGTATCAGCGATGTGTTTGTAGTGTAAATACATCGTGAAATGATGATTTGGGGTTCTGACCAGTAAATGACCAACCAACGCACTTGTTTGTGCATACAAGAGTACGTCGTATTTCAAATACATACTACTTCTTCACTCTCTTGAGCTCGCTGATGGTTGTTGAGCATCTTGAGCTTGTCACTGTTTGATCGCTTGAGCATATCTTTTATTGCTGCTTCCGGGACATTCATATCCAACTTCATGTAAAACAATATGGAAACCACATTAAGTGAAATATTTAGTGATCAAAAACATGTGCCAATATAACTAAGGCTGATGATTGTGTACTTAATGTTAAATAATTTCTGCTTATCCGTATAATTCAACTCGACACATCAATGTGACTAAGCGATAATGTTTCTTTATGTGTGACACGTCGAAGCACATACTATGAAACTATTTACCTAGAAAATTAATAGATCTACATTTGTTTAACAAATTTTAGGCTGTTGCTGAAGGGAATGACTTTTCGCTATCCGCTGATTTATTTAGTAACTGATACATATAAACAAAACTGCATGTATACACATATATTCTATGTCATAGACACTTATACTGTAATAATACGTACCAGTGCTGCTCGCAGCTTGGTGTCAATGTCGACTTCCGACTTAATAGATTGAGCTGTCATTTTGGCGTCGTCGGAGTGTTTCTTCGGATTACATTTGGATATAAAACCTTTCAACAACTTTGTCCAAGTAAAGATAAACAGAGTCGTCTAGTGTAACTAACACGGCTGGAAGTGGGTTAGGTATGCGGTTCGATGGTTGTTGCACCGTGTTTGTAATACACGTTTTATTTTATGCTTGCTTGTGTGAGAGAAAAAGCACACACGCTATGAAAGCAGAAATCAATGTACTTCTTATAAGATAGATGTGTGAGTCTGTCAATGTTCTTGCACGCACAGATGTATGTAACAGGCTGAGGTAAGTAAGTGTGTGTGTATGTGTGTGTGAGTGGATGGCGTCGTGTTTATTGCCTTCATCTCTTATCTTTTAAAATCTTTGACGCCTGTCAATTATTTTAGGCCCATTTTAAGACCTCCATCGACACCACCACCTCTCTCTCTATTACTCTCTTGCAGTCTATATGGAAGTGCAAGCTGTTGAGTGTTTGTGAGGTGTTATTAATGTGTATAGTATTATTACATGTCCATGTATCATAGCTATGTCCAACCTCTAAACAAAGAACTTTTGTTTTCCAGCAAGCAGTGTAAGTTGTGAAGCATCCGCTTTTAGAGCAGAGCTAACTCAAAGAGCATAAATCTAATCGCAAGAACACCAGTATAGATAAGCATATAATGGATTTTATGTATGATGGTCGATGCACGCATATTATGCATCTACATCGGTTTGGTATACTCTATTGAATATAGTAATTCTTGAGAAGAGAATTCACATGTATGCATGTTCACTAGTGTGCATAACAGCAAGGCCTGTGTGTGTGTGAAGGAATGAAGTCTGATTGTACTCAACATTGCGGAGGTAATCCTTCTGCCACATGCCGCATTGGTAAAGATGCACCTTTCTCAACTTGTGTGCGAATCTGTCTTGCGAGAAAACAAACATACAACTTTTCCTTTCTTAATATATTTCATAACAACAGTCATACGGTTTAATGGGTATATCAACATATGGAAAGGAACTTTCTAATCCAGGAACTGCTTCCTTGTAAATGTGTACCATTCGCCCTGTCAACTTATATCGTACATCCGCACTATATTCAGTTTTAAATTTAGAAACAAGAAAAGAATATCTTGAAATATTTTGAAATGTTAATATAGAGGTAATGAAGTAGATTGGATAACCTTGCATATTATTGTAGAACTCATACTCCTTCCATATATTATGGCGAAGAATAATATACTCAAGCTGCATACGTAGACGCACTTTAAAGAGTTCCCAAAACATGATCTTTTTTCAGATTTAGTAGATCGCTTTTACAGAAGCGAAAAGAAGAAACTGAACTAATATAATGTAGGATTACAAAAATCTACTTATTCTATTTGTATAGGGCGTTAAAGGCTCGTCCGATGATAAGTTTTCTAACCTCGGTAGTTCCAGCACCAATCTCGTACAACTTGGCGTCACGCATAATACGACCGGTAGGGTAGTCGTTGATGTACCCATTTCCTCCTGAAAAACGATAAAAAGACAGAAGCGTATGTTAATTGAAGTTTATATCTTACTACGCAACTGACATAAACACACGGATGTACACACATGCACACACCGATGTAAACGAAAGTATGTTCGCCCCTACTATGTCTTCTAGATCGAGCAACTAAAGCATTTAACAACATAAACAGCGCAACCACTTGCCAAATAAACACATGAACACGTAAACGACAGGTTCAAGTGCAACATGAACACACCTAGACACTGAATGGCATCAAGGCCAACCTTCGTGGCGGCCTCCGCAGAGTACAGGATACATGCAGCACAGTCTCTGTTGTCGGCATGTCCTGCATCCGCAGCCCGCGCAGTGGCGTAGACAAGAGCACGTGAGGACACCAATGCAGTGTACATGTCCGCAACCTTAGCCTGAACCATCTGGAACTCACCAATGTTTTGGCCAAACTGTTGACGGGTGTGTACATAGGGTAGAGTGATGTCAAGCGCTGCAGCCATAAGACCAAGCGGGCCACCAGACAACACAAGGCGCTCATAGTTCAAGCCACTCATCAACACGGATGCTCCTTTACCGACGCCACCTAGAACATTCTCTTCCGGCACCTCGACGTCCTCGAAAATTAATTCGGCTGTGTTGGAACCACGCATACCGAGCTTGTCTAACTTAACACCAGTAGAGAATCCTGGGAACGTATTCTCCACAATGAATGCAGTGATTCCCTTTGAATGTGCAGCCACATCGGTCTTTGCATACACGACGAGCGTATCCGCATCTGGTCCATTCGTAATCCAGAACTTATTTCCATTCAGAACGTATCTGTCAATACCAAGATCATTTAGTTTGTGGTATAATCGCCTTGTTTGTGTACACGTCTGTAACAACAATGGTTGCGTTGTGACACACAGGTGTTGTTTGATTGATATATGTTATGCGCAGTCTATATCAAATCATATATCACAAGGCACAAAACATAAAAGGGGATCAACAACAAAATCGGTTGTATAACTATACAAACAGATTCAATCAAAAACGTACTCGCGACATGCGTATACACCCAAAATATATTTCTATACATACTTATCCCCCTTCTTCTCTGCGCGCAGTTTCATGGACACGACGTCTGAACCAGCCCCAGTTTCACTCATAGCCAATGCACCAATATGCTCACCAGAAATCAACTTGGGCAGATATTTTTCTTTTTGCATTTCGTTACCATTACGAACAATCTGATTAACACAGAGATTGCTATGGGCCCCATAACTAAGAGCAACACCACCAGCTGCACGTGACAGCTCCTCAATGGCAAGTGTCTGCTCTAAATAACCAAGGCCTAACCCTCCGTACTGTTCGGGTGCAGTGATCCCGAGCAAACCCATATCACCCAACTTACGCCAGAACGCACGAAGATCCTTAAATTCATTTGTTTTGTCAATCTCATCTGCAAACGGTGCAAGTTCCTCTGAGGCAAATTTGTGAATTGAGTCTCTAAGGTTGACTTGGTCTTCAGTCAGGCCTGCTAGCGCGTCAGTCATGATGGACCTCTTTGAACTAGCCAGGAGAGACGGTAACACACGGCTGGGAACGGCGACTACGCCCATGCCAGCCGGGGTACGTGATATTTTTCTGAGATTGCAAAGCATTATATATGTGAGTTGTGCGCAAACGTGTACGTGCGTGCGTGCGTGCGTGCGTGGTGCGTGTATGTAAGTGCGTACGTCTGACGAGTACATACGACTGGCATGGGTGTATACATCGTTTCGAAAGTTGCAGTTGTAATCAAAGTAGGGAGATCTTTCTTTGATGTGACTCCACTGCCATCCCAACCCCACCCCCAGCATAACCCCGCCCAAGCCTCAACACAACCCAACCTAACCGAACTTGCACAAACTGTTTCAAAAGCGCCGTAAAGAAAAGCGTTCACATGGTGCCCAGCCTTCATTGTGGTGTCCCTACGAACAATCTCGCATGCAGAGGCGTCGTAATTATATCGCCAACGTAGACCTGTTCTTGTAATTGTACTGATTGGTTCAATACCTTGAACCGACTTTCGGATTATATGCCGTTTATCAGTGTGAAATCAGCCGCATGTCTTCATTTTCCATTTCACACAGAAAGAGAAAAATCACAAAACATTACGAGGACATATTGTTGTTCCTTGTATTACCCTGGCCTTATCAAAACGTGCAGGACCTACCTTGTAACCATTACAAAACTTCGCACTAGCTATCGCGGATATGGGTCATGCTTGCTTTATTATTATAGTATAACTATGTTGAAACGTGACATTTACAAAATTTGACGCTAGTATGACAGTATGAAATGCAATGATGCCAGGGTTTCATTCCTATACTCCCGTGTAACGAACATGACTTCTCGTTTCCCGATAATAGACTACAAACACAAGTACTTGAACGGATTTTCGATCATGAGTTAAAATTTCAATCCATGTTCAAGTTCTTTCTGTTTAATGTGGTCAATAAGAGAAATATTGAGATAGGCGTTTCATGTCGCTTGTTACTGGATATATCTTGGATATATCTTCTCCCACGTTTAGTTAGTATCGGAACTTGATGATCTTAACAGATGTTTGCACTGTAGGCGGCAATATCTGGTAAAGCTGTCCCAAATGCATTCATGTATGTATGTATTGTCGGCTACCATTACAAGTTTAGATGTAATTTGATTTTCCACAAGAGCAATCACAGGTCGGACGGATACTATGAAAGTATTTAGAAATGTAATCCACTGATAGAGAAATATATTAAAAACGAAAGCGTACAAGATAAGAATGACACCATATGTCCACTTCCCATCCTTGACGATATTACTATCAAACTAGGAACTATTGCGCAGTAACTATTAACATAACACTACTAAACATCAGCATCAGGCATGTATTCCTAAAAACCATGTATGGGAACACACACATACTTGTTAAAAGGTGTTGTATACTTGTTAAAAGCTGTTGTTCATTATGGAGTACAACCGTATCATACATCAAGTTACCTACAGGTTGTGTGATGGAGCACCTGTTCATTACATCATGTTACCATTACTATTCTTCACATAACACACACCACGCAAGAAGGCTCAACTTGTCGTAAATACAACCCTTTCGGCGCAGTAAATTTTCACACACGCTAACCTCCATCGAACAGAATATAAATTATGACTGGTCACTATTAAAAGAGCCTACTGATGAAAGAACAAACAGCCGTGCGAAGACGGACAGACACGAATTATGCAGAATAAAGCAAGTAAATGGAAAGGTGGACAAAAAATATTCTCTTCGAACCATTTTCTGCTCATCCAATATCAAACTGAATCGAGGAATGCGAATGTCGTATGTTAGTGGAAGTTCAAAGCTGCTGGCCGGCGCTGTTTGAGATATGTGATGCAGTCGGAAAGTTTGCATAGTTCAGATAACGTCGCACACACACCTTTGTAGTCAAGACCCATGTCAAGGAAATTCATCCACGCGTCACATAACTGCTATGAGTTGAAGATTTACCAACAATGCGTGCAAATGTCTGGCGAGATGTTTGTTGTAGTCCTACTCTCAAAAAAACGTGGCTGATTTGGTGATCACATAAATCAGTAAACAGGTTATAAGTACAATTTAACAGAGTGTCTCATTTCGTTCATCGAGTGTTGCGAGTACAGAGTATTGTTGTGGACACTTACTGTTCAAAAATGAGTTATATTTTAATCCCCCTCATCGACGAACGCAATCGTCTACGATGAAAATAGGTTTTACATACTACCAACCAAACAGCGTGTTCGTTTATCTGCTTGACCATTAGCAATTGTAAGATGATATCTTACGACCCATTGGCAGTGTTCTCTTTGCGTTTCCTTGGCCGAGTATAGCCGCAACTGAGACAATGCCTTGTTAAAAAGTAAAAGACGTATGCTTCCGAACAGAAAAACGATGTCATAGCCAAACTTGACGATGCGCATTTAAACGAACCGCAGACATGAACAAAACAAAACATAAGCTTCGGTGATCTCTGCAGGATCCTGTTTCGAGGAAAACCCCAGTGATACGACGTTCGTAGTGGTATCTTAGGCCCTATTCATCAGGAAATGGGACGTTTATGGAGCTAGAATATTAATACAGGTAACTACGTGTGCACTCCAAGTCACTCAGGCATCAAAAGCTCTGTATATTATGCACAGTGCCAAAAATTTATTATTGGTGAATAAAACATATTCTCGCATTGTGAACTAGGGAACGAGTTGGTATGTCATGGTCATGTCATTGTTACGAATGTTTAAAAGAAATTATTTTTAAATACAAAACCGTCGCATAGGTTGTGTCGCAAATCGATGGGGCCTCGGACCTCGGAGTTTGTATCAAGCTATTTCGGGAGGAATGTTTTCAACACAACGTATTATGTCGTTAATACAGATAGATACATGACAGATATTGCTTTATCCTTACGAAATAAGAGCATATCCTCAGAGAAATATTATTCAAAATACAAAATAATATTAATCAGATGTGTGTATTACCAAATCTTATAGGTGTGTATAGTTGAATAAAATATAGAATACCCACATCATTCAAATGGATCATTGAGTAGCAAGAATTGGACGGACATGCTCTTAGTAAAAATATGTCGTATATTACTTTCGCTTTTCAAACCCAAGTGCATTGGCATTCCTTTATGAATGAACTGATGGTTTCTATTCATAATTTTAAAACGTAACAATTTGGTTTTATATAAGTCTTCTGATGTCATCAAAGATTGCCAATGATATTTCTATATTCATTGGACCACGACTATGGAGGTTTAGCTTACCACCAGTAGGAAACCGTATAGGATACTCCTAGAATATCTCAGGAGCAAAGAGCAAACCGATGAATATTATTGTACGTATTTCGTTTTCCTTTGTGTTTGGTCGTTCCAAGTATATTATGAGGTTGAGAAGTAGAACAACACTGCGTCGTGTATGCTGCCTGTGGGTATATGTGGGTGGGTGTGGGTATATGTGGGTGGGTGTGGGGATTTCGGGAATGCTGTGTTTCTGGACGGGGAGAAACGGGTTGGGAATTGTGTGCGATTTTGTGTGGTTTTGTATATGCCACAACTCTTTAATCTTTTTTTATATAGACTGCTAGTGTTTACTGGAAGAGCGAAAGCGTTGTTCGTATTATAGCTGTATGCAACTGCACACCAAACATTCGGATGAGATTACATTGGAATACGTTTGTGATCCCTTTTTCCGACCAGATATTTGTTAATGTTTGTGTGGTGTTGTATCTCTTGTGACTTTTTGTAATCCGTATAGCTTTTTTCCCGATCCGTACAGCTTTTTTTCCGAATCTCTCTCTCTGTCTGTCATGTAAGTCAACCTCAGTCCGTCCGTCCGTTCATCCGTCCGTCCGTCAATCTATTCAACAGGTTTGGTCGGTCAATCGATCGGTTTTTTGTGTGATCGATTCGGTGAGTCCGTCACAGTCAGTAGTCAGTCTCGACCAAGTCAAGTCACACTGGTCAAAAAGTCACGTCAGCCAAGTAAGCAATAGAGAGAGAGAGAGAGGAAGGGAGAGGAGGCAATATTTATATTTTAGTTCAGTTTAGTTTTTAATTTGGTTTGTTGTGTTTCTTTTTTGTTTTTTTTTCCTTTTTCCGACTGGACATATTGTCTGTCGGTCTGTCTGTCTGTCAGTCGGTCGGTCGGTCGGTCGGTCGGTTTTGTCTGTAAGTCTGTCTGTCTGTCCTTCCTGTCCGTCGCTTGGTCTGTCTGTCTGTCTGTCTGTCTGTCTGTCTGTCTGTCTGTCTGTCTGTCTGTCTGTCTGTCAGGCATTTATTTGCTTGTTCAACCAACACATATAGACGATCAACGAAAACACCTTCACAGTCACTTAAACTCTCTCTCTTGTCTTTCTCTGTCTCTGTTTTGTGTAATCGTACAACTGGAAAGGGTGTGTTGGAAAGGTGGTTTTAGTCACGTAGTACTATAATTCATTTTCTAGTATACACCCCCCCCCAATATATACACATAGACAAAGCTTGCATATAAGACGGAATTAAAAAGACTCGACACTGGTTCATCGTTCTCCTCACTCACCTTGAAAAACGGTACATGGTGGCTAAATTTCAGTGTCAAACTGTTCACAACCATGACACAAGGCTTAGGAAGAGAACGCGGCACTGGTGATGTGTAAGTTGAACTTGTTTGTGCTGTGTGCGTTATTATGGTTTGAAGTCGACCCATTGTTAACACTGATGATTTCCCCACTTTGGTACGATGGTGTTGCCACTGAGATTCTTAAAATCTTTTAATCTTCCCGCATTCTATGAACAGTGCCACTGGTGGCTTCTTACGCCACACCTTGGACTCACTTCAATCGCAGTATAAGGTTGGCGATGGCGCACTGGACACTACCCCTAGCGTACTACCCCGCCCTGCTCCTGCATCCAGATCGTACATGACACCCGACGAAGCTATTGCACGGTACGGAGCTAAACTGACTAGACAGGAAATGATTGAAATCCAAAAGGTCAAGTGTGTGTATTACTTGGGTCAGAATGCAAACAAATCGGGTCACTACCAGGGTTATGACGAATCCACTGGAGATTACATCATTGTTCTGCACGATCACATCAACTTCCGATACGAGCTGCTGGAGTCGTTAGGAAAGGGTTCCTTTGGGCACGTGCTAAAAGCATATGATCACATGACAAAAACTGTGGTGGCTGTGAAGATTATTCGCAATAAGAAGCGATTTCACGCTCAGGCGCTAATCGAGGTTGAAGTACTGAAGCATTTGAAGAGAGAGGATGATCAGGTGTGAAGCTTTAGAAGATTGCCATAGTTTCTCTTTTTGTTCTCTTTTCTCAAGTGATGGATATAATTGGTTTATACTTGTCTCATTTGCGAGAAACCCAGTGTTAATATTTTCCACCTTTTTTCTCTTCTAGAACGCAAGCAATGTCGTGCATCTTATTGACCACTTCTACTGCCGCGACCATCTTTGTATTACGTTTGAGCTTCTCAGTTTGAACTTATACGAACTCATCAAGGCCAACCGATTCAAAGGCCTGACCTTGAAGCTAATTCATAAAATTGGATCTCAGATGCTCCAGTCCTTACACCTTTTCAAGAATCTCAATATCATTCACTGCGACTTAAAACCAGAAAACGTACTGTTAAAGAGCTCAGCTGCCGCGGATGTTAAAGTGATTGACCTGGGATCAAGTTGCTATCAACATGAGACACTGTACTCGTACATACAATCAAGATTTTACCGGTCTCCTGAGGTGATCCTAGGTCTTCCATACGATACGTCGATCGACATGTGGAGCTTTGGCTGTATCCTGGCTGAGCTTTATAGTGGTTACCCTCTTTTTCCAGGAGAGAATGAGACGGAGCAGCTATCGTACATCATGGAGATATGCAATACACCACCTGCATATGTTGTTGCTGCTTCAACGAGGAAAGCGACCTTCTTTGGTAAGAGAAAGTAGATAATAGTTCATCTTCACGTTACATGGAATGCTAACCTCGAGATGTAAGAATGCTTACTTTGATTTTGTTTCTTACACTTACAGAAGAAAATGGTAAGCCTAAAATTTCTGCCAATTCCAAAGGAAAAATTCACTATCCCAACTCAAAGACGCTTGGAAACGTACTTAAGTGTCGTGATCAGAACTTCATGGACCTTTTACAGCGTTGCCTTACATGGGACTCAAAGGAGCGCATAACACCCGCAGAGGCCATGCGCCATCCGTTCTTTGACCAATCGCTTCAAGCCATCTCCACCACGCAGTCCGCTAATAGTAACAACACTCATCATCAGCACTCGAATAAGCTGTCTTACGACAACATTGGCCAGAAAACATTGGCGTCTGGAGTATACCCGCCAGTACAAAGCGCAGCTCAGACTAGCATAAATCTCCGTTCGATACGAGTGACAGATATGGCGCCCCCGTCATCAAATCCTCACAAATATCAAAAGCAGCACCCCTTCGTGAACGTCAACTCCGGGTACACGGCAATTTACTCGGACCGCATCCCGCAGTAGCAGTGCCATCGTAACAGGACAGCACTGTTCGTACTCTCGACAGACAACAAGAATGAAGCAGGAACTGCAATCGGAACTTGTACTCTCGAAGAGATGGATTCCATATAGTTGTTTAGGAAGTTTGGTCGACACTCTGGAACGAGCTTAAGAAACTTGTAGCAGTGAGTGGTAATCATGAATGATCACTATATATCAACACATTTGGACAAGAAAGTCAAACATATTAATTTAGTAGGACCAAGCTAACACGAATATAATAGCAGCCGTCCAAACTCATATACAGCCACCGAGGCACTGAATGCAAAACTATACGTTGGCAACTTCAATGGAGTTTCAGCACCAAGCTCGAGATAACCACTTTTTAATGTAGCATTAACCGTGAAATGTGACATAATTTTACTGTTGATTATTAATTTTAATTACATTATTGATTAAACCCCAATTCTGGAGATGTTGCAGTCTATTTATTCTATCGAGTTATGGAAAGGACGTTTCGATTATGTCAAAGGAATTGTTTTGCAAGTCCAACCCTTCAGTAAGTTTGCGTAAATTACAATTCCGAAGAGGTTACACTTTCACAACCATTTCTAATAACTCGTGTATACACAAAGACTTTTATGAAACTGTTGTACATGAAACCCCTATAATTAATGAACCATTTCAAGAGTCACTACAGGTAATTACAAAATATATTTCAAATATTTCGATGAGGTATATTTAATTTTATATATTGCTCAATGTTGATCAAATACCAGCAAGTTGTTCTCACTATTTTCCCCGTGAAATAGAGATTATCAACACAAACAATTGTGAACAAACTTAACAAAGTTTGGCTGCCTCGGCTTGAGCTTGCACGTCATCCGAGTTTCCAACAGGCATTGATTTTGCTTTCTCGTACCAAAGCTGAGTAGTGGAAGTGTAGTTTGCAGGAAGACCATTTAAGTATAGAATAAGTTTTGTGAAACAATTTGAAGGATTTCATTTTCAACAACGCTTGACATACACTGCTTGACATACGCCCGTACGTGCTGTGCTGTTTAGGTTATTCTACTACATTCTTGCCGATAAAAACCTTATCTACCCTGAATTGTTCAAGCTTGCACCACATTTCATATCAGTTCCGAATATTAGAACATGCATTCATGTAATATTTATTTACCTTTGCAGAAGCCTTATCTCCCATCTTGTCGAAACTCTTACCCAACATTAGAGCATTTTTCAGGTAAAAACCAGGCTCAGCGGCCTCAGCGGCTTCAAAGCATTCTTTGGCTGCCTCGTATGTGGATTCCGGTGGGGAGGCAAACAGGGTGGCTGCCACCTTACGCGTATACCTAGGCGAGATATGGTTCGCAAGGTGTGAGTGTAAACATTGGTTTGGAACGAGTTTAGTACATATACTTTTCTTACGAGAACACTGACGTAAAAATAGAATCAACAACGGCATCCGCAGTATATCCTTGACATTTGCTTTTCACACCAAAAGTACAAACACATATAGAGCCAAGCAGAAACTCACCAAGGCATATCAGCGATAGTAAAATGCCATAGTCCAAGCAGATGGCTTGTTGTAGCATCGTCACTCTTCAAAGCTAGTGCCTTTTCTGGTTGTAGATATTTGTAAAGATAAAAGAAATGTTAATGAAATTCTGAAAACTTGGTATAAGTGTGTGCTTATGAAGCAGCAAGCTGATGAACTTACCAAAGTGCTCTCGCACAGTGAAAGCGTTATTAATTGTGCTTTTGGTACCCTCGTAATCTCCAATAGAACTCAAGGTGATGGCGAACCACTTATGGCAAGCAAAGTTGTTAGGGTCAATCTCCAGTGCCTGTGCTTGTCGTGTATGAGTGGGATTAGTTATAATAATCGGATCGATATGTTTTGTCGTACATTTGTATAACGTAGCAAAGTGAACACTAATTCTCGCAAATCTAATTATTCGTCCATGGAATCTACATCAACTCTGTACACACCTTTTTAGCGGCATCATGCCCACTATAAACGAACGTTTTCTTTGCCTCTTTATCAGTTGTCTCTGTAGCCATATCGTGACATGCTCGTGCAAAACGCCAAAGAGTCTCCGCATCATTTGGCGTTGTTTCCATCAACTTTTGCAAAAACTCGTATACCTTTGTGGTGGAGGAGCAATTATAATTGATATAAGTCAGAAATGTATTCAGTCTGCAACCGACGCTGCGCATTTCAACATTTGGATATATGTACGTATGTGGTGTGTATACCATACGCATGACTTCTGCCCATGACACTACATACCTTTTTCTTATCTCCAGTTCCTTTCGAGTACAGGGCCTCCGCTTCATCAATTCCACCCTCACACTTGGCCGGATCTTGATTCAAAAATAGACCACCTACACATGTCAGAGAAACAACTGCAGCAGTATAGGCACGAGGAAAAACGCGAGATCTTGGCACTGATACGGCCACCGCGTGTGCGAGTCTAGCCGAAGACGTGTGCAAGCTACGTGAGCTTCTGGCCGATCCAGCCGTGAGTCTCAGAGCCGACTTTAGAGCTTGATTGGTAGCAATTCGGAACATGATGGAATTTTCAATACGCAACTCTCCTTTCGTAAACACTATAATAATAATACTCGTGAATCATTGTAATCCATTCAGTTGTTAATGTTATATATAATATTAACTTCAAACATAATCACACGCATTCAATTACAATCTCTCACTTACTGTGCACACAGTACTGCCATAGCGGGTCGCTGTTGTTTTGTTTTGTGGTGTCTGACACTGACACCTCCGATACACACTGTTTCTATACGAACCCAGGCCAATGAAATAGAAGCTTAATGGCTGTTTGATTTCCTCAACACATTACTTTTATGGTATTTTATTGGCCTTTTGATGATTAATACTACAGCATACAGTTTAAATGGTACGGTCCGAATGGGTCATCATGTATACAGCCTTAATGGTCTTATGTGGAACTTGAAAGTTGGTGAAATAAGGTGTACTTACAGCTTGACCTCGTGACTTTCGTTGGCCTGCCCTATTTTAGTCTGTCAGTGGAACCAATACACATCGATTACTTAAAAATAGATATTTAAACTTATTGTTATTGGTCCTAATTTGCGTGCCTGTGCCACTACCCAATGGAACGACAAGTGATCGCTCGCCGCCCCAACGAGACCACGCGCAGGTCTAATTGCCAAAGTGAGCAATGTACTAACTACACACACACACACAACGCACACATTCGTACGTACACACACACACATACATACACACACATACACATACACACATACACACATACACACATACACATACACACATACACACATACACACATACACATACACACATACACACAACACTACACACACATACACATACACACACACACACACACACACACTCTCTCTCTCTCTCTCTCTTCTAAGCCTCTTCCCTTTCTCCTCCCTCCACAACTTACTAGTCCTGCTCTTTCATTATACTTTTAGACATGGATTATTCTTTTCTTCATCCTTCATTCTCCTTACTATGCGATTGACCAGACAGATAATCTTTTACATCAAATTTTTAGTGGTGGCAAATTGTTGAATATAGATTACTTGACAACGCCATGAGTTTTCTATTTTTTTTTCCAAGATTGAGTCAATCAATACTTACTAGATATGCACCACTTTTATGTGCCACCCTCTCTGACAACATTGTAGAGAACGGTTCATGACATTAAAAAGGCAAGATACTATTAAAGGAATAAATAGTCTAAACTTGATTATCAAAAACTCGAAAGTACAGGGAAGTTCGAATGTTCTATGCAGTGATTACGCGACATTTTATCGTTATTGCTTGAAAGAGTACGACAAGTCCGATGATGGAGTTGATTATATTTACGTTTTATTGTAGAAAGTAAGCCCGAGAAAAATAGTTCAAAGTCGGTTAAATTTGATGAGAGGAGCCATGTTGGCCTGGACACACTTGAAGGTACCCTGTCCAAATCGAATAAGTGTCAATAACCTTCTGCCACAGTAGAGGGATGTCCTTGATTCCCTTGGAACGGTGGCGTGCTCTACTGTTTACTTTCGCAGATAAGCAAGCACTGGTAACGTTGCATGCGAAGCTGTTTTTGAAAGTGCATTGCAAAACATGTAACAGAAAATGCGTTATCCTTCGGGTTGACAAAGTATTCAAAGCATCTAGGATTTAATTATTTTACATTTTACATTTTTACACGCTTTCTAGGTCTGCTTTATTGCCCATAGATGTTTACGCATGTGAATGCACACGTAACATGCACAGTACACCACATTTCGTTGTTCCCATGCTAATAAACACGCTTTCCTCCCAATTTTACTTTTCGAAATCCCTTGCATTAATGGAATGATAGTCACGGGTATGTCGATAAAGGACGTAGTGTTGGATAATAAACAATACGTCGAATGCTATGGATACTAAACCAAGCGCAAACTTGGCTGGATTGCCAAAGAAACCCGATATATCGTTAAGATTATAGGCGATTAAGAGCATTTGAAATATGCTTAACAAACCGCCCGTTATGTCGAGTAGGATATTGTGGATGCTCCATCCTACCGTACTTTTGCGCTATAGTTACGAAATTGAAATGATGGGGGTATAAGTGCGTGTAAATGTGATGGAATGTGTGACCGGCTTACAAGAAGACAGAATTAGACCGCACAGGTGCATGTGCAAACATTTTATGTACATGTTATGAGCGTATATTAGTTACTCGTAGAAAATTTGGGCTATGTCTATCGATACAACGAAATGGTCACATCTAAAAACAAAGAGGATCGAGAGGAGTGCGTACAACTTTCAGGAGCGTATATTTACAGCATGTGCACAGTAGACGGTATGCATGCACAAACACTGGTATCCAAAAAACACTATGATATGGTCTGAAATACTCCATGTTTGTGTAAACTATGTACACATTCTAGTAAATGAACATATAAACCGGAATGCATTCTCTAAAACAACATACTACAAATCAACCATACCTGGTAATTATATAGAGCTTGAGGTATATATTTGGTGATAGTGATGATAACTTTTAAGAAAGACAGGTTTGTCGCAAAGCTCAACATAGTTGTGATGCCAAATGAAGCACAAAGTGCGGATATCACTGCCACTCCGCCCATAATCATCAGGCCAAACTTAGCAGAACGGCTTAAATATTGACCCCCGCTCTGCAGAAGAAAAATTTACAAAAGTAACGTCCAACAATATAATAGATGTAGGTATAACATACAAGATGCAAAATGCCGAACAGCCAGGACTCTGTAGTGTAAAGTATAAAGAAAAAACTATTTCAGTATCTGCATGCAAACGATCTACAAACTTATACCACATATATACTTACATCGTATATATTCATCTGGTAGAACAGTTGGAATGCCGTCAGTAGAAACGCATGGATGGCGAAGAAAACGTCGTTCGTCTTGACGGGTATATCTGACCCCTGGCAAACACAAGAGAAAATACAGGGAAAAAATAGGGTGAAAACATGAGTTCGTGCCTCTGTGTATCCTGCAAAATACGCTGTGAACCGGTGAGTTTTACTGAGTGCGTGCATCGGAAAATGTACGAACCATAACGTGCACGCATTCCTACGACCAGATTACCAAGCGATCGTAGGAGATATATATACTATCATACTTTGCACAGTAACTGTACTGGCATAGTACTACAAATACCATATTCGGTCTCCAACACTCGTACACGGTACATACCGGGTATTTTTCCAAGTACTCATTTCTTAATACAGGCACACTGTATAACCCAACATTATATATGGCATAGCAAATCCAGCCCATTAAGTTAAGATATACAAAGTCGAAGCTCAACCCTAATGAAGCGCGTGTCACAGTTACAGAGTGAATGAGATATGCGCGAATATTAGCGCTGCATTCAAAGTAGCAATGGGCAACAAGAATTGACGTCGGGACTTGAGTGTACACAGTAAGGCCCACAAGAATCATGTATGTACGATAGCGAGATCAGCCTAGTACAGTATAAACAAGAAATTTCGTATCACATACAGCGCTGGTAGAAATCATGCACGGGCATACACACGTACACTCACCTGCAACACTCTTGCGCCTGTAGTTATCAATACATTGTGGGTAGAAAGAGACTGACCATGCGATGAAGTAACACCATCCAATCACGGTGCTGAAAAATTCTAGCACTTTGCACTTCACTACTTTTACATTAAAACTGGCCAACTCCATTCGAGATTTGCTTTCCAGAATCTTAACTTTGCCTGAACCAAAGTCTGTACTGGATACCGATACGTATACGGGTATGTTATCCCCTGTTGACAGAACAACTCGCGATACCTAGATATTTGTGCCCAAGTTACTATCGATATATTTCCGCCGTACAATGATTTAAGCTGGATTTTCACGTGTTTGACCCATTAGCTTTGATCTCATTATAGAGACGAATAAATGCTAATAAAGCAACCGTACCTTTGGCTGAATGAAATCTGGGTGGATGATGTCTATTATTAGTTCATCATCCAGTGGAGTGCATGCTTGTATTGAAAATTGACCATCCCAACCAAGCTCAAGAGAATCGAAATGCGAGACAATATGGACACACGGTAGGGTGTACGATTCTCTTTCAGCTGTCAATGGAAATAAAGCGTGTGCGCGCATGTTATTTACGTATGTGCACGAGGAAGACAGGAACGGGTATATGTGAAAACAAGTTCTCCGCAATCTTAAATAATTGGTTGTAAACATAAAAATGTGCGAAATGAAAGTGTGTACGTATTCTAGAAAACAAAATAATAGATCAGATGTAACACCAGAAGGTAGGCGACTGTACGTTCGCACAACACATGATTGGAAAACAATTAACAAGTCCAAACTATCAACAAACAAGTTCGACATTTGGTCTTACCGTGTGCTGTCGCTGTCAGTACAAATATACCAAGACAATACAATTCTTTCAACATCGTAAGTACGTTTGTATGATCTCTGTGTTTGTCTGTGTTTATAACGTACACAGAGTACGGGTGAAAGTTGCGTATGTGTGCGTTGTGTATATGTGTGCGTTGTGTATATGTGTGCGTTGTGTATATGTGTGTGTTGTGTATGGTGTGTGTTGTGTACGTGTATGTTTGTGTGTGTGTGTTTTGTGTGGTTCCACTCCTTTATTGTTTTAGCGTTTAATCTATAAATAACTGCAATCATATTGGTATTATTCTAAATATTGCGGAAATACATGTTTTTTAAATGAATAATTATAATTAGTAGCCAATAATTATACTTCAATGATAATAGTGAACCCAATTTTTTATTGATACTAGTGAACTACAACAGTACAGAAATGAGCGAGGATGGGAACCTGCATATTTGTTTCAAGTCGTTGTTAGCAGAGATGGGAGGTAAAGGAAATCCCACCAGACATGCAGGCGAGAATTTGACGGCTAACTCTTGACATCTATTTACAGTAAGACTCAATATATATGAAATGTGTCTTTATGATTTTTTTCAGATGTATATCTGCTGTACAGTTTGTTACTTTCTGGTCGCATTGATTGTGATAAGTACTCGCGTCCTACTAAAGTGTCAATGTTGGGTTCCCAATTGTAACATCACCAGGTGCAATGTGATGGATGGTCTCAAGACTCTTCCCTGCTATATGGTCATGATGCCGCACAGGTACGATTGATCTTCATTGCAAGATAAAAAGGATTTATGTTAATGTTCAGTTCACAACTTCAGTGCCACCGGGTGCAGGAATGATGGCCACAAGGCTCTTCGTTCGGTCTTGCAAAATAGGCAAGCATTCCTGTGAATGTTGAGTTTCAGTTGGAAGGAGAGGCATCAGTAACCAGAAATGCTTTTGTGTAATTTCACTCAATCAGTGTCCAGTGATCTGTGGTTCAATATTCGTTTCGAGTTCTTTCCCTCGTAGAATGTTGCAGTCAGCCTTTATTTGAAAATTAAAAAATAAAACTAGTTGGATGTTGCTGACACTACTTCGAAGCAAAATGTCTTGGTTTGAAAACAAACTAGCACGATTTTTGTAATTATAATTACACTAGCATTCAACTGATTGTTAGCAATGTTATAACGACGTATCATATATACACAATGTTGTTCGTGACCTTTTCTGATAAAAGCTTTAATATTTCTCCTTAATTACAATACTCGATTTGTCGAAAGCGCATTAATAAGAATTAAACCTGCACAGTGAATTCAGAATTCCAGGCAGCGGACTCCTCCGGTTCAGGACTACTTGCTCTACAATAACTCTTTGTACATTTTCTAACGTCGTCACACAATTTCGACCATTGGCAGCACTGTTTAGAACCGTCAATGGATACACCCCTTAGTGATTCTGGATTCCTAATAGCCTTCTCTTCGCAAGTAATTAGGTACTCATTATCTGGGGTACAAGGTTCTGTGGGTTCAGTCTCAGGGTCAGTCTCAGTGCTAGTCTCAGGGTCAGTCTCAGTGCTAGTCTCAGGGTCAGTCTCGGGGTCGGTCTCAGGCGTGGTAGCCAGACAAGTAACCTTGAAACTCGCTATTCCAGAGTTAACACACGTGTTCTCCAAGCTGGTAGACACAGATGCGAGAGGTTCTCCACTGCAATCAGGAGTGTTGTATGCTCCTCCCACGGCTTTATTTCCGTTCATGTTCACCTTTATCGATCCGACGGAAACAGCTACACACTCGCCATTCGTTGGTGCATCAGCGGTAAGCAAAGCACTTGTACAGCCAGGTCCAATAGAACCAACGACCTTGACCTTTGAACAGGCTGGATCCATAGCGTATGAGGACATTGCCATGCAGGCAGCGACGACGGTAATAACTGAGAACTTCATTTTAATTATAAGAGTTTATTGTTCAAGAACAAGTGATGTAAGGAAAAAATAAAAGCTTTCTTTTATACAGTTCCTTAATGGTTGTCTCATGCCTGAAAGTATGATATGTTCGAAAAGCAGGAAAGATATCGGCCTTGTTTTACAGTTCACGTGCTCTGTAGTATAAGAATATGACTAGATTAAGAATCATTCCAGAAACACAGACAAGTTCTGATGATGCGCATTGGCGTTGAAGCTTGATCTGTGGCGTTGTAAGTTTGCATTTGAATGCTGTTTGCAAAATTTACCGTTTTACTCGTTGATTTCAACTATCATCTATTGCAATACATTGTTAGTTGCACTTATGTCCCTACACAACATCCAGTCGATAACTAACCCTCTTTGCGTACGAAAGAACAGCAAACTGCACTACTAGTAGAAAGCAAAACATCTTGGTACTTGATGCGTCCACGATAACAGATCCTTTGAGATTTTATATGAGCGATGTGTGAGATGTCGTATTATCAAATGAAACCAAGTCAAAGAATGCCTTAGAATGTAAAAAAGGAGTGAGTGATTCATTGACCAGAGGAAGGGTTCCTGAATAACCGATTTTTATTTGGTGTTCCTCTGTCTATTTCTATATTCACTTTTTAAGTGCAAACCCATTTGTGTCGCATTGGTAGCAGCTACCTAACAAATCGAACAGACGATGAGAGATCGAACAATCTTAGCATCGGTTCGATCCTGGTTTATTGAAGTAAATTATCGTAAGATACCCTCCATCCACACTTGCAACGTGATCGGTCTCCTACTTTATGAGCATAAAATGCGAGTGAACAACTCACACTACCAGTGACGACTCACTCCCGCCCAGGTGGTGCACATGAAAACCTCCTCAATTATACCAAAGTTTCTTGCTTACATGTCTACGTTATCCACCGAAATGCGTCAAAAGCTTTCACATTGAATGAACGTTTCTCGCTACAACTTGTTTCTCCAACATCAATTTCTTTCTAATTGTCGTACTTATCCCTTGTGACTTTTGGTATTATTACAGACATACTTGGAAAGTTCTTTCGTTTTTTGCTTCAGGTTCAAACTCAGTCTCCTTAATTCAGACATACAGGGAAGCGTGATCTTCTACTAGCATCATTCTGCGTGTATTATATTACTACACAGGGATGTTCAGTATCTTGAGCAACAGCGTTATGGGTATTTAGGGAGTTGTTGTGCAAACTAAATTGAACACTCAATGCCCTATCTGTTGTGAGCGGTTCAGACAACAAGCTTCAGGTTTTCTGGAATTCTTTCTTGTGTTTATATTCATTCGTATGCTATATATGTGATATATAGTCATCCTTGCTCCCGAAGTGCAACAAACACATACACTGCAAAAGAAGGAATGCGGCATACGTTAGGCGCAGACTACTGCCAATGAATGTGCTTGTTGTCACCTCGCCCCTCTTGGCACACGCTATTACTTGAACTAAACTTGACGATTTCTATCACGGTCTCCTGGACCAATACACGTTATAAATTGTAATGACAACTCTAAAGTATAAATTGTAATGACAACTCTAAAGTCTTGACATCAGATGTAAGTACTTATATACACGCATGGAAACACGCATAAAAACGTAGTATAATTGGTCCGGCAGTCGTTGAAATTTAGAATACGAGGAATGGAATCTCTCCATGTAGACACCAAGAAACTACGGAAGTGAATTCTAGTTTTTCTGGTTTTCTTGAGCTAACACGATAATGCAGCATTATCTACGCTCACTTCTTTATCATTCATTAATTACTCCGGCTTACTTTATAGAGTACTACCTCTCACTATACAACCGTTTTTCCTCATACACAGATACATAGCATACATTACATTGTTTGTCTATACACCGTTGCTTGAATCTGTCAAGTAGTACCACCCTGTGTGCTCGTGTGAAGTAGAGTACCAGTTCTATTGACCCGCATGTTTACGATCATTTTCGAACACAAACCAATCCACCGCTACCACACTCAACAATAACAATTTTATATGAAAGCTGGTTAATTGATCATATTAGTACGCACATGATACACACACACCAACCTACATCCTCAATTATAGAATATACTGTTGACGGTACGCCTCATAGGCCTCGCCAATCTCGTTCGCATGAGCTTCAACACTCTCACCCCCATGCACAAGCTTGGCCAAGGTTCCCACAGCTCTCTCCAACACACCCTTTTCTTTCCACATCATGCCTTTGTATTCATTGATCTGGCACTTCAAATCATCTAAAACCATCACCGCGCCATGCTTGTACTGCGCCGTAACGCTCATGGTCGAGAATTGTGCGTTTCCATAGTAATGATCGTACGCATATTCCACCAGCTGTCTCTTGAGTTTCTTCTCTCTCGCAGCGTTCGTGTACGTGAGAAACTCAACAGTATACAATGTTGTATATGCACCCACAGCCACAGCGGCCGCCCTCCACACAGAAGGCTTTGACAACACAGTCACACCTAATGTTACAATCGTAATGATAGATGACGTGTGCGGGGTTATTGAAGACACCATAGGAACCATAGCCATTATCGCACCCAGACGCCCCATCGTAGTATAGTCCGCAGATTGATCCTTCGTAGAATGTGGAGAGGGCGTGCTTTCCGGTCTACCACCATCTACATTTGCACTGCTTGTGCGCGCGAGGGGTAGAAGAGAGTCTACGGCGCGGTACTTGCTGTAGCCCAGCAGTCTTGGCCCCAGCGAACGCCAACCCAATGAAAACACAAAGTCAATATCCTCCTTAAAACCATCTATCAAAGCACCTGAGAATACACTTCCAAAGATGGGTGTTATTCCAGGTGGAGAGGTAATAAATTCCTCACCATCGTCACACTCTTCACTCACACCGGGAAAGGCAGACATCGAGCTTTTACTCATACCACTACCACTGTACCCACTACAGCCCGCCTCCCTGTTCTTCAAGTTGTTAAAATGAGTGCCGTCGCGTCCTCCGCCGATTTGCAATCCCAGATTCTCTACCATACCGTTCATCTCATCCTCCATGTCCCTCAGTGCGCGCGTGTATCTTTTATTGAGAGTTGCAGCACATCTCGCCTCCAACTCAGAAGACATTTCTGTACTCATGTACTCGATCAAGCGACGCTTGTATACGGCAGTGTTGTTTGGTCTAAATATAGCATAGTCAAAGCCCATGACAATAGCTGAGAGTTGGGCGTCTAACAAGGTTTTCAATTCTGTGTCAAACAGTTTGAATATTTCTGTTGTCATGTTCTGCACAAGGGTCTCGCACCGACCGAATGCTGCTTCTTTCTGATTGTCCAACGTTTCAATGTGATTCCTGGTTGACAAAGTACGTGATTCAGATAATGAGGGACTTTGTATATCCAGGCATAATTGTTATTAATAAATCGAATTGATTGTGTATGTATATATTCATGCTATGCGGATGTATAGATTATATTGTATACAACATCTCATCTAATTCATTGTACTTGTTTGCTTATAAAGTATAGAAGTCCGTGTTGTGACTTTTGTTCCTCATTCACACCTAAATGTGCTTTGTTGAATATGTATAAGGCATTAGCGTTATTATGGTTTGTACTTGTACACTCGTTACGAGGAATGCCTTTTGGGTAGCAGTTCAAATAGCGGTTGTAAAAGGAATGATGAGTCAATCATGAGGTCGTACAGATGCTATTATCACATCCACGAATATGAATGGTGTCCATGAACGTTCAACAGAATTGCTGTAAGCACACTCTCAATGGAGGGACATACATTCACGCGCAGAGTTCTTCAGTTATGAAATGGAAGATACTTACAAGTGCGTCATTTACTATATTTTTCCAGTACCTATACACATACGCATACATATATATATAGATCATACTTGCGATCGCTAAGACGCGTCAAACACTCTCGTCTCTGCATCTTTGCCGTCCAGGTAACCTTGGCAACATGACGAAAAGGTTGACCAGTACGAGGTTGGAGGGGGAAAAGCCTTTTGAGTATTCATGACACCACAAATGGCTAAGCATGGACGCTTGCGTTCAGGACAGCTATTTATACATGACACCAAGGTATGCATGCGAACTAACAAATAGACAAACACATGAAGCAGTTGCCAGCCATCAACTACCACCATTATCCCTGCTTTAACTTATAAACATTCAGATACGGATACGCGTCATAGCTATCCTCTCAATACATACAATTCGTTCTTCTTCATTACCACATACACACACATTAGGAGTCTGTTTACACCGTACATCATGGTTCGTACAAAGTTTGTTCAAGAGGTAGATGGTGTGTCAAATAGGGACTGGGCAACCAAATTTATGATCGTCACCATAGCCCCTCATGCTATACACGACATAATTTTACATTTACGCAGATACATTCAAAACCAGAAGCATAAACCCAGAGGCAAATAATACAGTTTTTCACCAACACATAAGAGCAAATACACACATAGTTTCAAAGTAGTGCTGCTCCTCGTGCATGCGTACCTTTTTCACCCACTCACTGAGCGTAACGACAATGTCTGTACCTCTCACCACGTGGCCCTCGAACTTCGTTCTAATTGCGGCCAGAGAGATGCATTGCTCAAATTCACGTTCAAACCGCTCAAACTCTTTATATCGGTCTAACGGCAACGGATTGGTTTCCTTAACCACGCTCTTCCCCGGCTTTGTACGGTGCATTAACACCTCCTTGCTGGACACGAAGAACACCCGCTACATGCGTGTAAAGTAAACAAACTTGAATATTTGCAAATTTTACAAACGACAATACTCTTTTTAACTTTAGGTGAAATGAAGGTGATGGGGAGCACAAAACACGATACAATATATAGGTGTTGTGTATTCGCCTGCGTTCGCCGCCTTCATGCAAATGGTTTAGCCTCACAATTTCCTTACATATGATGCGTGTCATTCAATATTCACACAGGTACGTGTGTGCGTAAATGTTGGAACGTGCGCTCGTTTTACAGCATACTATGTGTTCAAGAGCTCGACATATACCTTATCCAATATGTCTGGTTGTAACTGCAGTTCCTTTTTGAAGAACTGGCGTGTTCGATCAATATGCTGAGCTTTAACACCAGAAATATCGTCTTCCATATCTGAACCATCCCATCGGTTAAATAGGATGAATACGTTGGGGCGAGAGAGCTTTTCGGCTACCTTTGTAAAAAAGTTCATCTCCTACTATTACAAGTGTGCGCATGTATGTATGATTTATTAACGTGTCCAATAAGTTAAATATACGTGCGTAATGGAACATGAAGTTACTTTCGGGAAGAAAGCCATCCGTAGAGTGTACGTCTACATGTATCACACATGTGTGCCGGTCACAAACTTTGAAATGGCAGAAATCCGAACATTATTTGAAGCTTCAAGCGAAGGCGTAATTGTGATATTACAGAGTGGTTAAATATGTATCTTTGTCCTAATCTTTGCCATTTTAAACTCCACATAAACATATCAAAGACCGTAGATACAGCAACGAAAAGCACATGCATGAGTACACGTATACATATCGATACCCAACTGTACGCATGCGATCTAATATGCGCAGGTCTACATAGCAGCATGTCGATCCCAGCTGCAGTATTTCCTAGTCAACATTCAGCAAACGCGTGGCCAATACCATCACCCCACTAGCCACAATATTTATACGCAACGTACAGTAGTACAATATGTAGTGTAAAGCGCAAATAACGCAAACACACATATACCGTATGTTTGATGGTAGACTCTCCATTGGCTACGAGGACAAACACATCTGCGTCCATGCAAAATTTATCTATCCAACTGTCGTAATTCTCGTCGATATCAAGTCCAGGTGTATCCACTAGCATCACCCCATCACCTAGCAGATTACATTTACTTTTGTCCCAAAAGACTCGTACGAACTGATATGCGTTTTCGCTCGTCGCTTCAGGGCTGCACAACGCATTGGCGACAGTCTTTACTGTCGTTATGGGCAAACGAGTCTCACTCGCACGTTCATTACCTGCAGCGATGTATATGGATTGAGAAAAGGAAACTATGTAATGCGATCTGACAACAGCATTGTTAAAGATCGTCAGTATATATCTCGACGATTCAATACTTCCGCGCTCATCTCACTCCCATATATACGAACACACTCATACGACAAGCTCTCACACGTAACCCTGGATGACTAACTACCAACAACCACTCCAATACCACTATCTACCACATTGTCAGCCGGTGGCCACCATTAGGTCGGATACATACACATACAGTCTGAGGAAAACTACACACACATCCATATTGACATTTAGAAGATAATACCTTTACCCAATCCCACTCCGTTGGACTGTCTACCATTACGTCCGTTCGTCTTATTTAAATCCTCCTCCCCTAAAAGGATATATGGCTCCTGATCGGTACCTGTGACACTGCAGAAACAGCTGGTCGTGTGTCCTATACCTGTAGGAAGCACCTGTACAAAAGAAGTTTAAATTGCATCTGATCTTTATATTCAAGATATTCATGCCTCCTTATTGTGTGTAGTATATACAACACGAAAAGATCATATTCAGCTTGAAGTAACTACACATATCTCTTAGAACTGTAGCCACCGATCATAGTTGCATTGTACATACATATTCTGTTCAAGCACGTTCTCAATGGATTTAAAAAATTCGTTATGCGTGTTAGGCAAACGCCATCAAAATGACTCTGAGAGTATGGTGGCGATATCCGAAATGTACAACGTACATACACAGCATACCTACGTCAAGACACCCCCACATCATATCCAAAAGACAAAACTGTCCGAACGTACCTTTTGCCCAAGCATGCTGTTGATAACTGTTGATTTACCGTTTGATGTATGACCAACAAATACCACTTTCATACTGTCCCTCTGCAGCATGGTGGTAATTCCAGACACGACTTCTCGGAATTGGTGTATATCTTTAAGTTGATGAATGTGGTCCATCTGCCCATCACCATTGGAGTTTCTACCTTGAGCTGATGTCCAATGAGTAACTTAACGGTAAGCCAGTTTACACGTGCGTGTTCGCGTATGTGTGGATTCAACCCGATTTTTATAATTATGAACAGGTACACATACTAGCAGTTATAGATTAAGTTTGAAGAAAGTTATCAGTATATGAAAGCTGGCAACAGAATAATCAATTCATACAGCGCACACAGGTGTGCATATATTCATATTTACGTCTTTATGTAATACGCACATCGCTCTTAATGTGGTTATATGACACATGAACGAACACATAGATTACTTGCCACTTACACATAAAATTTAAATACATTTTATCCCACACTGAAACAGACACACACGTGCACTAAGCACAAACACATGCATGCACATGGTACTTCTCGGCAGACACATAAAATGAATTCACTGGAATCGTACTATCTAGAACTCGACAACAGTATATATATACGCGTTCTACTTACATAGTCCTACGAGGGCGTTCTCGTTCTCGGTGAAACGTTCATATGACTCTAAGATATTTTCAGTTTCATCGATCACGCCTTTTAGTTTAATAAACTGTGTCAAAATTTCCTTGCGACAATCGGAGAAAAGCCGTAAAGGACTCTCATCTTCACCTAAGGCTGGGATTGAGGGTGTGTACGGCATTTTGTTATCAATTGTTTGCAATTATCAGTTCATAGCCACTGCTACTAAGAGTGAAAGAGAATGACTATTGACTATATCTGTGCGGTGTGATTTTGTGAAGTGCATGCAAGACTGCACACGCATGTATGAATGTTTGTGAAAGAATGACGTGAGTAAGAAAAGAAAAAACTAAGAGAGCGAGTACTACGTAAGCGTGTGTTCTACCGAGTGTTAGTGAGTGTTCTGTGTATGTGTGTGTGTGTCTACGTACGACCGTGTATGTCATATGTGTAATCGTTTGTGGGGACATCGGGAGGTCCCAACGTCCAGCGATTGGATTGGCTCAAAGAGGGCAACGCACAGAACCAGAGCATCCCACGCATCATTTAACACATCCTTACGTTTTAAACTATATTTACAACATCACTATCATGTGGGTATTTCATCCGTATCTGGTACATAATTTGAGACAAACTCAGTGGAAGTAGTGAATAGTACTTTGCGACATAAGGTTGTTTCACATGCACTAAATGGGCTAAGCACACACACAAACGCTTAAGTTATATATGATTACTACTCGAACGAAAATCTCTATACCTTACCCACCCACTCGTCCACGATGTATAAGGCAATAACTAAAGTTATCGAAAAATGGCCCAAGGATGAGAGCAGAATTCCTCGAGATTTTGGAACAGCGTTGTCTCTTTGGGCGAAGAAGTACAATGATGTTGACGGAAACGCAAAATTGGCACGGCAAGCACGAGACGACTTGGATGCAGTGCAAAACCTCTTGAATGATACTGCCAAAAAGATGGTATGTAATCAATTTACGAGGAGCGATAGGAGATTATATGTGTACATTTATGTTATGTTATGTGTTAATGCTTATGTTTGTCTCTTGTGAAAAATTGTGTTGCTGAAAATAAAGTTTGAGTCCATGCAGCTGTGAATATAGATCGTGTATATTATTGTGCATTAGTACGTAGTAGGAATTTTTGCAGGCATTACATTATATGTATAAATGTAGCTTAGTATGTGCACGTGCGTGCCTGTGGTACACTCAATGTGCATTTGTTAAGTAAATGGAACACGTCGTGCACTGTGTACCACCTGCTTCTTCCGTTTGCTAGGGTCTAGGCTGCATGTTACCGACCCACAAATATAGACAAACCCATCTGTAGGCTAACTAATCACGTGTATGGAGTCACGAGCTCTTTAACATGAATATTCCCCCAACATTGCACATACGTGTACCATCCTTATCGGATGTGAACACACGCCAATGGATAGAGTTTTGTTATTGGTTTGATGACCACTTACACATACTGACGCGCGACTTTCGACTCTGACCGTCACTAGATGTATACAAACTATTTACGCGCACGGGTCGACTGTGATATTTACTTGGATGCTTAATGCGTATTAATACAAACGCACAAACACGAATCAGTCGTATACACATACAATACCATGCGTTTATTTGCTGAGTAATATACTGTTTTGTATACAGTATCCGCGAGATGATAATCGTGCAGCTACTAATGACACCAAGTCAGCCTATGCAAATATTCTATCAGCCGAGAGCCAGGTAAGACATCGTTAGTATGCATATAGCGTACAATTCAAAAAGGTAGTCTATATGTGTGTGCATCACAATGAGTTAGTTGTACTCACTTAACGAAGATTGCAAGAAGGCAATATGTAACCAGAACAATAGCTACGCATTCTTTTCTTGCATGCGCACTCTTGGCACCTCAAGTAATAGTTATTGCAAAATACAAATATTTGCATTCGTATCATGTTCCATGTACGACAATCATGAAGGTTTAGTTAGACACTTGCAGGAGAACGGCATAATCGGAATTGTACTGGCTGGTTTCACTCTGTTTGTTGAACAAAAAAGAAGGCATGCCGCAGGAATACTCGTTCGATTTTCCTGAGGATGCTTCTTTATACTAAGAACACCATTGTATATTTATTCATGCATATATCCGTGCATCGATATTACAGAATGACCTTAAAAACGGTAAAAAGGGCGGATTCAAGAGTATGTTCAAGCGATAGATCTGTGGGGAAAGAAAGAAAGGTAAATACTAAATTCCATCAAGTTTACGAAGCGTGTATATAGAAAATCAGCTACAGTTATTCTGAAAATTTTAAACGGAAAAATAACCAAACATAACATGTAAAACAAATGCGAGGTATTCATGTTTAGTCC